>JACEFZ010002428.1:0-60000 GCA_014155875.1 Cepaea nemoralis
TATTAGGTTTTGGACATTTTAAAGTTAAAAGCGGTTTGCTTATGGAGACTTTTGTATTGTGGGGAATTTTATGGAGAGTTTTTGTAGAAAGTTTTTCTAGAGAACTTTATCATGAGTTTTGTAGAGAATTTCGATATTATTATCTCTGGTTAGCAATTGGCTATGAGGAGATAGGAGAATTGAGTTAGGAAATATATGGAATTGTTGTTATTGTAGAATAGAGATGTAAAGTTAACTAATTAAAGGTTGGGGTTGAGATTTTTTCAAGGAAAAATTCTCTTTGAAGAAGGGGAGGTATTGTAACAGTGAGGGATTCTAGGTTAGGCGTAAGAGTTAAGGAATGCATGCGCATTCCTTGACTAGGGGGAAAACCATAGTGAACGTGTGTGCACGAATGAAGAAGTGTATCTAGGAAAACACACACGTCACTTGTTTTGGACTTGACTTGGGGCCAGCGAGAAGAGATGTAAACACCACGAAGGGAGTCTCCATCATATGCGCTGAGATAGAATGTTTCATCAATAAAATACCTTTCTAACAACGCGAAGACTGACTTGTGTGATGCTATATGATCACGACCATCACCTGTGTGTAGCTCTGTAACAGCCTGTCAAGAAATTGTTTGGGGGAAAATGGGATTGGCCTGTGTTAGTAATGTACGTACACTACTGGGCCGCCTTTGAACTCCGGCGTAGTCTACAAAACCGGAAGTCGGTGAAGGCGTAACTAAAGTGTATCGTGTAGGATATCGAGCGAATCGGCCTGACAAGACGAATCTCGTGGGAATGTCCTCTATCGTATAGGAGGTCATTTGAACGATCCCACGTGTGTCGAGGTTAGCATCTTTTGGTGGGGCGACCACTGGTTTTTCTTTGTCTTCCTCATACACCTTATGTTCTAAGTCTCCTTAACAGACTACCATCCTAATCTATAGTTGGTTCCTGTGAGAAGGACAATGCGGAGGGGAAAGAAAAAGTATTGATACGGCAGACATGTTCTTATGGTTACAGGGGTGATGAACTGGGGAAAGCAGGACTACCTGGGAGGGGTTGGAAGGGGGATTTGCCAATGGCCCTCCTTCAGGGCCATCTTGCCTATGGGTACTGTAGATCTTCTAACCCTGTATGACATTAGAAGACTTCCTCTGGGGAACTGGGGGCAGACACTCATGACCAATCACCGTGGGTTCCCTCTACCACTAGTCCAGGGAAACAGATGATCTATTCGGCTGCTTATCGGACCCCAGACCTTATTCTTCCTCTGACCCTGAGGCATGGCCTGTAATTGAACCAAAACCCATTTTAGGGAGGTGATTCACTCTCTGGGTACCGTGAGGCACTGTCTCCCCATATGGTAGGTTATGGTCATGTGATTCTCACATAGGGTTGTCTTTGTCATTTTGCCAGATTCTACCTTCCGAAGAGGAGTGATGGACGGTTAGTAAAACCATCGTTCTGTGTCCACATCAACAGTCTGGACAGACCAGCTGACGTGAGGTGATCCTACTACCCAACACCCGGTCAGTCGTCTATGCCCTCAGAGCAGTTCCAGGATAAGTCATCCACCATTTATAACGAATGCTGCTGGGCAAGTATGGTTTGTGTAATCGTCCAGCTGTGCTACACTGATTACCTACCCGACTACTACTCATCGTTTTGATCGTGCCTATAGCTACAGACCTTAGGCTATTGTGACTCTAACCAGGGACAATGTTCTAATGTAAATTTAACACTGGACAGTGTGCTTCGATGTACAGTAATTGAGACACTGTGCTACTATAATTATAGACCTATGATGGAGGCGCCTACCGGAAAAGACGTGGATGAGATTATGAATGTCATTTGGACACATGCTCTGGTGTTCCACTGTCATTAGCCTGACTTGCTGTCAACTCGGAGGAAGTGATATCTGGTCGAAGACTGAGGACCTGCAGCGAGAAACACGAGCTAAGGGACATTCGCATGTGGTGTGATGCGTTGGCATGTGTACCATGAAGACATCCTTCACATGGCAGCCTCAACTAAATCTGTCTTGTAGCGAGTAGCTCACAACAGACAGATCTGCACTACATACATATTGGCTTCACTCTTTTGTACAATACACTGTTGTTGTTGAGTTTGTAGATGCCAGAGTTGCATTATTTGTTCAGGACGATGTTTGAAAGAGTAACATCCCCTGGTCGGTTGTGAGAGAGATAGGTATCCAAAGACTGGTGGGTCGTAGACTGAAAGAGTCCCAGTCCCAGATCTGAAGTCATCCCGATATATATATATATATATATATATATATATATATATATATATATATATATATATATATATATATATATATATATATATATATATATATACTAGCTGACCCGGCCCGGCTTCGCCCAGGCCCTGGCGGAGATTTATCTGTCTGTCTGCTTGTTTGTCTGTCTGCCTGTCTGACCCGGCCCGGCTTCGCCCAGCTCCTGGTGGAGAGCATCTCATTTAATTCATATAAGTAGTCATATAAGCTCCCGTTCCCGACTATCTGTCTATCTGTCTGACCCGGCCCGGCTTCACCCAGTCCCTGGTGGGGAGCATCTCATTTAATTCATATAAGTAGTCATATAAGCTCCCGTTCCCGACTATCTGTCTGTCTGTCTGTCTGTCTGACTGACCCGGCCCGGCTTCACCCAGTCCCTGGCGGGGAGCATCTCATTTAATTCATATAAGTAGTCATATATGTTCCCGTTCCCGACTGTCTGTCTGTCTGTCTGTCTGACGACCCGGCCCGGCTGTCTGTCTGAGTGTCTATCTATCTAATCTATCTATCTATCTATCTATCTATCTATCTATCTATCTATCTATCTATCTATCTATCTATCTATCTATCTATCTATCTATCTAGCTATCTATCTCTCTGTCTGTCTGTCTGCCTGCCCAACTATAGACAAAGAGTTTATAAATCTTTGAAAACAATGCAACAATCTATATATAAAGTAATAGGAATGTTATTAAAAGTTATGCCCCTTGAAATAACTTTTCTTATGTTATGTCTCCTTGCTATATTGAAATGATAATGTAAATTTAATTATTAAATTTTTAAAGCAAATACTATTTTAGTTAGTAAAAAACTGTGACAGTCGGTTGCACAGGAATGAAAAGAAGGCGTGTAGAAAATTTCATCTCAATCGGATGGACCGTTATTGAACGCAGCCAATACATCCCCACATACCCACCCACCCACAAACACACATAAATTATGTTTTATATATAGGCCGAGAGAGAGAGAGAGAGAGAGAGAGAGAGAGAGAGAGAGAGAGAGAGAGAGAGAGAGAGAGACAGACAGACAGACAGACAGACAGACAGACAGACAGACAGACAGACAGACAGACAGACAGACAGATAGACAGACAGACAGACAGACAGATGTATAGATATTCATAGTTAAGTGCGATATCCTGTTCCCTTTACCCCAGGGAAGCTGTTGACATCACCCATGCATGCTGGAGACACAGACGCTCACCCATGCATGCTGGAGACACAGACGCTCACCCATGCATGCTGGAGACACAGACACTCACCCATTCATGCTGGAGACACAGACACTCACCCATGTATGCTGGAGACACAGACACTCACCCATTCATGCTGGAGACACAGACACTCACCCATGCATGCTGGAAACACAGACGCTCACCCATGCATGCTGGAGACACAGACGCTCACCCATGCACGTTTTCTCAACGACTCTATGAGTATAATCAGGGAGATCGAGATGGATTGGATGACCAGGCGTTGGCTTGGATCTCTCAAAGTTCAAGAGTGTCTAATATATGTTTCATTGTTATGCCAGTGCACGCGGTTGTGAGAGGAAACGAAAGAGCAGATATGTCTGCGGGTTTGGCTGCTGTTGGAAGCGGACAAGCAATGGATTAAGCTGACATCCTGAACTACCTCCTGGAGACGGGACGAGTAAATAACTCAAGGGGCCGATGTGATCCTGCAACTTTGATCAGAATACAAGACTATCCAGTCTAACATAGAGGTCAAGCGTGACAGGAGTGCCATGCGGAAGCCAAAGAAGAACAGTCCACCAACACAGAGCTAGTTTCCTCACTAGCTAGAAGCTGGGGGATAGGTTGGCGGAGTGGTGAGGTGGGGATCTGAGTACTTGTGAACTAATAATTCGATGTGCAATGAAGATTTTCTGTTCACTAATTAACTAACTAACTAATTAATTAGTAAACTAATTAGCTAACTAGCGAACGAACGAACGAAGACAAAAAAATCACTTTATTTTCAAAGTCTCACAAATTGGGCACGCATGCCCATCTTTCGTTCAGCCCTTCGAAGCACTCATTTTTCGGACATGAATTTACTACTGTGCATGTTACATTCACCTAGAAAAGAGCATTGTAATATGAATGCTGTAAACATAAACAAAGCACATTACCATGTTATGAGATAGGCAGGTAGGTAGGTAGGCAGATACAACTACACACACTCAAACATGCACACACGTATAAACCATGCATAAGCACTAAATAACTATCTAACTAACTAGCAACCTAACTAACTAGTACACGAGAGTACCTACCGAGAATAAATGTCATGCAAAGACTCAGCAACGACAACAGCAAATAAGTTGCAGCCATCTTGGAATTGAATATATTTTGTCGGTCACTCAGAGACTGAGATTTCTAACAGGATGCCAACTGACACAAGATAAGAGCTTGCATTCTGGACACTTTCCCTGGTGACACCGGTGCAATGCCTGACCCTGTTAGATAAGACAACAACAATGTCTACATGCGCATTGTTTTATTATCATCTAATATTCACAAGATTGAACAGATAAACAGATAGCAGTTGACTTTTGTGGCAATTGTTTGCTGTTGGAAAGTGCAGAAACTTGTTGGCTTACGAGCTAAATAAATGTTCAGACCTTGTCTCAAAGTTTTATGTGGAGGATGGTAACTGCTGACCAAACCTGATAAAACAATAACTTGGTATATGTGAAGTCTACAGCCTTGTATTAAACAGAGTGTAGTTTTTGCTAACAGTGGGACATATACTGTTATCTGTTGTACTACGGTGAGACTAGCCGTAGGATGCACGTAGCGAGACCGAATTACGAGCTTATGGCACGGCGATAGGACATTTATAAAGATAAACGTGTTGTGAACATGCAGGTGTCCTGTGACAACAAACAGATGCTGATCATGGACAATTTCACAATAGCTGGGAACAAATGTGAGCTTGTGAACTTCAATATGGCAGAGAATGATGAGAATACCATGACCTGGAAGAATGATGAGAATACCGTGAGCTGGGAGAATGATGAGAATACCGTGACCTGGAAGAATGATGAGAATACCGTGACCTGGAAGAATGATGAGAATACCGTGACCTGGAAGAATGATGAGAATACCGTGACCTGGAAGAATGATGAGAATACCGTGACCTGGAAGAATGATGAGAATACCGTGACCTGGAAGAATGATGAGAATACCGTGACCTGGAAGAATGATGAGAATACCGTGACCTGGAAGAATGATGAGAATACCGTGACCTGGAAGAATGATGAGAATACCATGACCTGAAAGAATGATGAGAATACCATGACCTGGAAGAATGATGAGAATACAATGACCTGGAAGAATGATGAGAATACCATGACCTGGAAGAATGATGAGAATACCATGACCTGAAAGAATGATGAGAATACCGTGACCTGGAAGAATGATGAGAATACCGTGGCCGGGAAGAATGATGAGAATACTGAGACCTGAAAGAATGATGAGAATACCATGACCTGGAAGAATGATGAGAATACCGTGACCTGGAAAAATGATGAGAATACCATGACCTGGAATAATGATGAGATTATCGTGACCTGGAAGAATGATGAGAATATCGTGACGTGGAAGAATGATGAGAATACCACGACCTCGAAGAATCGCAATCCCGCATACCGCGTTGAAAGCACAGATGTTGGCTATTTGGAAGCAAGACGGCGTGCGCTAATTTTAATACAATAGTATTAGTCCTGTTAGTTAAGAAAGCTAAGACAAGCTACTGAACCTAAACTTATCAAGAAATCATAAACAGCCAAAACAAGCTGGGATTGACTGCGACGTCCTGTAAATGATATGCAACCAACTGTCTCATAGTTTATATATATATGTGTGTGTGTGTGTGTGTGTGTGTGTGTGTGTGTGTGTGTGTGTGTGTGTGTGTGTGTGTGTGTGTGTGTGTGTGTGTGTGTGTGCTGAGACCATTAGGAGTCTCCATGTCGGCTGTACCTGAAGTTTAAGCAAGAGGCTCTCACCAATGTTTGTCCTCTCCAGGGTCCTTCTTTTGGAAGTGAAGAGAGCAGAAAGTATCGACAGGGCCTCTACGCAGAAAGCTATATTCAACTGAAGAAGCCAGGTCAAGTTATTGGCCATACCAGGCATAATGTTACAAGCTCTACGCGATAGAGACACCACTAGTCCTGAACGAGTGACAATCATCATTGCTAACACAACTCAAGTCATCTCGTCGACATAGGGTCTAGTGCTTTTATATTCTTGGCTGGACATACGCCGATTTTTTATAGTCATCACCATCCTTGTCAGTGACAGTGAAAGGCACATACCCATTCCTTATTGACGAACTGTTCCCCCAAGTGTCCATTCTTACCCAAAGGAGTGCCAGGTGAATCCAGGTGGCTTCGAAGCACAATAGACTGAATTTACAGAGCTGTCTTCAAAAACCCGGAAGCCAGGTTCTACAGCTGCCCGTTATTCCCACCACTTACCTGGAAGGAAGGAACGGATGACACACTCGGTGAGGTGTATGTGGATTGACGGGACATTATCTTGAACCTGGTCTATGATGTCAATAATCATGATGCTCTATGTCTGGACGAGATTTATCTCATCAGTTTATTTATAGATGCTTATCTGTTTTAACTGTCTTGATATTTTCCTGTGCTTTCCTGTATTAAGTTATTAAATTGAAGTTATAGTTTACCCTGACGATCGTAATGTTATATGTTGTCAGCCAGAAAGACACCTCAGGGAGTAGGCCCCGAGGTCAGAATAGAGAGTGAGAGAGTAACAGTGAGTCCGGGGAACGGAGGAGGGTTGGCAAGCAAAGTTTATATATGTATATATATATATATATATATATATACATATATATATATATATATATATATATATATATATATATATATATATATATATATGAAGTTTACTTGGTCAGAATGATAAGAGCGGTCCTTGTTCTGAAACTTCGGGTACGCTGAGGGCGAGGTAGGTGGTACAGCCATAACACCGGCATTAGGTGTGAGTTCTACACACACACATATACACACACATATATATATAAACAGGGAGCTATATGGTGCCCTAAATATCGATGGCCATGACATACCTGAGATTCGATATGCTGAAGATATAGTATTGCTATCCACATCACAGATTGGTACAGAAAACCTGATAACCTCAACCCAATTGAATAGTGAAAATGACAACTTATATCTTAACATAGCAAAAATAAAGATAATGCATACAGATACGACGGTCTGAGAACATGATGCTGGACGGTCTGAGACACATGATGCTGGACGATTTGAGAGACATGATGCTGGACGGTTTGATAAACATGATGCTGGACAATTTGATAGACATGATGCTGGACGATTTGATAGACATAATGCTGGGCGATTTGATAGACATAATGCTGGGCGATTTGAAAGGTATGATGCTCGACGGTTTGAGAGACATGATGCTGGGCGATTTGATAGACATGATGCTGGACGATTTGATAGACATAATGCTGGGCGATTTGAGAGGTATGATGCTCGACGGTTTGAGAGACATGATGCTGGGCGATTTGAGAGACATGATGCTGGGCGATTTGAGAGACATGATGCTGGACGGTCTGACAGACATGATGCTGGACGGTCTGAGAGACATGATGCTGGACGGCCTAAGAGACATGATGCTGGACGGTCTAATAGACGTGACACTGGACGGTCTGACAGATATGATTCTGGACGATCTTATAGACATGATGCTGGACGGTCTGAGAGACATGATGATGGACGGTCTGAGAGACATGATGCTGGACGGACTGAGACAGTGCCTTAGAGATATCTCACCAGTGACAGTAAACCAGAACTCTGTGAAGATATATGCTCACCTTCGCCAGTGTAACAAATGCCAGCGGATCTCAGCAAGGACTAAAATATTCCCCATATTTAATATCCCCTGTCTGAGAGGATGATTTTAATCGGGTGATCATGGTGAGTGTTTGTGTCGATTCTGTTTATCTGAAAATAATGTAGCCCTTAAAAATTAACATTCCTTTTTCTTGTGAGACACGCTTTCTCTGAATCGGACTCACGGATTCCTGTGAATCTGAGACAATCTGTGGGAATTCACGTCGATCGCTCTATTGTATTATCCGCGCATTCCGCAAATTAGGATTGTCCGGGAGTTATGTGGGTTGTGTTTTGAAACACATAAAATTCGGGCATCAGTAACGCCATAAATCATTCCATTATTCCCACTGAAGACGACAAGATCTATTCAGACTAAGAAGTATGTCATGCTTCGTCTCTGATGACATCCAATTCCACGTCCAGGTGACTTATTATTTATATCATTACCAGATTCTTTGCCAAACAAAATATAAGCTGGTCCAAACACAAATGGGTGGTGGAGAATGGGAATTAGGGTTGTGTCACAGTTATAACTTAAAAAATTTTAATATGGAAGCAGAAATGTTGAATTAGGTATCAAATTAAAGGAGGTTGTAAATGGAATACTAATATATTGGTATTTAAACTATAGTTTCATTTATAATCCCATGGCAGTTACGGGAAGTTTGAATAAGTCGATTTATCATCCCATGACAATTAAACAGCTAAAGGATCCCTCTTTTCTGATTAGAAGATGACCCGAAGAGCCAGGTCAATTCTGAAGTCGCCCTGGCAGTTACAACTGAACACCGCTTTTAGATTGGGACAACGAGCTCTACACTTTGAGAGAAGTTACACCTACCGGGAAATACCAACCCGGCCTGAAAAGAAGTAGTCACTCTAACTCAAGTCTAGTTCCTGGGGAAGGACAACAACCACCAGGTGACTCCAAATCTTTGCAGACCTACACAGAGAATACGACGGACTGATTTTCATACAATGCACTGGGTCTTCGTGATGATATAGTCAACCGGCGTGCTCAACCACAAGGACACTTTTCTGTTCTCATCTCTTGCTGTCTTTACAGTCTATGTTTTCTTTTCCAGAGACGCGGTGTGCAATAAATTATTTTTCTGTTTCTCATTGCAACGTGACTTGTTAGCTTTCTTGTCTGTGGTAGATAGTTACTTTAGTGTGTACTCAACTGTCCGGGAACAAGCAGTGGGCAGTAGAAATATACAAGGGGTACAAAAGGAAGAAATATATAATACAACTATAATGGAAGTCATGGGTATCCCACTTCATTCTCGCCAGAGCCAGGACACTTCCAGTCGCATCAGACTGTTAAGTGGATGTGTATAACATACAACCACAGCACGGATACACTAAAAGCACACAGCAAGAACAACTCGCTTTGGGTGGGTAGATTATCTCATAACAATATTCACACATGTAATGAGCATATAGTATTCCCCAGTTCCCACAACTCTTCTAGAACAGTATACCAACAACTCAGGTTGGATTATCACCCCTGTCCACACTGCGCCTGTGTTAGATTTCTGCGTGTTGACAATCTCCACCCGTTACAGCCTTCCATTTCTTGGGGTATTATTATGTCCTAAACTACTGAAGTGAACACTTTTTTTTTAAATTCGCATATCCTTTACAGGACATCGCTGTCAACAGCAGCATCTTTCAGCTGTCTGTTGATTTCTTGGCAAGATTACGCTCAGTAGTTTGCCATTGCTTTCTGAGCGGCCGGCTCAGTTATCCCGCAAGTCACCAGCGTGGGTAGAACCGCTCCCAGTTCTCTCCCGCTACGAGACTCTGCGTGATAAACGGGATTACGGAGAAAGTGTTGTAACCCCTCGGCCAGAGAAGTGAACACTGCTCAGTCACAAACAAGTAGCCAGTCAATGCCGGGATAGATAGCTACGTCCTCTAAGGAACATTAATTTCATCAAGTGCCTTGCCGACAAGCGTGGGCGGTCATGTTGCGCCATCTCACACGATAATCACCAGAGTCGTAGATCTGCTCTACGTTTTTGTCTGGACCATGCCACGTGGCCAAGCCATCTACGTATTTACTTCTCTGCCTTACCCTTGTTCTTTTCCCCTCACACTTGCCAGTTGTCACCAAGTTCTCCAGTTCATTTCTTGTCAAAACATATCCAACATATCTTGACTATCTACGTCTAATTTCTCTAATGAGCTTAATTTGCTTCTTTTAGGACTTGCTCATTTCTGGCGGTCCATGGTCACCTGGTGCATATGACTGCCCCTACCGGGCTAGGCTGCTCCTATGGGGCACTCATTTACACCGTTTTTTCCGATTTCCTATGAATTTAGTAAATATGACTATCTTGGCATCTGTAAAGAAGGTAGTTTGCCATTGCTTTCCTTCTTGGCAGTGACTATATGTTATGTGACCGTAAATGATATGCACGTGACTTTAACTGTGCTTTAATTAGTTGGATAGGACTGGCGCCAACTATACTAGTTATTCACAAATTGCATGTACTTTGCAGTCTTTGGCTGTTTTTGATTCGCATCTCATCTTATATCATCTAATCATGTTCCTCTTGTACATTGCAGTGTCGATGTGTGTTTATATATTCATTACCTGGGTAATTTTAAGTTCACTAACCCCCAAAAAATGCTGTGATTGAATGCGACGTCCAGCAAAGGATTTTACCATAGCTAGCTGGACGGGAAGTCAGCAGTGACCGGCGTTTGGAACCACTCAACAGTGACCGGCGTTTGGAACCACCTCACTTCTCCGCTGTCAAAAGACGGACACATTCACACGGACTATTGTGAAGTTGTCTTACGGTGAGAGTACCCGTAATCACAGGCTACTTCCTTGTTGGTCTTAGTCAGTTTTCAGTCAGTTCTCAGTCACTTCCGTTGTGGTCTCAATCAGTTCTCAGTCACTTCCGTTGTGGTCTCAGTCAGTTCTCAGTCAGTACTGTTATGGTCTCAGTCAGTTCTCAGCCTGTTCTCAGTCAGTTCTCAGCCAGTTCTCAGTCAGTTCTCAGTCAGTGCCGTTATGGTCTCAGTCAGTTCTCAGCCAGTTCTCAGTCAGTTCTCAGTCAGTGCCGTTATGGTCTCAGTCAGTTCTCAAGTACCATGTAACTCCAGTGACGTTTATCACCCGCGACAGCTGCGAGGCACTACACTGCAACAGCACAATGTACGGTACTTAGTCTCTTTTCCGACTTACCGTTTCAGTCTGGGGTAATGTGACACAGCCACCAGGATGTTCACATTTCACTTTCTGTTATTACAGAACCAAAACACTTGAATGCATTTATTGATTTCAGACTGGTTCTATCCACGTGATGTTGCACTTGGGAAGATCTGTTCTCTATGTCATAACCATGACTTCTGTTGTTCTGTGTTTCAAACTAAATCCTTTGTTGTGATTTTCCTGTGCAAGCATCCACATCCACTATCCCCTCTACCTCTCTACTCACTGTGTCTTTGGGTGTTTGTGGAGATGATGTGTCCTTTGCAACTGTTATTTATGGCTGGGTGATAAGGGTTCCTACCCCAGATATTATAGGGTTTGTGTTTGTATTTGTGTTTACATTTCACTTCAAGAGATAACGGCGCTTGTATTATTGGCAACGTCTCTTCTCCTTCTGCTGTCAGTTTACCAGTTCCACAGTTACATTCATCAGTATCCCCTATCTTTAGTTTATTACACATGTGGTATGTCAGCCTGTCTGTGTGGAGTCTGAAGGCTTACTTATTCCTTTCGGTGAACTTGCTAATATGCATCATCATTCTGGTGACCTTGATGCTCAGATGTCCACTTGGTTCTATAATTGCTTCTTATAAATCTCTTGGCCTCGTCACAGGGTATGTCTATATTAGGCCGAACTAGTTTTCCGCCGTCCTTGGACGATCTGTCGGTTGATTCACATCTAGGTGTGTTGCAATGTGAAGGTATCTTTTGAACTACAACTTTTCACCTGCAGTTACAACCCTGGCCTTGTGTCAATTTATTCAAACATAGATAACTAGGTGTGCCACAGGTGAGTGAAAGGGCCGAGTGCTAGACGGGCATGTGTGCCCAATTTGTGACCCTTTAAACGTAAAGTAGGTTGGTTAATTCGTTCTGTGAAGGTATGCCAACCTCAATGAGTGATTGTTGTACAATCCAACGTAGTCCAGGTACTACTTGAACTCTGTGCCACTTCCTGCTACCCCTCATGACGTGTCACGGGGGATGTAGGAGACACTCTGGCCACGTCCCTTCCTGGTCGATGCTGCAGCAGCACACCGGCGGGGCACATCCTCAAGTGTCATTATCTGTGTACGTGGATGGCGATGGTTAAAAGTTGGTGAGGCAACAGGTGCCCGGGCGGTTTTAATGTGAGCAACAATTTATGTGTATATAACAGCATGTTCCGATCGATGGACCTTTAATTAAGCCGACTGGGGGGGGGAGGGGGGGGGGGGGGGAGGGGGGGGGGGGGGGGGATACTCGTGTGATATACTCATAAGTAGACATACACACGCGCACAGAAACAGACGACGGGCAGACAGACATTTTTTTTTCTCGATTGTTGATTTCTTGGCAAGATTACGCTCAGTTAGATACTGAAAAAAAAGAGACAGAGACAAACGGTCAGACCTAGATAGATAGATAGAGAGAGAGAGAGAGAGAGAGAGAGAGAGAGAGAGAGAGAGAGAGAGAGAGAGAGAGAGAGAGAGAGAGAGAGAGAGAGAGAGAGAGAGAGAGACTTAGAAAGGGACAGGCAGAGATACTGAGAAACAAAAAGAGGAACAGGGACAAACGGGCGGTCTGACACACACGCATACACAGACAGACAGACAGACAGACAGACAGACAGACAGACAGACAGACAGACAGACAGACAGACAGACAGACCGTTCGACCGACCGACCGACCGACAGACAGACAGACAGACAGCACATACAAGCGACGTATACGATATAAATAACTTATAGGACACACCATCACACCAGATAAATTAATCTTACATTGGGAGAGTTGGGGGTAGTGATCGGCAATGTATGCCATAGACTAGACACTTCGTAAAGAATATACAGACCTGTGATAGATTCTGGATGTGGTCCTAGGCGCACAGGTTCAGACAAGTTGTCAGACGACCACGCTCTAACTGGCGCCCGCAGAAGCCTGCGTCACGAAGGTTGGACAGAGTCACGCATGCCGTCAGTCTGGATCACTTGTTAAAGGTCGCAGAAGCCATCACGATTAATCTGCATAGGCCAGCTTTGTACAAACAGAAAGAATGATATCCAGTTTAAAATTACCGTCTTAGACAATTGAAATTACTGTGCGAATATGTGCATATTTCAGCTTTAAAAACTCATTTAATTACTTTATTTTATGAAGTGTGATTTCTGCAGTATGTATCTGACGAGATGTAGCGAAATATGCCAGGCAATAAATCGTGCAATCTATTGTTTGTATCTTCGTTATTCAAATCCACATACTTGTCCTCTTGTTTGAAATCTGTTTCCAGCGATGTGGAAGCAGACTGCTTTCCGTTGATTTCGATAGGGACGAGGCGTCGGCAGTTCAGAAAGAAATTGTAAACTACTGAACTAATATTGCATAGTAAATCACAAACTGCCACTACATGTTGGGGTTGATTGCAACTTCCTGTCTAGGACGTAGATAATTTGTGTGTCATTACATGCGTGATTATTAACTCACAACAGCATTCTTCCCTGTTTGTGTTTTCTTGCCAATAGTTTGCCATTGCTTTCTGAACGACCGGCACTAATACCATTGTATGAACTCTAACACAAGGCGGTCTTCTTTCAAATTGTTTCGAACTCGACATGCTGGCTTACGAATTGAGTCGGTAACCCCTCGCCACCGTGCGGTGTCTCATCAACATTTATATTGATTATTTACCTCATAGACTACAATTTAGACCGTGATAATGATGATGATGACTAGATGATGATGATGATGAGGAGGAGGAGGAGGAGGAGTAGGATGATGATGACGATTATGATGATGATGATGATGATGATGATGATGATGATGATGATGACGATGATGATGATGATGATGATGACGATGATGATGATGATGATGATGATGATGATGATGATGATGATGATGATGATGATGACGATGATCATGATGATGATGATGATGATGATGATGATGATGATGATGATGATGATGATGATGATGATGATGATGATGATGATGATGATGATGATGATGATGATGATGATGATGATGATGATGATGATGATGATGATGATGACGATGACGATGATGATCATGATGACGATGATGATCATGATGATCATGATGATCATGATGATGATGATGATGATGATGATGATGATGATGATGATGATGATGATGATGATGATGATGATGATGATGATGATGATGATGATGATGATGATGATGATGATGATGATGATGATGATGATGATGATGTGAGAAGCACAGTCAATTAAATTTTCATCACTAGATGACAGCTTTGAGGTCTAGTGACCACAGTTTAAGAACTACCGTGTCTGACAAACTGGTCAAATCGGTGGAGTGTAACCAACGCGTCAGTGTGTCAGTCCGTGTGTGCTTGTTAGTGCTCACTCTCTTGCCACTAACTGCAGCGAGGTGTCAGTCGGCTGTGTTACATCAAGTTCTCCTGTGTTCTAGGATCGGCACCTCACGAAGAGTGTCACGTTACGCGCTTCAGTGTAGACTTATTTCTTTAGGTCAGTGATTTTAACTAACTCAAATTTAATTAAGGGCCGGCAACAGGTCTAAGATCGAAGCTCTGACAAGCGCACAGTTTTAGCATTGCTTTTCTGATACGGCAGCTTCTGTAGCTTGTTTTGTTCCAGGTGTATTGGGTTTACCTTTCTCTGGAGTATACTTGGCAGGCCGAGAGAGGGATCATGCTGCATGGGCAACAAATGGTATCTATATTTCAGCCCAGGCTTTGTGTGATGTAGAGGTATAACACAATCCCAGGTCTGGTTGTAGATATGCTTTACTGAAGCACAATGTAACAAACTATCACCAGTCAAAATTGCCAGGTGCATGTGAGTAAGTGATGACATTAACGATATTATTCAGAAAATTATCAAACAACATGCATGTAAAGTATTTAGAGATAAGACACTGAATCCTCTGTTTCTATATTCCTCTATGTAGACTCCATGCCTAACCACACACCACAGGTCGGGCTGTCCGAGTTGAAACATACACTTGTGTCAGGTCTGCTTCCTCTAGACAGATGTCACACAAGGTCTCGGACTCTATCTACCCGTGTCAGGTCTGCTTCCTCTAGACAGATGTCACACAAGGTCTCGGACTCTATCTACCCGTGTCAGGTCTGCTTCCTCTAGACAGATGTCACACAAGGTCTCGGACTCTATCTACCCGTGTCAGGTCTGCTTCCTCTAGACAGATGTCACACAAGGTCTCGGACTCTATCTACCCGTGTCTAGACAGATTCCACACAAGGTCTCGGACTCTATCTACCCGTGTCTAGACAGATGTCACACAAGGTCTCGGACTCTATCTACCCGTGTCTAGACAGATGTCACACAAGGTCTCGGACTCTATCTACCCGTGTCTAGACAGATGTCACACAAGGTCTCGGACTCTATCTACCCGTGTCTAGACAGATTCCACACAAGGTCTCGGACTCTATCTACCCGTGTCTAGACAGATGTCACACAAGGTCTCGGACTCTATCTACCCGTGTCTAGACAGATTCCACACAAGGTCTCGGACTCTATCTACCCGTGTCTAGACAGATGTCACACAAGGTCTCGGACTCTATCTACCCGTGTCTAGACAGATTCCACACAAGGTCTCGGACTCTATCTACCCGTGTCTAGACAGATGTCACACAAGGTCTCGGACTCTATCTACCCGTGTCTAGACAGATGTCACACAAGGTCTCGGACTCTATCTACCCGTGTCTAGGTTTTCTTTCCTAACAATTCTGCCAGAACAGTGGTCTTACAACCTACACTTTGCCATGTCCAGCTTCCCTGAGATTTGTAAAGTGTACAAGGTGCACACGGGACCTCTTGGTTTTAGTCTTTATGCGAAAACGCTAGGTACCCGAACTCACTAGCCAGAAGATGAGGGGTGGGGCGGGGAGGGGGAGGGGCGTGTGATGGTAACAGATGCCAATGTTTTGGGGAGAGAGTACCAGCCGTGTATAGGGATTAAACTCGCTACCTCCTAAACCTGAGACATATACCATAGCCTCTCAACCACGACTTACCCTAGATTGGTAACGTAATTACGATAATAAGATCCTTTATATCTGAAGTTAGTGTGGTGTAACTGCACTAGTTCGCTAACACAGTAGTTACCGGTGTAAGACAAAGTGGTGGCAGAATATGTGTGGAAGACTGTGGGTGAGTGGTTGACAGTTCGGCAGGAGGAGACATTGCCAGGTTCTTCAAGGGTTTACAAGCAAGGTGATCGACCTCCTTGTACTGGTATATATCCCGCATGACTCGGTCTTGCTCTGCAGAGCGGCTAGCGCCTGCCAACAGCGTCGCGAAGAGCGCACATTCTGTAGCTCCAGCCACGATTCCCAGAGCTCTCCAAATAAATGCGCTCATGAACCGATGGATGGGGTCAAGAAACGAACCCACGACCTTCTAAGCGTGAAGCAGACAACCTGATCACTTTGCCACGGTGACAAAAAAGAATCCTAAAGGATAAATGGTTTTAGAGACAGGGATGGACAATGGTAGGACATGGATTGGTTGGCAACTTTGCACGGACGACGATTAGTAGGGCAAGTCGAAACCACGCATAATATGCAGGAATATGCGGCGTGGTTCATAGTGATGACCATTATCATGATAACGATGATGAGCGAGATAATGACGACAACAGCGATGATAATTATGTCAGGATCGGCACTCATGGGCTGAGCGATATAGCTCCCATTGAAAGCTGGCCTGTTTCGCCATAAGCTGATAAATTTACCAAACAGAATCATCGGAGAGTTCAAGATTTGGTTTAGTTCGTCGGATGATTGATTTATTGATTGGTTAGTTTGTTGTTTGGGTAGTTGGCCTAGTGGTTGGTTTGTTGATTGGACGATTGGTTAAGTGGTTGGTTTGTTGATTGGGTGGTTGGTTTGTTGACTGGTTGGTTGGTTAAGTGGTTGGATTATTGATTGGGTGGTTGGTTTGTTGATTGGGTTGTTGGTTAAGAAGGTTGGTTGGTTCATTAGTTGGTTGGTTGGTTGTTTGAGTGGTTGGCTGGATTATTGATTGGGTGATTGGGTGAGTGGTTAGTTGACTGGGTGGTTGCTCTGGTGGCTAGTTCAGAAAGCAATGTTCAGAAAGCAATGTTCAGAAAGCAATGTTCAGAGAGCAATGTTCAGAGAGCAATGTTCAGAAAGCAATGTTCAGAAAGCAATGTTCAGAGAGCAATGACAAGCTACTGAGCGTAAGATCGCCTAGACAATCAAGCCGGGGTTGATCGCACGTCCTTCACAAGGACTCGCAACTCGGACAGAAAAAAATTATGTTATTCGTGCATGTTTCTTGGTGGTAATATCTTCTTAATGTATTCATATTATCCTTCTATTTCTTGGTGGTAATATCTTCTTGATTTATTCATTTTATCCTTCTATTTCTTAGTGGTAATATCTTCTTGATGTATTCATTTTATCCTTCTATTTCTTAGTGGTAATATCTTCTTGATTTATTCATTTTATCCTTCTATTTCTTGGTGGTAATATCTTCTTGATGTATTCATTTTATCCTTCTATTTCTTAGTGGTAATATCTTCTTGATGTATTCATTTTATCCTTCTATTTCTTGTTCGTAATATCTTCTTGATGTATCCATATCTTACTCTTTCACTTCCTAGGTTGTATAAAGTAAGGCAACCATGAAGACAGTGATGCTGGCGATCCTTCTAGCTGCTTCTGTTCTGTGTGAAGATGCTGATGACACCCAGTGCGGCAGAGAACGTCATGGAGTACACCGGCTGTGCTGCTGAACAGACACAGGAGAATGCGTGTGAAAGAGAGCAGCAACAGGAATGTCCACATTCGCGCCGTGAGAGCTGCCCTTACACGGACAATGAGTACCACAGACCCAGCTGCTTCAACACACCCCCTTGTGAATATACTGCAGATACAAATCCGTGAACAAGCCTCGAAGCTTCAACAAGATACAGCCGCTTGTCTGTGTATATAACACGAACGATGTCGCTTCACAATATATGTGGATTTCGGAATATATGTTTGAAAATAAAAGTAAACTGTATCTTTTTAAAATTTAGTTTTTCCTCGTTATAATCTTCATCATCATCATCATCATCATCATCATCTTCATCATCATCATCATCATCACCACCACCACCGCCATCATCATCATCATCATCATCATCATCATTATCATCATCATCATCATCATCATTCACCTTTGCCGTCCAACGTTGGGGGGGGGGGGGGGGGGAATGTTGAAGCATCCGATGGGTGGCATTGGATCATTGGATAGTGTTATTCCGTGTGTTGTACAATGTCTTTGATGTCGTCAATCCGTTTTCTTCTCGGGCGTCCTCTTGCTCCCGCAGCAGATGTTCTCTCATGTAGCGCCAGTATTGGTGCTTGATGGTGTTACATTCTAAGGAGATGGCTGAACCATTCGATCTTCTGTCTTTCAATATATTTGGCACAAAGTGTTGACCCAACTATCTGTCTGATAACATCATTTCTTACTGGGTCTCGGATAGTTAAGTTGACAGCTCTTCTCAAACATCTCATCTCATAGGTGTTGATTTTGTGTAAGTGTGATTTTGATAAAGTCCAAGTTTGACATAGATAACATATGGTTGGCATGAATATGTTATTTAATATCTGTCGTTATTGCGGACATAGATATATTTGGATGTTTCCATATGGGTGATGTTTTGTTTCAGTATGAGTGATAGTTTCTTTTAGCACGGATGTTAGTTAATATATAAGCACACTTGCATTTTGGCATCTGAATTCCATGTCTTTGTCTATTCTGCCATCTTATGTGATCATACTTCCTAGAAATTTGAATTCTGTAACTCGTAATCGTCAGTCAAACTAATTAATTATAATCATCATTTTATAGTGTCATCACCCCATTAAAAGTCGGATGCAACGAGTTAACACTTCCGGTCACGCGTCTTCACGGGTGCTCACACAGACAGGTTTCCCTTGATATTGCCTACCCACACGTGTCTTTGTCGTCTTCTTGCATGCTTTCCTCCATCACACCCTTGACGTGGTAGGGGCCCTTGGGTATTGTGTGTATACTACAGAAGAATGGGTAGATCATTATGGCTTGAAGAGAATAGTGCTGTACGAGAATCCCTATGGGAGTCTCTGTGACAAAGTGGTCAAGCCGTCTGCCTTGTGCTCCGAAAGGTTGTGGGTTCGATTCCGTGCTACGTCTTTCGGTTTACGAGTGCATTATTTTCAGAGGCTTCTGGAGGTTGTCGCTTTGTCCTTCATTTCGGCAGGTCACCCTGCGGAAAGAGACAGAGCCATATGGGATAAAAACCTGGTGCAATGAAGTGGATCGTCTCGACTTCTAAGATTTTCTTTTTAAGTGTTGCAGGGCGTAACCAGAGGATCTGGCCGATATTCATGTACTCCAAGGAAAGGCTATACGGACACATAATCGCAGTGCTACTGGCACCATTAGTATTGGGACCCTTCTTTGGCTGTTGCAGATGAGGACGGATCACGTATGGGAATATCTCAAGTGCTGTTATGTCGGTTATTGACTCAACATAACTATTCTGTTTATATGTAAAGTTGTTCTGTTATATATGAAAAGTTGTTCGTTTGTATGTGTAAAGTTGTTCGGTTGTATATGTAAAGTTATTCGGTTGTGTATGTAAAGTTGTTATGTTGTATATGTAAAGTTGTTATGTTGTGTATGTAAAGTTGTTCTGTTGTATATGTAAAGTTATTCGGTTGTGTATGTAAAGTTGTTATGTTGTATATGTAAAGTTGTTATGTTGTGTATGTAAAGTTGTTATGTTGTGTATGTAAAGTTGTTCGGTTGTATATGTAAATTTGTTATGTTTTATATGTAAAGTTGTTCTGTTGTATATGTAAAGTTGTTATGTTGTGTATGTAAAGTTGTTATGTTGTGTATGTAAAGTTGTTATGTTGTATATGTAAAGTTATTCGGTTGTGTATGTAAAGTTGTTATGTTGTGTGTGTAAAGTTGTTATGTTGTGTATGTAAAGTGTTATGTTGTGTATGTAAAGTTGTTATGTTGTGTATGTAAAGTTGTTATGTTGTATATGTAAAAGTTGTAATGTTGTATATGTAAAGTTGTTATGTTGTGTATGTAAAGTTGTTATGTTGTGTATGTAAAGTTGTTATGTTGTGTATGTAAAGTTGTTCGGTTGTATATGTAAAGTTGTTCTGTTGTATATGTAAAGTTGTTCGGTTGTGTATGTAAAGTTGTTATGTTGTGTATGTAAAGTTGTTCTGTTGTATATGTAAAGTTGTGCGGTTGTATATGTAAAGTTGTTCTGTTGTGCATGTAAAGTTGTTCTGTTGTGTATGTAAAGTTGTTCTGTTGTGTTTGTAAAGTTTTGTTGTATATGTAAAGTTATTCTGTTGTATATGTAAAGTTTTGTTGTATATGTAAAGTTGTTCTGTTGTATATGTAAAGTTGTTCTGTTGTATGTATAAAGTTGTTCTGTTGTGTATGTAAAGTTGTTCTGTTGTGTATGTAAAGTTGTTCTGCTGTGTATGTAAAGTCTTTCTGTTGTATATGTAAAGTTATGTTGTATATGTATAGTGTTGTATATGTAACATTGTTTTGTTGTATATGTAAAGTTTTTTTTGTATACGTAAAACTGTTTTGTTGTATATGTAAAGTTGTTGTGTTGTATATGTATCTTTATACTGTTATATATGTAAAGATGTTTTGTTGTATATGTAATTTTATGTTTGTTATTGTGTATTATATGTAAAGTCGAATTTTGTGCTTAAAGTTGTTTTGTATGTATATAACGTTGTTTTAATTTTAATGTGAAGTTGCTTTGTTTATGTGTAAAGTTAATTTTTATACATAAAGGTGCTTTGTTTATTTGTGTAGTTAATTGTCATACGTAAAGTTGTTGTGTTTATATGTAAAAATGTTGTGTTTATATGTAAAATGTTTGTGTTTATATATAAAATGTTTGTGTTTATATGTACACTTGCTGTCCATTTATGTAAAGGAACCCCGCCATTGCACACAACACCAACGTGCCCCAGTGTTTCTCATACAAGGAGATTCCCAGGACAGCTCACGAACTTCGCGGCATCACCAGCAAGCATTCCCATGTGAATATAGCACAGAACCACACTATCATCACCTTATGTTTGTTGATTGTCTATGTTGAAACTGGTTTAGGACAGCGCTATAATCGGCCTCCTAATTTCCGTTTCCAGATGTCGTAGGCATTTTAATGAACTTACGTGTGCCCTAAGATTTTCATCCTTATTCTAGTAGTCTCGGCGTGAGGTAACCTCTTTCTTGAATGTAGGTATCATCTGTTTATCATGATAACGACAATGATGATGAGGCGGATGATGCTGATGCTGATGATGGTGATGATGATGATGAGGAGGAGGAAGAAGAGGAGGAGGAGAATGGTGATAATGATGATGATGAGGAGGAGGAGGAGGAGGAGGAGGATTATGATTCTGTGGCTGTAAGCTACTGTGTGGTTTCCTGTCAGATGGCGACCACATCATCTGTCAAGGACGAGACATGGGTAGGTCAAAGAGAAGATAAGACAACGACAAGACATAACACGGTTCTAGACGTGTTTGGTGAGATCCGGCACGCCGACTTCTGCAACACACTCTTATCTCTATCCTAGTCTAACATTGTGCTGTCAATCAACAAGTGATCGACTATTGCTTCAATCGGCTTGATCGAGTTGTCTTCAGCATGGCTACAGACATGATGTGTGCTGTGCTGTTCCTCCTCTATGGTTCATTCGGTTTAGGTAAGTAAAGTGTCGGCGTTCTTCCTCTTCGTTGCTCACCTTCATATCTTCACGTTTATGATTCAAATAACGCTGGTTGCTCTGTTCTTGTTCGGGGCATTTCAGTACAGATGTTGGTGGAAGGATGTTGGTTATTAGTACTGTGGTTGGGGAAAGATGTTGATTGTTGGTACAGTTGTTGGTAGAAGAATATTGACTGATGGTACAGTTGTTGGTGGAAAGACGTTGGATGTCGGTACAGTTGTTGGTACAACCGTTGATGCTTGAGTTGACAAAGTGGGCCTAGCACTATGTGCTTCCGTTACTGTAGGACATGTGAGGTAACTTAATATAACCCATCACTATCATCCACACAGTCACGCGTCTTAATATAACCCATCACTATCATCCCCACAGTCACGTGACTTAATATAACCCATCACTATCATCTCCACAGTCACGTTACATAATATAGCCCATCACTATCATCCCCACAGTCACGTTACTTGATATAACCCATCACTATCATCCCCACAGTCACGTGACTTGATATAACCCATCACTATCATCCCCACAGTCACGTTACTTGATATAACCCACCACTATCATCCTCACAGTCACGTGAATTGATATAACCCACCACTATCATCCCCACAGTGACGTTACTTGATATAACCCATCACTATCATCCCCACAGTCACGTTACATAACCCATCACTATCATCCCCACAGTCACTTGACTTGATATAACCCATCACTGTCATCCCCACAGTCATGTTACTTGATATAACCCATCACTGTCATCCCCACATTCACGTGACTTGATATAACCCATCACTGTCATCCCCACAGTCACGTTACTTGATATAACCCATCACTGTCATCCCCACAGTCACGTTACTTGATATAACCCATCACTATCATTCCCACAGTCACTTGACTTGATATAACCCACCACTATCATCCCCACAGTGACGTTACTTGATATAACCCATCACTATCATCCCCACAGTCACGTTACTTGATATAACCCATCACTATCATCCCAACAGTCACTTGACTTGATATAACCCATCACTCTCATTCCCACAGTCACGTTACTTGATATAACCCGTCACTGTCATCCCCACAGTCACGTTACTTGATATGACCCATCACTATCATCCCCACAGTCACGTGACTTAATATAACCCATCACTGTCATTCCCACAGTCACGTTACTTGATATAACCCATCACTGTCATCCTCACAGTCACGTGACTTGATATAACCCACCACTATCATCCCCACAGTCACGTTACTTGATATAACCCATCACTGTCATCCCCACAGTCACGGTACTTGATATAACCCATCACTATCATCCCCACAGTCACGTGACTTTATATAACCCATCACTATCATTCCCACAGTCACGTTACTTGATATAACCCATCACTATCATCCCCGCAGTCACGTGACTTGATATAACCCATCACTATCATTCCCACAGTCACGTTACTTGATATAACCCATCACTGTCATCCCCACAGTCACGTTACTTGATATAACACATCACTATCATCCCCACAGTCACGTGACTTGATATAACCCACCACTATCATCCATACTGTCACGTTACTTGATATAACCCATCACTGTTATTCCCACAGTCACGGTACTTGATATAACCCATCACTATCATCCCCACAGTCACGTGACTTTATATAACCCATCACTATCATTCCCACAGTCACGTTACTTGATATAACCCATCACTATCATCCCCGCAGTCACGTGACTTGATATAACCCATCACTATCATTCCCACAGTCACGTTACTTGATATAACCCATCACTGTCATCCCCACAGTCACGTTACTTGATATAACACATCACTATCATCCCCACAGTCACGTGACTTGATATAACCCACCACTATCATCCCCACTGTCACGTTACTTGATATAACCCATCACTGTTATTCCCACAGTCACTTGACTTAATATAACCCATCACTATCATCCCCACAGTGGCTGGCCAGGAGATCAAGACTGGCATCTGCTACCACGGATGGCACTACTACCAGGACCACTGCTACGGCCTGGGAGGGGATGCGGTCACGTGGGCAGATTCCGAGGTGAATCTGTGTTAAAGATATCTATTTCTTAATTCCTGTGTTTTATCAGTGCACATCAACCCATATCTTGCCACTTTCTAGACTTCTCTGATGTTCTTAAATCTTAATGTTAATGACTAGTTTTGTGGATCATAATAATGAAGTTCGTTCCATTGGATGATATTTCTACATCACAATGGCAGACAAACCGCTTTGTATGGGGCACTGCGGACAACAAGGTCTTTATCATCATCACATAAAGTACGCCCTGCAGCACGTCGTTCTCACCACATTTCCCAAGCTTTTATAATGCATATATTCACGATGCTATTGTTGTCCAAGCGTAGTCCTACAAGTGATGTATAAATTAAATAAGGTTTCAAAGGATAGAATGTCAGACGGGCCTGCGTGCCCTAATCTTAACCATTTGAAAATATAATTTGTTAGTTCGTTCTCTACAAGACACCTGTGTGTTCTAATTAGACCACAGATGCTTCTAACTTTGCTTTATTTACATGATAAATTCCCATCTATGACGTACTAAGACAGTGTGAAGAGATGTCTTGGTCAAACACTGTGAGAACTGGAGAGATCATCGGCAGGCCCAAAGAAATAATGCCTGATGGTCTGAAACCGGGGCACGTGGGACTGTCAGCAGTAGAACTGGTCTCTAACACCAAGAACGGAGATATGTGGAGAGACGTGGGCGCCTACGCCAGTTGGCAGTGTACAATGAAGATCATAGTAATGATGTAATTAGGCTATTAATTACCGAAGCACACACGACCTGGTTGGGAATCTGTCTAGACAGGTCATATTTGTTCATTGGGTTTAGGGGAATCTATCCAGACAGGTCATATTTGTTCATAGGGTTTAGGGATATAATCAATCACCAACACAGGCCCTACATAAAAAGAAGCATCTTATACGAGAGCAAGAGGACGCTCAAGAATAAAATGAATTGATGACATTAAAGGAACGCGCCGGAACGCCAATTATTCCTCCCCACGACGCTTGACGGCAAAAGTGGAAGATGATGCTGATGATGATGATTAGTTACTTCCGACGTCATCAAAATGTGTCCCGGACAAACCGCTATGCGCTGATTGGTTAGTCCGGCACGATACAAACACACACTAAACAAATCAGTATACGATATTAACTCGGTTAAAATACGTGATCAGTCAGCTGGTTGCTGAAGAAAAAGTCAATAAACTTGACCACAAAGTTTGTTGCAGTAGACACGGTCAATATTCTTGTCTGGACAATTGGTTGCTCTAGACACGGTCAATATTCTTGACCACAAAGCTCGTTGCTGTAGAAAAGTTCATTTTATTTTTCCCACAAAGCTTGTTGCTCTAGATACGGTCAATATACTATACCATACAACTGACTGCTCTAAACACGGTCAATACACTATACCACACAGCTAACTTCTGTAGACACGGTCAGTATACTTGATTAGACAGCTAATTGCTGTAGACACGGTCAATATACTATACCATACAGCTGATTGCTCTAGATACGGTCAATATACTATACCATATAGCTGACTTTTGTAGACACGGTCAATATACAATACCATACAGCTAACTGCTGTAGACACGGTCAGTATACTTGACCAGACACCTAACTACTGTAGACACGGTTAATATAAAATACCATACATCTAACTGCTGTAGACACGGTCAATATGCTGTACGATGCATCTGATTTCAGTAGACACGGTTAATATACTTTACCAAACAGCTAACTGCTGTAGACACTGTTAGAACGCCTGATTGCTTTCCCTAACACTGTTACTTGTGCTAGCTATCAATGTGTGCCTAACTTTGAACTGCCCATACATTTCTCTGTTCTAGGATGTGTGCAAGGAGTTTGAGTCCGGGCTGGCGGAGATCGAAACTGCCGAAGAGAATGAGTACCTCAAGGACTTGGTCCGGACGCAGCTGAGTAAGGAGACTGAATACATTCAGTAGAGACTATAGAGTGAGATGGGAGATGATCGGGTTGTGATTGGTGAATCTCGTTACGATTCACTGTTCTAAAGCTGTTTTATGATGGCTCGTTGCGATTCAAGTAATAGGTGAATCAAGAGCTGCGATTAAATCAAAAATTTCTGATGCAGTAAATCTGAATCGTTGAATGTCAGAAAAAGTGTGGAAATTATGAACAGTAACTGTTTTGTTGTATTGGAAGTGAATCAACATACGTGTCATCTCATCTCATCTCATATCATCTCATCTCATCTCATCATGTTCCTCTTATATCTTGCGGTGTCGTGGTGAAGCGTAAACAGCGGGAGAGTGCCCGTTTATGGGCTTCGTATATCGAGAGTCTCATGGACTCTGGTATTCTCTTTACTTGGTCGGCCTTTTCTTCTGGTTCCATTTGGTATGTACGTTATTGCTTGTAGTGGTATACTGTCAGTTGGCAGCCTAGTTATGAGGCCGAACTTATAACTTGCTATTTTCTAATGAAATCTTCATTGGCACCTTGCCGTCTTGACAGACGATAGTTTGTGCTTCAAAAAGGCACAATAACTTTTACCCATGGTGGTAGCGAATGTGACTGAAAAGGCCAATTCGCGCTGTAAATGTTCGTTCACAGTGGGTGCATGTGAACACGAGTTCATTTCCACCATCATGCACCATCTTACGTCTCACACGCTCGGTGTGTGACTTATCTGCAATAATTTTCTCCTTTGTCTTTATTCCATTTCTGATGTTTGCCTTCCATGCAACACTTTCAGCGGCGACTTGCTCCCACTGTGCATTATCAATGTCTGTATCAATCATGTCCCGTTTACACACATCTTTGTATCGTAGTATCTAGCGCTCGTCCTGATTTCATCATTTCTGATCTTATCTCTTCTTGATACATTGAGTATTCTTCTCAGGAATCTCATTTCCGTTGTTTTAATTTTTCTTTTCTCTTTTTCTGTCATTGTCCAGGTATGGCATTGGTAGCATATAGTTGGTAAGGGGATTGTGTCAAGGAACATGAATAACCAAATTAGAAACCTCTTTGAATCAAAGGAGTCATGGTTCCTGAGACTAATGTTGTGAATAGGTTGGACTGCCAGAGTAACTAATTATGATAGCCTGGAAGAGGCTAATGACATTAGAACATTATAGACAACAATAAGAAAGAGACAAACTTCAAGGTTAGTCATGTAGTGAAAAGGGCATTGGAGAATGACTTCTGGAAACATGAGTGGGAGAACAGTAAGACGCTGACCCAGAGAACTGATGCTGGAAGGACTGAGACGGTGGCATGGAGGGAAAGTAACAGCAGAGTTGGTCCAGAACACCAAGGACCGAGATCTGTGGACAGACATGAACACCTACGCCAGTTGACAAGGCACATGATGATAGTGATGATGACGTTGCGCTTTAAAGTTGTCCAGCTGAAGTAATCAGCCACGTCTGTGGTCAATTGTAGTCTAAGAGAGAAACCATTCGGCCACGAGACCTCACTTGACAATACATGTATTTCATATCGGTAACGAATTCTGTGATTTAATTTATAGATGTATACTGGTCGGTGCCGGTCTCCGTGGCGAAGGTATTATGGACGCAATTTGTAATCCCGCTTACCCGCGTTCGAAACACAGCTGCGCGCGATTTGGCAGCAGACCGCGTTCCGCTAGGTTTTAACAAATTTGTATTGGAGCCGGTCGTTCAGAAAGCAATGGCAAACTACTGAACATAAACTTGCCAAGACATCAACAACAGCAGTAAAATGCTGATGTTGACAGCTTTGTCCTGTATATATAAAGGATATGAGGAAAAAAAGATATTGGTTGGTGGACCATGTGGAGTGTATTACTTTAATTTATTACCTGAATGTATTACCTGAACGTATTAATTGAATTTAAGACTTGAGTTTAGTACTTGCATTTATTACTTGCATTTATTACTTGAATTATTACTTGACTTTATTCATCATCATCATCATCATCATCATCTTCTTCCACTTCTGCCGTCAAGCGTCGTGGGGAGGAATAATTTGCGTTCCAGCGTCTGGTTGGCGGCACTGGATAGTGTCATTCCGTGTGATTGTACAATGTCTTTGATGTCGTCAATCCATTTTCTTCTTGGACGTCCTCTTGGTCTTGTCGCAGATGATCTTAGATGTAATGCCAGTGATGGTAGTTGTTGGTGTTGCAATCTAACGACATGGCCAAACCACTTGATCTTCTGCCTTTCAATAAATGTAGCACAAGGTGTTGATCCCACTATCTGTCTGATAACAGCATTTCTTGCTCGGTCTCGGATTGTTAAGTTGGCAGCTCTCCTCAGGCATCTCATCTCGCAGGTGTTGATTTTGTGAAAGTGTGATTTGGATAAAGCCCAAGTTTGAGATTGATAGCATAGGGTTGGTGTGAATATGTTGTTTATTGTCTGCGTTTTTTGCGGAAATTGCTATATTCTTGACTTTATTACTTGAATTTATTAATTGAATTTCTTAATGGAATTAATTAATTGACTTTATTACCATCCATCCACTGGCACCTTGCCGTCTTGACAGACGATAGTTTGTGCTTTAAAAAGGCATAATAACTTTTACCTATGACGGTAGCGAATGTGACTAATAAGGCCAATTAGCGCTGTAAATGTTCGTTCACAGTGGGTGCATGGGAACACGTGGTCATTTCCACCATCATGCACCATCTTACGTCTCACACGCTCGGTGTGTGACTTATTTTCAATAACTTTCTCCTTTGTCTTTATTCCATTTCTGATGTTTGCCCTCCATGCAACACGTTCAGCGACGACTTGTTTCCACTGTGCATTATCAATGCCTATATCAATCATGTTCCGCTTACACACATCTTTGTATCGTAGTAGAGGCCGACCCTGAGATCTCTTACTCATCTGTAATTCACCAAAAAGATGTCCTTTGGTATTTTACCATCATCAAATCCTCCTAAGATGTCCTATCCATCTAAGTCTACGAAGACTGAGCATGGAATAAACCGTCACACAACCTGATCTTTCCAATACTTCAGTAATTGTGATTTTGTCTTGCCACTTAATACCAAGAATCGCAGACACCGCATATGAAAGCTGTGTAAACGTTTCTCTTGGTGTGAGTAAGTTGTCCAGGTTTCACTGCCATAGAGAAGAGTACTGAGGACACAGGCTTGATAGACAAGTTGTTTTGGCAGTAAGCTTCCTGTTCTCCAGGACTCTTTTTCTTAACCTGTTCATTGTTGTTGCTGCCTTACCAATCCGGATGTTGATTTCTTGATCTAGGGATAATTTGCTATTTACCACTGATCCTAGATATGTAAAATGGTCTACCATCTCTAGTTCGGCGTCGTCAATAAAGATTGATGGTACCCTATGTGCACCTTGTGACATAATCTGTGTCTTCTTTTTGCTAATTGTTAAACCAAATTCAGAACAAGCATTGGAGTATGCAGATAGTAGACATTGCAATTCTTCCTCAGAGTGGGTCGTAACTGCAGCATCATCTGCAAAAAGCAACTCTCTATCCATCCATCCATCATGTGCCATGCCGGTAAGCGTGTGCGGTCATGTTCTGCCATCTCACTCGATCACCAGAGTCGTGGATCAGCTCTGTGTTCCTGTCTCGACCATGCCACCAGGCCAAGCCATCCAGGTATTTGCTTCTAGGTCTTCCCCTTGATCTCCTCCCTTCGATCTTGCCAGTTGTCACCAAGTTCTCCAATTCATTTCTTCTCATAACATGCCCAAAAAATTTTGACTGTCTACGTCTAATGACTCTAATCAGTTTACGATCTTCATTTGTTTCTTGAAGGACTTGTTCGTTGGTTTTTCTATCTGTCCATGGTATTCTTTGCATTTTCCTCAGAAACCACATTTCCACAGCCATTAGCTGTTTTTCAGCTTGACTGCTTATTGTCCACGCTTCACATCCATACAAAAGTATAGGTTCTATGTATCATCTCAACTCTCTTTTTCTCGTTTCAATTGATATCTTTTTGTTGGTCAGTATGTTTTTCATCTTGCTAAAGGCTACCTTCGCAATGGTAATTCTTGTTCTAATCTCTTCAAGGCATCTCCCATCAGATGTTATGACTGTGCCGAGATAACAGTATCGATTCACTTGTTTAAGAATATGTCCATCTACTCGTATATCACATTGTGGTATTTCCTTCTTCCTAGTGACGACCATAATCTGTGTCTTTTTACAATTTAATTCTAACCCTAGTTGTTCACTGTGTGCAACAACCGCATCTACTAAATTTTGCAGGTCTTGTTCATTGTCTGCAATCAAGACTGTATCATCTGCATATCTAATGTTATTGATGTATCGTCCCCCAATGTTGATTCCTTCCATATCTTCTATATTTCTAAATATATGTTCACTGTACAGGGAAAGAAGATCTGGAGACATTACACATCCCCGTCTCACACCTCTTTTAATAGGCTGATATTGACCTACATCGTTATCAATTCTTATGGCAGCTTGTTGTTTCCAATATATGTTTTTTACAAGTCTAAGATCCTTTCCATCAATTTGTAGATCTTCAAGCATCCTTATCATGTCAACGTGTCTCACTTTATCGATCACTTTATTGATCAGTACCCTCCTAATTTTGGTCTTGGCCTTCAATCTCTGAGCATTGTAGAGGCCTACAATTACTTTATTACATGAATTTATTAATTGAATTTCTTACTTGAATTAATTCATCTCATCTTATTCCTCTTATACCTTGCAAATCCAGGTGAAGTATAAACAGCGGGAGAGTGTCTTGGGTTTCATGTATCGATATTCCATTCACTGTGCTATTCCCTCCGTCCATCGTTTACGTGGTCGGCCTCTTTTTCTGCTTCCATTTGGTCTGTACATCATTGCTTGTTGTGGTATACCGTTAGTTGATAACCTAGTTACATGGCCAAACCATTTGACTTGTTGCCTTCCAATAAAATATGGCGCTGCTGTAACCCTCTTTTGTTCCGAATTTCTCTCTTCTTGATGCATTGAGTATTCTTCTCAGGAATCTCCTTTCTGTTGTTGTGTTTTTTCACTTATCTTTTTCTGTCATTGCCCAGGTTTGACATTGGTAGCATAGAGGTGGTAGGAAGATTGTGTTGTAGAGCGCTTTCTTAGTAACAATTGACACAGTTTGTTCTTTAGTATTGATACCATTTGTCCAATGAGTTGGTGTGCCTTATTATATTTTCTATCTCGTCGTCTGATTTGCCATTTGATGAAATTATACTTCCTAGGCACTTGAAGCACTTTACTTGTTTCAGGGGGGTGTTCGTTTAGGTGAATCGTTGTTGTTTTTTCTTCTTTGGTTATACTCGTTACCTCTGTTTTACTTGTGCTAATTCTCATGTTATGTTCCTTACATATTTCGTTTAGACTATTCATGTGGTCTTGTAATTCTGCATCTGATTTTGCAATTAGTGCTTGATCGTCTGCACATAGGGGTTCTTTAATAGTGTAATTTGCCTTTGGTTCTTCTGTGTTCTGTTCGTCATACGATGTTCTTGCGGCCTCTGTTCGGCTGGTTTCTTTACATAAGCTGTCTATATAGGTTATGAACAAGAGAGGGGACAGGACACAACCTAGTCGTACTTCGGATCTTACGATGAATGGTTCAGAGTGTCCTCCATTTGTTCTCACTATGCATTCACTGATGTTGTATAAGCTTCTACATAAGATTGTTCTACATAAGATTGTTAGATGTGTACTCACTCCATATTGTTTAAGGATTTCCCACAGCATTGTTTCTATTCTTCTCTATCAAACGCCTTTTCTTGGTCGAAAAAGGCTAAGTAGAGTGTTTCATTAAACTCAATTGATTTTTCTGTAAGTTGTCTAAGAGCAAAAATGGCATTTGTGCATCCTTTGTTCTTCCTAAATCCAAATTGTCTTTCGCTTAGCTGGGGTTCTATTGTATTTCGTAATCTATTCTCAAGAATTTTGCAAAAATGTTGTCCCAGTATGACTCAAAATGGAAAAACCTCTGTATTGTGTGCAGTTTCTTTTATTAAATTTATTTTTCCAAATTAGAATAGTTATGTCTCGATGTGTCCGTTGTTCTCCCCAAAACATGGTTAAATAATATGTGTAGTCAATATGTTCCTACTCCTCTTGCTGCTTTAATTAGATTCTTTTGGTATTTCATCTTGTCCTGGTGATTTGTTCAATGGTGCTAATCTGACGGCTTCACCAGTTTCTTCTTTCAGTAGTATGGTTCTAGTTCTTCGATGGGATCTGTGCCGCTTTCCTGAATTCCTGTGGTATGTGATGGTCTGCTGAGAAGTTGTTCGAAGCACTTCCCCCATCTTGTTAGGATTTGTTTTTGCTCACTTATTGGTTCTTCCTTTTCGCTGTCAATTATTGCAGTTGAGTATAAGGGTTCTGCTCTTGTTCTCATTGCACTGATCTTTTTATAGAATTTTTAGTTGCCTCCTTGTGGTATTTTATTTATGGTTTCTCCATACTCCTCCCAGGGGGGTTTTTCCCCCTCTCTTTTCTATTCTATTCACACATCTTCTTGCTATTTTATATTCTATGTAATCGCGGTCCTGTTTGCTCTTCACACAATTTTAATATATTTTTTTTAATTTTTTTCTCTTTTACAGCTTCCTTTCCTCTGCGTTCCACCTACTCGTTATTTTCTGTATCCGTATGTTGGGTTTGTTCGTGGTGTAACATGTTATTTTTGCAGTTTTTAAAATGCTTGGTTTGAACCATTTATACCGGGTGTATATTTGTGAGTCTTTGTGTTTATAAAATGTGTTTGTTATATAGAGGTCATGTTGAACTTATTACTTTAATGTATTACATATCTGGTATGTTGACTTGGTTGTACCTAACAATTCACACACATGCACCCATCGAGTATGCCCTGGCCATCCTCACTGTCAGCCCTACACAGATTGGAAGACTTGAAAAGGTACAAAACGAAGACATGCACATCATTTTGGAGCTGCACGAGAGACACCAGCTGTGTAGCAATGAGATACCTCCTTGACTTCCCGACAATGGAACACAGGATAAAGATCTGGATAGCTCGTGCATATGAGCGGCACCCTCTGCATGACGCTATATTCAGAAAAAAGGGTGATAGCCTAAAGAGAGGCAAATCATAGATGGGTCGGGCGGAAGATGTCGTCAGACAGGTCTGCAGTCTTGCCAGTATCAACCACGGCAAGAAATGGGTGACGTTCTCCAGCTTTCAAGTGCGCGTTCTCCTGCATGATCACACTCGACAGACGGTGCAAAGAGCAGAACCCTGCCGCTGTCAATGCAGAGGTCAATGCGCTCATCTATGAACACTCAGACAACCCCGAAGTGCTCATCTATACAGCATGGATCTGTTGTAAAGCAGCAGAGAAGTGCGTGGGCATTTACAGCCCGTTCAGCGGGCCGAACCGTTCAAGAATCCAGTGGTGCCCACTCACGAGCAGCATGACGATGGAGGTGATGGCAGTAACACAGGCTTTCATGTGGCTGAAATCACAGCATTATACCAACGTGTGTGTACTAAGTGATTCGAAGCTGGATCTGTAGGTAGACAGTGGTCTGAGTCGCTGCGGAAGTCTGTTGTCCGTAAAGTCACCTTCATCTTCGTCCCGGGACATGCGGGAGTCGTGGGAAATGAACGAGCTGATTAACTGCCTTTGCACCCCCTGAAGATGACCAGCCCATGGATCGTGCCAATGTTATTAACGTCCTTAAAGATATGTCGAGAACAGATGACTTTGACGTCAGTGAATTCACATCGCTCCAGGATGAAAGACTTGGGAGTAAGAATTGGCACTGCCAGGCGTGAAAAGTACATCGGGAAAACGAGGTGCCTCGTCAACAGCACATAACTGGCACTATTAGCCACCGAACACTGATGCATATGCTGGGGGGAGGATTTGAGCACCTATGGAACTGTCCGGAGTGCAATGAAGATACCCCAACTGATAACTGATAACTGATAACATATGTAATCACACTGATGAGAAGGTCTGGTTGCACAGATATTTGACCTCACACTGTCCACTACATATAATCATACAGATGAGACAGCCTCGTTTGGTGACATATATTTAACCTCACACTTTCCACCACATGTAATAACACAGATGAGACAGCCTGGGTTGGCGGCACAGATATCTTCTCCGAGGGCTACTGGCAGTGGTCAGGCAGCAAGCAGCAGATAACAAACTTCACCGACTGGGCGCCCGGGGAGCCGAGCCAGAAATCCGGAGTAGGAGGTCAGCGTAGAGTGTTGTGGTCATCGTGTTATTTCAGGTTATTGCTCGGGTAGTCTTGAGTTGATGCTGTTAATGTCGTCGAGGATCAATATCACGGGGAGATTGACGTATATTTGTAAGCATGTGAAAGTACGGTTGTCAGAGGCTGTGGCGTGTGTGTGTTGTGTGTGTGTGCGTGAGTGTGTGTGCGTGCGTGTGTGTGTGTGTGTGTGTGGCTTTTTACAATGTTACATTGAATATTGCAATAAAACGGCAATAAACACAAACTGTCTTAAACAGACTGACAAATATAAGACAGAATGATACATATAAAGAACGAGAGACAGATATTCACACAGTCAGACAGATGTAGGACAGACAGACTGATATTTAGGCGATAGAAAAATCTAAACAGGTACGTGTGGCCCCTACCTACAAGGTGAGAGATAATAAACACAGACACAGTCTACATACCTTTCAACTAATGCAAATTCGACAAATATCATAACATATTTTAAAATTATAATTATCACTATTATAATAGTGATAATTATAATGTAAAAAGCTTTTATGTTATTTAGACAGACAGTCAGATCTGTAGACAGACAGACAGACATACATATACTTAGAAAGACAGAATTATATACGTAGAGACGGAAGAAAAAATAATCAGCTATTTAGACACACAGACAGACAAATGGGCACTTGAACATACAAACAACGAGACATGCAGACGGACAGTCAGACTACCTGGCACCGGGAAGATTAACCCGGACATCAAACGCCCGCAGACGACTGATGTGTCGCCCCAAAGGTGCAAACATCGCAGGTCTGCTGTAAACAGACACAACGCAATTTCGTCCACGTACAACCAGACGTATCAGCCGGACGGAAAAGCGCTATATAAACAGACGAACAGACAAATATACACGTATACAGACAGAAGGATGAACATACAGATAGAAAGACATAGACAGATAACGAGCGACAGGCAGACAGTATGACGGAAGGACATATATGTCACACGTCGTTCTTGATGATAAGTTCAATGTTCTTGATGATCTTTGGGTGATATATATCACAGAAATAATGTAATCCATAGAATATAAATATCCTCCTCACAATTTAACCAGCACACATCACTGGCTTCTCATGGCCTGCTGAATCTCAAATTCACAAGACATTTAGTCCCGCTACTATCCACGGCTGGATCTCCCACAATACAACCCACCCACTGGGTCGGAGCCTCTGCTCTCTATGTAACCCACTCTGGGTTTTAGGACTGCCTTCACAGCTCGGAGAATCACACAACACCGTTCTCCGTGGACTACCGACTCCTTCGGTATCTCAAACTCAACTCCCTGAAGTCCCTTGACTTCACACACAAATACAATATCTCTCGCCCCATCCACCCTAGGGTTATTCCTCTACCCTCACTATTTTATTTCTCAGGACTGGTTGTTTTCTCATAGCCAGGTCAGTCACTTTACTGTCTCCCACTTTCATCTCCATTCTTTCTCATGCCCGGTCACTCAACTCAATGTCAATGACCCAGGCTTATGTCAATATACATAGACAAAAATATAGACATAGAGAGCTGTAAGTAAGTAGATAGGTAGGTAGGTAGGTAGGTAGGTAGGTAGGTAGTTTGGTAGGTAGGTAGGCAGACCCCAGTGCAAGTGGTACAAATATTTTTTTCAGGGGAGGACTGTCTGCAGCTATTCTACAACCAAAACTTCCGATGGAATGACGCAGCCTGCAATCTACCGGCTTTCTTCGTCTGCGAGGGGCTGTAAGTATGAATGAAACACATCAACAGTCAGTCAGTCTCCTGGTTATCTCCCCTGGTGGTGGCAGTAGATGTACGCGTGCAACAACAACAACAACAACATCAACAATTAGAAACACATAAAAGCAACATTTAACGATAATCAATATCAAAAGGAAAAAAATATGAGAGAAAGTTATTAAGTAACAGCGATTTTACGAAGAAAAAATTCTACAATCGTGCGAATTAGCACTTGTTTGGGTGTTATTTCTCAATATAGACCCGCTGCCTGGCTACACACTTATCCCACCTGTGACTTCCGGTCCCCAACATGGCGGATAGGCATTTAACCGTTAAGGCGTCTGGAGTGTTTATGCTTGTGGCTATGGTTTGTATTCGCAGTTTCCTCATGTTGGACTGATAGTACATGGTTCCGTCGCCCTGCTACTGAGTGAGTGCGTGGCGCGCCACTATGAGCTGTGAAATTCGTGTGGAATGCTTTTACATCTGTCCGCGGTTGTTTGTAGCGCCAACTACATGTTCGGAATGATGGCAGCCGGTGGTTGATGAACTGACTGGTTTGCCTTTTGGTTTCACTAGTGCATTATTCAGGAGATTCCTGGGAGTCATCGCTGGAGCTACAGAGTTCGTGCTTTGTGCAGCGCTATCGGCGGGTCACCTTGTGGAAAGAGGCCGAGCCATGTGGGATAAAACCCGGGTCAATTAAGTTTTTCTGGTGACTGCCGATTCCATTGACGATGAACTGTATTTTTCGTGGAGGGCTTTTGTGTTGGCATTCTGGCGGCGGCATTGTGCACAGTGTACCTGTGCGGACTGTTGGCTTGCCGAGACTCATGTATGTTCCACTTTTCACATTGGGCAGAGAGGAGCAATTTGTGTGATATTCACTGGCACAGGAATGGAGCATAATGGGGACGGTCCGTTGCCTTGAAGTTGGAACTGCGACATACTAACTAACTAACTAACTAACTAACTAACTAACTAACTAACTACCTAACTAACTACCTACCAACCTACATAACTAACTAACTAACTAACTAATTAACTAACTAACTAACTAACTACCTAACTAACTAACTAACTAACTAACTAATTACCTACCTACCTAATTAACTAACTACCCAACTAACTAACTAACTAACTAACTAACTAACTAACTAAACTTAGTTCATCTGTCCACTAGATTGTTAAAATAAAATCGCTTAAAAGTCGACAGGGTCGACTTCATTGTGCCGAGATGTTTCTTTTTTACCCATATGGCTCAGTCTGTTTCCGCAGCGCGAGCTGCCGAAAGCGTCGCACAAAGCACGAACTCCGTATCTCCAGCAACTATCCCCAGGAGTCTCCAAAAAATGCACTCGTGAACAAAAGGACGCGGCCCGGAATCGAACCAACATCCTTCGGAGCCCGAGTCAGACGACTTGACTACTTCGCCACGGAGACTCCCCCACTAATTTGTTGATGTTTTCTAACAAACAGTTTTTGGTACCAATTTTGTACCTCCTCCATTAGCCCGTTGTCATCTGCAAACCTCTGATCCCGTTAATGTTCCTTCAAGGGTCGAAAAGTATAAAAGTCCAATGGCAACACGTCTGGATTGTATGCTGAATGTTTCAATACCTCATAAATCAGATAATTTCAGTGCATCCACTGCAAGCACAGCCGTATGGGGGAGAGCGTTGTCGTGCAGCAAGAGTACTCCTTTTGAAAGATTACCCCGATCGTATCATGGAAATCTTCTATATATTTCACAACCTCTGACCACAAAAAGCGAATAACTGCCCAGTTATTCTTCCTCGATGGAAGACGATAGTGTCTCAGCCAATTTATAATCACGATTGCGCATGTGCAAAAACTATTCGATTATCACGACCCTTATATGAGGTATTGCTAGTTTGAATCCTGAAATATGATTTCCCGGTGCCCACATTCCTCCATGGGTTTAATAATAAAACGCAATTTGCTTAATGACTTTCCCTGATATGTACAGCAGCAAATAGCAAATTCCACACATAGGACACACTGCCGCCGTTTATGGCTATGAGGTGGCAAACGCCATACTGTGTTCGAAACTAGCTGCAGGTGATGTTGGAGCAGACCGCGTTGTGTTGATTTCTAACAATAGTGTGAGCGCTGGTCGTTCAGAAAGCAATGGCAGACTACTAAACGTAAACTTCCATAGAAACTCTCAAACAGTCCAAAATGCTGGGGTTGGTTCCTATGTCCTGTCACCATCATGACATCAACTAACTTAACAAGACACATTAGAGGCATGTAAACATTACACATAAGAAAGACATATACATGGCACATTCCAGAGACATATACAAGACACATTAGAGACACGCATAACAAAAATACAAATAAATTTAAATAACACTAAACAATATATTATTAAACATGTATTTCCAAGTATTTCCAAGCGAGACGGGGAGTGGGAGGTGTCCGTATCCATGGCGTAGTTGTTAAGCCGCATCGAAGGTTGTGTGTTCGATTCTTGGATTCATTTTGAGGTTCACGAATGCAGGTTTTCTCGGAGACTCCTGGGGATGGGGTCGTCGCTGGAGCTACGGAGTTCGTGCTTTGTGTCATGCCACAGTGATACCGGTCTGTGGAAAGAGACCAAGTCTTATGGGATAAACCTAGTACAATGAAGCCGGCCATCTTGTCTCTAAACAATTATATATATTTCACAACTACGAAAAGGGAAGCACTGGGGCATGGAAGTACTGGGGCATGGGAAGTACTCTAGAAATCAACTGACAAGTGATGATTGACACTCATAGAAGAGGGGAGATACGGGGACACACTTTTTTTTTTTTTCAAATATATTTACAAGACATCGCTGTCAACACCAGCATTTTACTGCTGTTGTTGATGTTTTGGCAAGTTTACTTTCAGTAGTTTGCCATTGATTTCTGAATGACTGGCTCCCATACCAGCGCGGCGCTGTCTACTGCCAAATCGGTCGCAAGTGTATTTTGAACTCGGGTAAGCGGGCTCATTAATCGCGTTCGTAAGCCCTTAGCTTCGGAGGGAGACACAGTAGTCGATGTAAACTGGCACGTGATGAATTACATTCATAGAAGTGGGGGGGGGGGGGGGGGGGGGGGATATGTGGGTGAACACTAGTCAATGTAAACATAAACATAGAGACCAGAAATAAATTGACAACTGATGCTTGACACTCATAGAAGTTGGGGCGGGGGGAGATGTGGGGACACACTAGTCGATGTAAACATAAATATAAGACCAAAATAAACTGATAAGTATTGATTGACACTCATAGAAGTGGGGGAGATATGGAGACAGACTAGTCGATGTAAACATAAAAATAAGAGCAGAAATAAACTGACGGGTGTTGCTCAACACCCATAGAACTAAAGTATAGAATTATAAATGATGAATCACTATAACACGAGTAGACGGTAAGTTCTACTAGAGCACGATGACAAGTGACACAATGGACGTTGCGGCCAAAGCATTCATCAGCACAGATAAAACAAACACACCGATACAACTAAAAGAAAAACAAATTGTTTCACAGACTGGGACCCTCAAGTCGATTATCCTGAAATAGATACAAAGGAAATGTCTGGGAAGTACAGGCAGATAGTGTAATATTAACCACCAAATGAGTGCAGATGTTCTTTAAAATGTGAGTGTCAGCACCATGTACTTAATGCGTGTCGTGAGTTAAAAGTGGGGCTCTGGGTTACCTGAACTTGATGTGACCCATGTGTGGCTGTTGATTGTAACTTTCCTTAGATGACATTGACACGTGGGGCTTTAGGTTACCTGGACTTGATGTGACCCATGTGTAGTTGTTTGTTGTAGGTTTCGCTAGATGACAGTTTAACAGGGCAATGTTTGTGGCTGAGTCAGTTACAATGTGATATATAGATGTTACTTTTCGTGTGCTTTCTGCCAGACCTCTGGAAACAATTATCATTGTTGGGTAGCAACAGTCCGCCCACAACAGGTGCAGGTATTCCAAGATGGCGGGACGAGAGACACCAGTAGTAGCTACACAAGCTAATAATACAGAAACACATCGGTATACAAGTTGTGTATCACAGACTTCCACAGCCAATAAAACAACAAATATGCATACGATATTTGTCCAATATTTGTATTTAAAACATGTGCTTGATAATCATTTCATAAACTATTTTACTAGTTAAGTACAATAAAATGTTTAATCTCAGGAAGAGCACCAAGTGATATGTTTAGTTGAGAGAAAGAGCTTTGTTTATGTCGGTGTAGCATGTCAGTTTGGGCAATCAGGAACCACGACACAGCAAAAGATGATATTGCAGCTAGTAACTCACAGCTTGACTATTTATGCCAGAGGGCAGGTAATGAGAGCTGATGGGTACCCTACTACACCTTTAAGTTTTGGTCTCTGGACACATGTTGCATCAATGTTGTTTTGTGGAGGTACTGAGATAAAAGTGTGCAGTAACCCAGTTCACAAATAATCTGTTGTAGGTCAGCATGGCCGAATGGAATAAGAACTGCACTCTTAAACATCCTGTGTGCTAATGCCGAGGTAAAGGGTTCAACCCCCACACTGGACAGTTGGACTAAAATGTTGACCAATAGTCCTTGACTTGGAGACGTAAATTACAAGTACCTCTGAAGTCGGAGTGGGTTCGCCTGATGACGAGGGACACTGTTAATAGAGTAAGTTAATCAAAACGCATAATTCAGTCCAGCACTACTAGAAGTAGTGTGTATGGAATACGCTTGAGTTCAAATCCAGCAAGCAAAGAAAAAAAAATACTCTGTTATCTTTTAGGGTATCATTGTTGCACTCCGGAAATATCATGAGGTGCCCAGACACCAACCCACTATCCTTCCCAGCATATACATCAATGTCCGGCAGGTGATAGTGCCTGTTCAATGTTGGTTGACGAGGCTCCTCATACTCCTGATGTGCCTCTTATGTCTGCCTTGCTAATTCTTACTCCCGTGTCTCTCATTCTGGACAACGATGTGGATTCACAGGCGTCTGTCCTTGGCTCTCGACATCTCTCTAAGGGCGTTAATAACATCGCCAAGATCCATGGGCTGACCATCTGTAGGGGATGCAGAGCCAGCAAGCTTTATCAGCTCGTTCATTTCTCTCAACTCCCGCATCTACACTTTCGGTATCATATCGGTAGATGTCATCTACACTTTCGGTATCACATCGGTAGATGTCATCTACACTTTCAGTATCACATCGGTAGATGTCATCTCTACTTTCGGTATCACATCGGTACATGTCATCTACACTTTCGGTATCATATCGGTAGATGTCATCTACACTTTCGGTATCACATCGGTAGACGTCATCTCTACTTTGGGTATCATTTCGATAGATGTCACCCCTACTTTTGGTATTAACTTGACAGCAGTCGCGCATATTTTCAGAATCACTTCAGTAGCAGTCACCCCTTTTTTAGCTACCATTTCGGTAGTAGTCATTTCTACTTCCGGTATCACTTCGGTAGCCGTCACGCCCACTTTCGGTATGAACTCAGTAACAGCTATTCCTATATTCAGTATCACTGCGGTCGACCCTCATTTCAGTACCATCACGTGACTGTAACTATGACAACAACCAGAGAAACGGCTAGACTGACCCTCAACGTACAATCTCTGACATGTTGGCGGACATGTTTGCCTGTACGTGGACATGACGTCACAAGTCGCGTTCTATCCACAGACTAAACATGGTCCCAGTATAAAGTAGACATTGTCGACAAAACTCAATAAGCAGAAGACAGTGTCGAAAAAAAATATACAATAGACAATAAACATCCTCGACAAAACTCAATAGACAAAAAAATTGTCAACAAAATAGAAAACACAAGACACAATAGACAATAATCATGATCGACAATACATAACAGATAACAAATCATCATCATCAAGTGCCCTGCCAGCTGGCGTAGACGTTCATGGCACTCCATAGATCTCGGCCTTTGATGTTCTGGATCAACTCCTCTGATGATATTCCTCCATGTCACAGTCTCTGTCCATCCGACATCATTTCTCTTGGTCTACCTCTCCTTCTCTTCCCCTTGATCTTTCCAGTCATCGATGTTCTCCTAATGCCTCTCTTCTCAGCACATCACCAAAGAAAGCTGTTTGTCTCATTCTTATTGTAGACTATAATGTTTTAGTTTCAGGTATTCTCTGTTAGTTACTCTAGGCAGTCCAGGGGATTTCGCAACATTCGTCTCGGAAAGCAACTCTCTGTTGCTTCTAAGTCCTTCCTAATTTGTTCATTTACATTCCAAGATTTACTGCCTTACAACAAAACAGGTTCTATGTAGCACTTCAGCATTCTCTTTCTTATATTCAACGATAGTGACTTATTGCATTAGATACTGTTGAATTTCTGAAATGCAGCTTTTGTTGCCCTATTCTGTTCTTAATCTCTGTCTTGGATCTTCCATGCCTCACTGGTACGGACTATAAGAAGACTGGCAGTACAGGAAACAGAAGGCTGTGGACAAACATGATCACCAACACCACATGGCATGGACTATAAGAAGATTGGCAGTACAGGAAACAGGCTGTGGACAGACATGATCACCAACACCACACGGCATGGATTATACGAAGATTGGTAGTACACGAGACAGAAGGCAAGTGGACAGACATGATCACCAACGCTATGTGGCATGGACTATAAGAAGTTTGACAGCACACGAGACAGAAGACTGTGGACAGACAAACAGATTTATTAAAATAAGCCTGGAGGTTGTAGATTGTGCGAGTAGCAGTCAAAGAGGCAAGTCACTGTAACTCTCATATAGGTTGTATGTAGCCATATGCCAAGTCGTCTCCTGTAGAATATAAATAACGCATGAAAGTAAAATCAACCAACACACATACAACACACATACAGCACGCATACAGCACACATACAGCACAAATACAACACACATACAGCACTCATACAACATACATACCACAAACATACCGCACACATACAAGAACACACATACAACATCTATCTATCTTCTTATCAGTCCATCGATCTCTTGGTCCATCCTTCCATCTATCTATCTACCTACTTAACTCGATCTGTCTGTCTATCTGACTAACTGTCTATCTGTCAGTCTGTCTGTCAGCCTGTTTGTCTGTCTGTGCCGAGGGCGAGGTGACCTGGGGGCAGGCATGTGAGGGACAAGTGGAACATTGAATCCAACATCTCGACACATTGTACGAATACACAGGGGGAACGACACGCAGAGTCACGGCCCGTCCTCAAAGAGTGTCAGGAAGTTCAAGGGCCGATACATTCCAGGAATCGGGACTGCTTCTGACGACAGGAAGTCTTCCGTCGTGCTTGTTCCGCGGAGTTTTTTTTTTTTTTTTTCACGCTAGTTACAATTAAGTGGTCTAGGTCTGTCTACTGTATACACGAGAACTGATTACCCAGTGCGTACATAGCAGGCTTGGTCTCCACTAGAAGTGTGAGACTTCTCCACACACATTTAGAGAGGCGCGAGAAAATGGCTACCGCTCTGCCCAACTGATGCATCGTGGGTGCGAGGCAAGCCAATGAAAATGGAGTGACAACACACAGTTTTCGTATCCTATTAGAAGAAGACATGCCACATTCTAAGCGTATGGCGAGAGAAAGGGAAAACTGGAGTATATAGTCACAACGGGACAGTTTGAAGGGGCGAGAGGCAGGAGGAGACCAAGAGAGAAGATGTTGGACAGTTTTACATAATGGCATGGAGAAACGTCGGCATCAGAAATTATTGGCAGCACAAGAGATAGAAAGCTGTGGACAGACATGATCACCTACGCCACAAGGCGTGGACTATAAGAATATTGTCAAAACACGAGATAGAATTCAGTGGACATACACGATCACCAACATGATCACCAATATGATCACAACATGATCACCAATATGATCACAACATGATCACCAATATGATCACAACTATGATCACCAATATGATCACCAATATGATAACCAACATGATCACCAACATGATCACCAACATGATCACCAATATGATCACCAATATGATAACCAACATGATCACCAACATGATCACCAATATGATCACAACATGATCACCAATATGATCACAACATGATCACCAATATGATCACAACATGATCACCAATATGATCACAACATGATCACCAATATGATCACCAATATGATAACCAACATGATCACCAACATGATCACCAACATGATCACCAATATGATCACAACATGATCACCAATATGATCACCAATATGATCACAACATGATCACCAATGTGATCACCAATATGATCACCAATATGATCACAACATGATCACCAATATGATCACCAATATGATCACAACATGATCACCAATATGATCACAACATGATCATCAATATGATCACCAATATGATCACCAATATGATCACAACATGATCACCAATATGATCACCAATATGATCACAACATGATCACCAATATGATCACCAACATGATCACCAACATGATCACCAACATGATCACCAATATGATCACCAATATGATCACCAATATGATCACAACATGATCACCAATATGATCACCAATATGATCACAACATGATCACCAATATGATCACCAATATGATCACCAATATGATCACCAACATGATCACCAACATGATCACCAATATGATCACCAATGTGATCACCAATGTGATCACCAATATGATCACCAATATGATCACCAATATGATCACCAATATGATCACCAATATGATCACCAATATGATCACCAATATGATCACCAATATGATCACAACATGATCACAACATGATCACCAATATGATCACAACATGATCACCAATATGATCACCAACATGATCACCAACATGATCACCAATATGATCACCAATATGATCACCAATATGATCACCAATATGATCACCAATATGATCACAACATGATCACCAATATGATCACCAATATGATCACAACATGATCACCAATATGATCACAACATGATCACCAATATGATCACCAATATGATCACCAATATGATCACAACATGATCACCAATATGATCACAACATGATCACCAATATGATCACCAATATGATAACCAACATGATCACCAATATGATCACCAATATGATCACAATATGATCACCAACATGATCACCAATATGATCACCAATATGATCACCAACATGATCACCAATATGATCCCAACATGATCACCAATATGATCACCAATATGATCACCAACATGATCACCAACATGATCACCAACATGATCACCAATATGATCACCAATATGATCACCAATATGATCACCAACATGATCACCAACATGATCACCAATATGATCACCAATATGATCACCAATATGATCACCAACATGATCACCAATATGATCACCAACATGATCACCAACATGATCACAACATGATCACCAATATGATCACCAACATGATCACCAACATGATCACCAATATGATCACCAATATGATCACCAATATGATCACCAACATGATCACCAATATGATCACCAATATGATCACAACATGATCACCAATATGATCACCAACACGATCACCAACATGATCACCAATATGATCACCAACATGATCACAACATGATCACCAACATGATCACCAACATGATCACCAAACACCAACATGATCACAAATGATCACCAACATGATCACCAATAGATCACAAATGATCACCAATATGATCACCAACATGATCACCAACATGATCACCAATATGATCACCAACATGATCACCAATATGATCACCAATATGATCACCAATATGATCACCAATATGATCACCAATATGATCACCAACATGATCACCAACATGATCACCAATATGATCACCAATATGATCACCAATATGATCACCAACATGATCACCAATATGATCACCAACATGATCACCAACATGATCACCAACATGATCACCAACATGATCACCACATGATCACCAACATGATCACCAATATGATCACCAATATATCACCAACATGATCACCACATGATCACCAATATGATCACCAACATGATCACCAATATGATCACCAACATGATCACCAATATGATCACCAACATGATCACCAATATGATCACCAATATGATCACCAATATGATCACCAATATGATCACCAACATGATCACCAACATGATCACCAACATGATCACCAATATGATCACCAACATGATCACCAATATGATCACCAACATGATCACCAACATGATCACCAATATGATCACCAACATGATCACCAACATGATCACCAACATGATCACCAACATGATCACCAACATGATCACCAACATGATCACCAATATGATCACCAACATGATCACCAATATGATCACCAACATGATCACCAACATGATCACCAACATGATCACCAACATGATCACCAATATGATCACCAACATGATCACCAATATGATCACCAACATGATCACCAACATGATCACCAACATGATCACCAACATGATCACCAACATGATCACCAACATGATCACCAATATGATCACCAACATGATCACCAACATGATCACCAATATGATCACCAACACGATCACCAACATGATCACCAATATTATCACCAACGACACACGGCATGGACTATCAGAATAAGTCAAAGATGTGATTTAATAGGCAATTTTGTGTTCAGTAGTTTGTGAATGCCGGTCTCCCTGGTCGAGGAGTTAGCAGCTTTCTCCGTAACCCAGTATACTCTCGTGGTTTACGTAAGCGTACGAGAATTGGAAGCAGTTCGAGTCGCGCCACTGACTTATGAGAGTATAAAGCCGGTCGATCAGAAAGCAATAGCAAACTACTGAGCGTAATCTTGCCAAGAAATCAACAATCAGCTGAAAGATGCAGATGTTGACAGCGATGTCCTGTAAAGGATATGCGAAACATTTTTTTAGTTTGTGAATTCTTTCTGCGCGGCTGACTCTCGTGTAATCTAAATCAACGCAAATCGATTTGCTGCAAATTGTCTGTGGCTGATTTCAAACCCTCGACTCTTTATGTCTGGGAATTAAGAAACTGCGTTCACAAAACCCTAAACATATAACATTGTAGACTATAACAACTACACAATGCGTTCGCTAAACCCTTACTATACAACATGGTAGACTATAACAACTACACACGATGATTAAGTACAAAACATACGAAAACAGGCAACAACAAATAATAATTGCCAAGAGACAACACAACAGGAAAACAATCGTCGGACACACATGGCAAACCTTTCTCTCGGTCAGTTGAACTCTCGTTGTTACTGGCCAGATATTTGCGAAATGTCGTGTCTTGCACAGGGTCAGAGTTCAAGGTGATTAGGTCGTAGTCACCCTGTCCAAGGAGGTCCGGGTGCGGACGTGGTGGAGGATCGGGGGTTCCTGGGGACACACAAGCATGGTTTAGTGGCAATAATTCTTGCCCTCACTAGGGACATGAAATCGTGGTTTAGTGATAGCAATTGTTGCCTTCACTGCGGAGATACTAGCAAGGTTTAGTGACAGCAATTGTCGCCTTTACTGGCGACATAAACGCATGATTTAGTGACAATAATTGGTGCTCTCACTGGGGACATGCAAGCGTGGTTTAGTGACAGCAATTGTTGCCTTCACTGGGGAGATGCAAGCGTGGTTTAGTGACAGCAATTGTTGCCTTCACTGGGGAGATACAAGCCTGGTTTAGTGACAACAAGGGTTGCCTTAACTAGGGACATACAAGCATGGTTTAGTGACAATAATTGTTGCCCTCATTGGAGACATGCAAGCGTGGTTTAGTGACAATAATTGTTGCCTTAACTGGGGACATACAAGCATGGTTTAGTGACAATAATTGTTGCCCTCATTGGAGACATGCAAGCGTGGTTTAATGACAACAAATGTTGCCTTCACTGGGGAGATACATGCGTGGTTTAGTGACAATAATTGTTGCAGTCACTGGGGACATGCAAGCGTGAATTAGTGACAACAAATGTTGCCTTCACTGGGGAGATACAAGCGTGGTTTAGTGACAATAATTGTTGCCGTCTCTGGGGGCATGCAAGCGTGGTTTAGTGACAACATGGATTGCCTTCACCCTGGACATACACGCATGGTTTAGTGACAACAAGGATTGCCTTCACCGGGGACATACACGCATGGTTTAGTGACAACAAGGATTGCCTTCACCGGGGACATACACGCATGGTTTAGTGACAACAAGGATTGCCTTCACCGGGGACATACACGCATGGTTTAGTGACAACAAGGATTGCCTTCACCGGAGACATACACGCATGGTTTAGTGACAACAAGGATTGCCTTCACCGTTGACATACACGCATGGTTTAGTGACAACAAGGATTGCCTTCACCGGAGACATACACGCATGGTTTAGTGACAACAAGGATTGCCTTCACCGGGACATACACGCATGGTTTAGTGACAACAAGGATTGCCTTCACCGGGGACATATACGCATGGTTTAGTGACAACAAGGATTGCCTTCACCGGGGACATACACGCATGGTTTAGTGACAACAAGGATTGCCTTCACCGGGGACATACACGCATGGTTTAGTGACAACAAGGATTGCCTTCACCGGGGACATACACGCATGGTTTAGTGACAACAAGGATTGCCTTCACCGGGGAGATACACGCATGGTTTAGTGACAACAAGGATTGCCTTCACCGGGGAGATACACGCATGGTTTAGTGACAACAAGGATTGCCTTCACCGGGGACATACACGCATGGTTTAGTGACAACAAGGATTGCCTTCACCGGGGACATACACGCATGGTTTAGTGACAACAAGGATTGCCTTCACCGGGGAGATACACGCATGGTTTAGTGACAACAAGGATTGCCTTCACCGGAGACATACACGCATGGTTTAGTGACAACAAGGATTGCCTTCACCGGGGACATACACGCATGGTTTAGTGACAACAAGGATTGCCTTCACCGGAGACATACACGCATGGTTTAGTGACAACAAGGATTGCCTTCACCGGGGACATACACGCATGGTTTAGTGACAACAAGGATTGCCTTCACCGGGGACATACACGCATGGTTTAGTGACAACAAGGATTGCCTTCACCGGGGACATACACGCATGGTTTAGTGACAACAAGGATTGCCTTCACCGGGGACATACACGCATGGTTTAGTGACAACAAGGATTGCCTTCACCGGGGACATACACGCATGGTTTAGTGACAACAAGGATTGACTTCACTGGGGACATACACGCATGGTTTAGTGACAACAAGGATTGACTTCACCGGGGAGATACACGCATGGTTTAGTGACAACAAGGATTGACTTCACCGGGGAGATACACGCATGGTTTAGTGACAACAAGGATTGCCTTCACCGGGGACATACACGCATGGTTTAGTGACAACAAGAATTGCCTTCACCGGGGAGATACACGCATGGTTTAGTGACAACAAGAATTGCCTTCACCGGGGACATACACGCATGGTTTAGTGACAACAAGGATTGCCTTCACCGGGGACATACACGCATGGTTTAGTGACAACAAGGATTGCCTTCACCGGGGACATACACGCATGGTTTAGTGACAACAAGGATTGCCTTCACCGGGGACATACACGCATGGTTTAGTGACAACAATGTGTGCCATCACTGGGGACATACACGCATGGTTTAGTGACAACAATGTGTGCCATCACTGGGGACATACACGCATGGTTTAGAGACAACAATGTGTGCCATCACTGGGGACATACACGCATGGTTTAGTGAGCACTTCTACCATGTGGCCATAGCATGGCAGTCATCATCATCCAGTGTCATCTCCGCAAGAAGGGTTGCCATCATTAGACACACACACGCACGATTGGCTGAACGCTTCAACCTGTTGACCATAACATAGTCATCATAAGCAACTGGTGTCATCTCTGCAACAGAGGTTACCTTCACTGGATACACTACAAGCATGGTTGACTGGAGTCTTCAACCAACTGATGGTAACACAGTCGACATTACCATCATCCAGTGTCATCTCCGCAACAAGGGTTGCTGAGATCGTGCTGCATGGGCAACATATGGTCTCTACAATTCAGATCTACTTTGTGCCCTTGAGAGATATAATTAATTCCCTGGTCTTGACTGGTCTTGACTAGTCTCGACTGATCTCGGTTTATCTTGTTAATTGGTCTGATCAGTCACATTCGTTACCGCCATGGGTTATAATTAGTATGCTTTCTTTTTTAAAGCACAATGTACCAAACTATCGTCTGTCAGGAGGCAAGGTGCTATAGCATGTACCAGCTCGAGCTGCAGTCAGCCACTTTTTCCTGTGTAGTATTGTACATTGTAATACACCCACTCCTTGTAGTGGCTTTCTGTGGAAAGGCCAAAAACAAAAGTTAGCTGCATCTGCTTATAGATGACGTCGCAGTCAACCCGAGCATTTTTAGCTGTTTGTGTGTTATTGTTGTTGTTGTTGTTGTTGTTTTGACACGTTTTTCTAACTGCATATTCTTCACAGGACGTAGCAGTCAACCCCAGCATTTTGGTTGTTTGTGATTCCTGGGCAAGTTTTACGTTCAGTAGTTTACCATTGCGTTCTGAACGACCGGCAACCTAAACCTTCCCCCCCCCCACCCCAAAACACCCCCCATCACCGCTGTGTTTCGAACCCGGGTATACGGGATTGCGAATCGTGTCCGTGAATCTTTCGCCACAGAGACCGGCAACTGACAAGTTTACGGTTTAGTAATTTACTATTGTTTTCTGAACGACCGGCACTCATACCTGTGTATGGAAACCAACACAAGGCGATCTGCTTCCAAATCGCCCACAGCTTGTTTCTAACTGTATGCGGGAATACGAATTGAATTCGTTACACCTTCGCCACTGAAAGGCAAAACAGGATATAAAGTGATCGGCTTACCTTGCACAATGTATGCGTACTGGTGAGAAGAACGTGAGGCGCTATCTGGCTGGCTATAATCAAATCTCTGGGGTCTGTCCTCTTTGGTTGTTGTGTCTTTCCTCTTGTGCACGATAACGAAAACGATGACAAGGATGATAACAATGACGACAACAACTCCAAGACCCACTCCGAGACCAAGACTTAAACTATCAATGTTGTTGTTACTGTTGTTGTTAGTGGATCTCTCTGTGAAATGGACGTGAAATATGCGTTGTGTTTATATGTGAAATATCTGTGAAATGTACACGAAATATACGTGATATTCATATCTGAAATATCTGTGAAATGTACGTGATATATATGTGATAATTATATGTGATATATACGTTATATTTAATGGAAATATATGTGAAATAGATGTTATATTTAATGCAAATACATGTGAAACATACGTTCTACATGATAAACTTCTCTGTGAAGTTTAGGGCATATTTGAAGAACTCCTCTGTGAAACATATGGAATATTTGATTGATTTCTCTGTGAAATATATGGAATATTTGATTGATTTCTCTGTGAAAATATGGAATATTTTATTGATATATCTGTGAAATATATGGAATACAGTGGTACCTCGGTTACGAATTTAATTCGTTCCAGAACTCGGTTCGTAACCTGAAACGTTCGTAACCCGAAACATTGAAATCAATTAAATAAAGACAATCCGTTTCATGATGAAAGAATCGTTCTTTTTTATTAACATCCTGTCGTTTACCTGACAAAACACAGAGAATACGTATACTTCAGGCATTAAACAGTAAGAAAGAAAACAACCAAATGAATTAAATATGAAATTTTAAATAAAAAAGAAGATTTAGTCTATCTTTATTACCAAGGAAATGATCATGGGAAATGTATCACTTTCTTTGTTATTCTGAATCTTTAGTTTCAGAAGTATCTTGTCGCTGTTTCTTGACAGCCGACTGGGAATCTTTCTGCACCAAGAAACTGTCAAGGGAAATTTGTCGCTTCCTTTGCTGGAGAATCTTTCTAAAGTGGGTCATTGTCTTATGTATCAGGTTTACAGCCCTGTTAGCAACTAGTTTGTTTGGATGATGGTTCACAATGAAGTCAAAGACGTCTGTCCACTTGCTGCAAATTTCTTAAATCCTGGCAGTTGAAACGGTCACTGACTCATCATCGGACGACTGCTCCTCCTTTAATATCTTTAGCTGTTCATTCTGAAGATCCACAAGCTCATCTGTAGTACTGTTTGTACTCTACTTGCTCTATGGAACATCTGATGCACTGTTAAATATATGCTATAATTGATGGAAATATTTGATTGATTTTTCTGTGAAATATATATAATATTTGATGGAATATTTGATGCTCTGTGAAATATATGGAGCTAGCTGACCCGGCCCGGCTTCGCCCAGCTCCTGGTGGGGAATATCTCATTTAATTCATATAATTAGTCATATAAGTTCCCATTCCCGACTATCTATCTATCTATCTATCTTTCTATCTATCTGTCTGTCTGTCTGTCTGTCTGTCTGACCCGGCCCGGCTTCGCCCATGCCCTGGCGGGGATCTATCTATCTATCTGTCTGTCTGTCTGTCTGTCTGTCTGACCTGGCCCGGCTTCGCCCAGCCCCTGATGAGGAGCATCTCATTTAATTCATATGTAGTCATATAAGTTCCCGTTCCCGACTATCTGTCTGTCTGACCCGGCCCGGCTTCGCCCAGTCCCTGGCGGGGATCTGTCTGTCTGTCTGTCTATTTGTCTGTCTGTCTGTCTATCTGTCTGTCTGACCCGGCCCGGCTTCACCCACTCCCTGGTGGGGAGCATCTCATTAAATTCATATAAGTAGTCATATAAGTTCCCATTCCTGTCTATCTATCTATCTGTCTGTCTGTCTGTCCTGTCTGTCTGACCCGGCCCGGCTTCGCCCAGTTCCTGATGGGGAGCATCTATTTAATTCATATAAGTAGTCATAGAAGTTCCCGTACCCGACTGTCTGTCTGTCTGTCTGTCTGTCTGTCTGTCTGTCTGTCTGTCTGTCTGTCTGTCTGTCTGTCTGACCCGGCCCGGCTTCGCCCAGTCCCTGGCGGGGATCTGTCTGTCTGTCTGTCTGTCTATGTATCTATCTATGTATCTATCTATGTATCTATCTATCTATCTATCTATCTATCTATCTATCTATCTATCTATCTATCTATCTATCTATCTATCTATCTATCTATCTATCTATCTATCTATCTATCTATCTATCTATCTATCTATCTATCTATCTATCTATCTATCTATCTATCTATCTATCTATAGCCAGGGGACTTAACTTAAGATATAGCAATGCTACTAAAAGTTATGTCCCTTGTTTTATTTTTTCTTATGTTGAGTCATGTAATTACAAAATTAAATTTTAGTAAGTAAATAGATGATTGTACACTAAGAAACTATTACAGTTGGTTGCACAGGAATGAAAAGAAGACGTGTAGAAAATTTCATCTCAATCGGATGGACCGTTCGCGAACGCATAAAGAACGGACATACATACACACATACATACATACATAAATTGTGTTTTATAGATATAGATATGTTAGACAATTCTGTGTTAAATATATTGAATATTTGATGGAATACTCTATGAAATATATGGAATATTTGTTGGAATACGCTGTGAAATTACGCCTGTCCCCATAACTTCTAGTTTTCTAGGCAAAAATAAAGAAGGTAGTCTACCATTGTGGTGACTATACAGATAATTAAATTACCTGGCTCTACTCATGTTAACTACAGTGGTAAATCGGGTTAAGAATGTAATTCGTTCCAGAACTCGGTTCCTAACCTGAAACTTTCGTAACCCGAAACATTGAAATCAATTAATAGAGACAATCCGTTTCAAGATGAAAGAATCGTTCTTTTTTTTTTATTTAATTAACATCCGGTCGTTTACCTGACAAAACACAACGAATACGTGTACTTCAGGTATTAAATAAAGAGAAAGATAACAACCAAATAAATTACACGTAAAATATTTTTAAAAAGAAATATTTAGTCTATCTTTATTGCCAAGAAAACGATCATGAGAAATCTGTCACTATTTTTTTTTGCTATTCTGAATCATTAGTTTCAGGAGTTTTTTGTCACTGTTTTATGGCAGCGACTTGACTGGGAATCTTTCTGCACCAAGAAACTATCAAGGGAAATATGTCGCTTCTTTTGCTGGAGAATCTTTCTGAAGTGGGCCATCGCGTTATCATTCATCAGGTTTACTGCCCTTTTAGCAACACATTTGTTTGGATGACAGTTCACAATGAAGTTTTCAACGTCTGCCCACTTGCTGCAAATTTCTTTAATCCTGGCAGTTGAAACGGACACTGGCTCCTCATCATCGGAAAACTGCCCCACCTTTAATGTCTTTAGCTGTTCATTCTGAAGATCCACAAGCTCATATGTAGTGAGCCCCGGCAGTGCTTTCTCCTTCTGAGTGACAAAGGTCCTCTTTAGCATTTTCTTCCGGAAGAAGTCATCGCAATTAAAGACTTGTTGTGGAACGTAGTCTTCCTCTTTGATGATCACATCAAATTCCACCGTGAACGCTTCTGCTTCTTTCTCGATAGAACTTGCAGTTTCTCCGTGCCTAATTATAGTATGAATGGCACTTTTTTTTTCAAACCAGCCTCTGCTGGCTTTAAAATCGTCAGTCTCAGCACTTGTACCAAGCAGTTTCCACAATAAATCACTGTACAACAGCTTCGCCTTTTCACATGGCGCCGTAGTGCCAAACACACGCCCCAGCACATGTTTGATTAGCGGTAGTGGGGGGGGGGGGGGCTCTGAACACCCCCCCACCCCAAGGGGCCCGATGCGCATAAGGGCGAAGTGGGGGGGGGGGGGGGGTACCACGAACGTTGAGACCCCAAGGCCAGGACAGGTACGCCCACACTGAGACACCTATTAGAGTGATACTTTATTATCTTTTGACTCACGTGCTTGTTGTTGTAGCTGCTTTATGGTTGGCATTTTTTTTTTCTGCTGGCGCTCACTCATTTTACCCACAAACAGTTACACACGCCACAATACTCCATATATAGTAAGAGTGAATATATTATATATCAAGATGTGTATTACAAAGAATACTTGTAAATGGATTATGCAAAGCTCGACGGAGCTCTGTGGTCGGCGGTGCAAAGGGGGGGGGGGGGGAGCATTGTAAGGTTCATCTATTCATCTAGCCCAGATGTGGAGGGGTGGCACACCCACAAAACCATGCCGCGAGTGTGGGAAGGGAGTCACCAACTACAAGTCATTATGAAGGGGTTGTGGGTTCAGCCAAGAATACTACAAAGACAGATACCATCAAAAGGTACAACTGTACAGATCTGAAAGTACGCCGTCTGGCTAGGATCACAATATTCTAACGGCCTGCACAGCACCACCCCTATTAGAGAAATGCACACACAATAGTGCACCGTATATCACGGACCAAACATGCCTACACTTAAGCAGCTACAGCAGCAAGCACGCGAGTATGGGATGCCATACAGTGGGAGGAGGAAAGCCGTCCTCGAGAGGGAAATAGCCCAGGTGCGTGATCGGGTTCGTGCAGACCGATTTGAGCGAGCCGCCGCCACCGGGCGATATCCAGCACTCTGAGGACAGGTCCAGGATGAGGCCCAACGCGCCCAGGAGTGGGAACATCTTGAAGCTGAGACCACAGCCGCCCTACGATATGTAAATGGGGCCCGACGTGGGCCAGTTGTTGTATCACCACGCGAGACGGCCATTGAACCACCGCGCCGAGCGCCCCATCCGAAAGCCACGCACCCTCATCCCACGTCGCGAGCCAGCCGCAGAGCGACCCATCCCAAAGCCACGCACCCTCATCCCACACCGTGAGCCAGCCGCCGCGCCAGCCGCCGAGTCTGACGTGCCAGGGCCACTTGAGACTGGCTATATACGCTGGAATGAGCCGTTTGGATATAGAGCTGAACGTGACATCGCTTGGGGTTTGATAGACTATCGGGCAACTGTACCCGAATGGCATATATATCCAGACCCTAGGGGATTCCTCGATCTTATGTTCCCAGACACCAAGGCGCTAATAGAGTGTCGCGAAATCACTGTAAATTAACAATCAGATGATACAGATAACAAAGACAGTCTGATTCGCAGCTACAAGTTGTTTATTCCTGGAGGCGGTGAGATTAAAGCGGTACAGCCGTCTTTGAAAGTTCCCCACAAGACAGAAAATTGTAGGCATGTTGTGGCCCGATCGGGAGAAGGCAGGAAACACGCTGGATTGTGTTGGTTGTCAAAACAAGGGAGACAACTTTTGCATTGGTTGAACAAGGGGAAGAGAATAATTCTGAAAGAGTTAGTTGCCCTTGAGGACACGTGTTGACATCAAAGGAACGTCACTAAAACAAGCCAAGGCTGTTTGACAAAAACATGACTTGTTTAAAGTTAGTGTAGGCAAGAAAGTTGACTTGGGTTGACGTGTTTCGTTACCGCAGTTATGAATTCGGAGAGCATCTACCGTGTTTAGATTTACTTAAAGTTAAATAACATGTGTCTTTGTGGCAAATTGTAGAGGCCATCCAGGAGTAATGCGGTGTTTCATAAGGTACTCCATATAGTGTATTTATGCATAATTAATATAGGCAGTAGCCTTGTGAAAACTAGCTAGGGTGAGGAAATAATTAGCTCTGCTAGTTGAGAATAGGGTAGTGAAGTGAGAATTAGCTCTGCTAGTGAGAATAGTGTAGTGGGGTGATATTTGGGGAGATTGAGGATGGGTTGGGAGATGGGGGAATTGTCCAATAGTGGGATCTTCCAGTGGGGTGCCTACGGGGGTTCTGCACTCTGTCTATTGGTCTTTCCTTGTCTTAACCTGATTCAGATTGAGGTGATGAGCCACTCTGATCCATGACAGAGTTTAGTTCGCTGATAAATATCTGAGCGAGGCCGTAGGCCTACACTCAGCTAGTAGGGATCAGTATCAGGCGGCCTTCACCAGATGTGGTCTCTTTCTCTAACAGGTTCCCCGACAGTGACAAGGAAGCTTTACCCTGGGTTTGATGGAGGTCTACTCTCATTAAGAAGAACATCAAATGAACATTCACTTTATTTTATAAAATGAATAAATACCCAGAGGAAAGTATAGTCAGCACTGTTTATGATGGGCCTAGGATCCAGAGGGTCCATACGAACCTGTCTCAGTTGAGAAAAACATTATAAACGATTCGTCTGTCCCGACCCCCTCGCACAACTGAGTGAGTGTCGTTGTGGTCCTCTGTTTGGTGGGCTCGTCTTTCTGGTCAGTCTGTTCTATGTAGCGTGCAAGAAGGGCCTTACCTTTATCCGCATCCGACTTTTTCCATGTGAGGTCAGTGCCTTGAAAGTCTGGAATACCTCTACGTTGTGTAGCACCGTTCATGCTCTTATGGAGGCGCCAGAATGTCGTAAGAGATCGCTCGGAGCACACCTTCCTGCAGAACTCGTCCCATTTCTCGGCCTTGGCCTGTTTGGCGCAGGATTTGAATAAAGTCATCGTCCTATCGACTTCAGACTTCAGGTTCGCCACCTCAACCTGTGGCATGTTATCTTTTCTGGCCTTTTGTCAGTCTTTGACAGCCTGCCTATTTCCCAGCCATGCCTTCTCGACCTCTCCATTCCACCATGGTGGCTGCAACCATCTTTCTTGTCTCCTGCGGGAGGAAGTTAGTGTTCTTCTTCTGATCTTGCTTATGGCGTCTTGACCAGTGTTGGCGTACGGGAAGGCATTTGTCTTGTTTCTTTGACTCATGGCCCTGTCTTTCTTGATCAGGATGACACAAGGGTAGTGGTCACTATCGTGGTATCCCAGTGTGCCCCACCAGCATCTTGGTGCGATGGTGGGTGATACCAGAGCCAGGTCAATGACGCTGTCAGAGTCACCTGGTCGAGTGGCTATTCTAGTGACCTTCCCATCATTCAAACAGATTAGGGCAGCAGATGCCAGGGCGTCCTCCAGATCTTCTCCCTGTCTATTCGTGATGCAATTCCTCCATTGACTGCCTCTGGCATTGAAGTCCCCACAGTAGATGATATGCCTTTCATCCATATCGAACAAACTCTGCCATTGTCGCACGTCGACCTTCCCATTTCGCGCATAAACGTTCACGATTACAAGCTGCACTGGCGTCATTATTCTTAATGCCTGCACTTGCAGGGCATCACTGTTCCAGGAAGACATATCAATCTCAGACACTAGTATGTTGTCGCGGACCAGAATGGCCTGTCCGACATTGACTGTTCCGTCGCCGAGCTGTGTTTCTTGTAAGACTACAATATCGTTTCCGTAGAGTAGTTTTTCAAGAATGGTCCGCATTGACTAAAAGAAGCACAGTTCCAGTACAGTACTCGGGACGCAGAGGTGTTTCCAAGGCACCAGGGCCAGGTTATATACTGGCCAAGACCTATTGACGAGTCCTCGTCGAGCGTCCTGGGCAACAGGTCCCTTCGGGGTCCTGGCTAAAGTCAGTAGGATCGTCGATTCCTCCGAAGTCGGAGAGTGTCTGCCTGTACGGCGAGGAACCACCAGTCTGCACACCAATAAGCCAGACATGGGACAACGGATACTCACGCAAAACTCAGGTCCTGTATGACATCACACTGATGTTGGACACCAGGATGCCTTCATCCGACATACAGGACTTCGTGTTGGAGCTCAAGCCAACGAACACAAGCAAGCAAGCAAGCAAGCAGTACAGTACTCGAACGTTTCCGATACCCAATCTGTCACATTTTAAAAGCCTTCTGCGTGCGCCTGCTCTCTTCCCACGCTGTGTCCTTGTCGGTCGTCTCGTCGTCATGTTAGGCTCCACCGAGCTCCAATGATACGCCGAAGGAAGTCCGGGCGCGCGTGCACGAACTCCGTTGCACGGTCCGAACTCCATTTCACCACGAAAAACACACTTAATCCATGAACATTTCGAAAAAACACGTTCCATTTTACGGGACGAAGAAATGTCCCGCCATCTTGCTTCATGGATAATCACAGCTGAGATAGTGCGTGCTATGCTCAAGAAATCACCTAACACCGCCCCAGGCCCAGACGGCATCCGATATAGTGACCTACTGGTGATATCAGAGGATGACACGGAAGAACTGGCCAGAGAATTCAACACCAGTATCCAGAGGGGTCAGATCAAAGAAGAATGGCTACACAGCTACTTGCTGCCGCTGCCAAAACCGAACAAAGACCATTCCAAGATAAGCGGCTACAGAATCATTACGATGCAGAATACTGCTGGCAAGTTAGTGGAGAAAATTGTAGCACACAGACTTGCTTGTGACTTGGAAGAACTCAACTGCTTCCCGCCCACACTTGGAGGATACAGACGCAACAAAGAGTCATGGCTGAATGCGGCGGTCTTTGCTCAAGATGTTTACGAAGGATTTCAGGTCAGAGAAGAGACATGTGCGGCCGCCATAGACTTAGAGGACGCATATAACAGAGTATCTTTCGAGCACTTGATGCAAACCCTCCTCAGACTGAAAGTGCACCCTCACCTTGTACGATGGATAGCTGCAGTTCTGCTCCAAAGGAAGGTGGTGCTAAGATGCGGGAGTTGGTCTTCTGAGCCGATAACGATATGTCCAGGATTGCCGCAGGGTTCATCACTGTCACCAGTACTATAAACGTGTATACGGTGCCGATCACTGAACAACAGTTGGACGGGAGGGGTAGGACTCTGCCATTCGTTGACGACATCCTCGTGTATCGACAGGGCCGAGATAGACAGGCGGTTGCCAATGATATGCAGGGCGAACTAGATCGAATT
>JACEFZ010002428.1:65000-82500 GCA_014155875.1 Cepaea nemoralis
CTGCTGTGTAGTAAGGCCAATGAAAGCGAGGCGCACGCGTACAAACCTAGATTACTAGGCTAGCGCTAAGCGATGTTAGTGCTGCGTGGCTTTCGTATGTAGTGTACGCGATCGTTTGTCTCCATCGTTACACCTCTCTCTCTCTCTCTCTCTCTCTCTCTCTCTCTCTCTCTCTCTTTCTCTCTCTCTGTCTTTCTCTCTCTCTCTCTGTCTGTCTGTGTCTCTCTCTCTCTCTCTCTCTCCTCTCTTCTCTCTCTCTCTCTCTCTCTCTCTCTCTCTCTCTCTCTCTCTCTCTCTCTCTCTCTCTCTCTCTCTCTCTCTCGTTCGTTCGTTACCCGAGACAAAAAACATTTCAAAGTTGTTGTTCGTAACCCGAATTGTTCGTGACCTGAGGCTTTCGTAACCCAAGGTACCACTGTAAATAATTAACTAATATTAAGATATGTAAATTACCCCTCTCCACTAATGTTAGCTATGTAATTAACTAATGTTACTGATGGGTAATTTACCTCACTCTAATAATGGTAACTATATAATTAACTAATATTAGTGATGTGTAAATTACATGGCTCCACTTTTGTTAACTATATAATTAACTAACATTACTGATGCTTAAATTACCTAGCTCCACTAAGGTTAACTATATAATTAACTAATATTGCTGATGTGTAAATTACCTGGCTCCACTAATGTTAACTATATAATTAACTAATATTACTGATTTGTAACTTGCCTGGCTTCACTGATGTTAATACAATCTCGGTTCTCAGACGATAGCATTCCTGTGACATGTGAGGCCGTGCAAGAACACGGCAGGGTGTTCTCGCCGTCAGGGATTCTCAAATCTAACCTCGCGTAGGTGCCTGACATTGTGCTGACATGCCCCCCACACACAATGGTCACGTTGCTGACAGGTGGATACCCTCCTTCAACTGTACAGGTGAGGAACGCTTGACTGCCGACTGGGATGTAAGCCTCACTGCTCTCTTCTCGAGGCTGGCCGTTCTGTGTCTTCAACTTTGGGGCTAGTCTTGGCGGTTCTGCAACATGAACAGTTATCTTGTGACAACATCGTCAGACGAACAATTCTGTATGCAGTGACAATTCATCAGCAAGACAGACATGTAGATCTATACATGCATAGACGTATAGTTACAGGAATTGTCTACAATATGCACAATTTGATATGTTGTGATAACATCGTCAGCAAGATAAACATGTAGATTATGCAAATATAGACGCATAGTTACAGAAATTATCTTGAACGCTTCATATGTTTGTTGAAATTGGGAGTCATAATACTGTCACGTTGGTTGTCAAGGTGAAAGACACATTAATTCGTTCATTTGTTCAGGCATTAGTTGTGGAAAGTGCTAGATAGAGAAATATAACCAAGACTACAGAAAGCAAACAACATCAACAGTCTACTGACAGACTCTGGTGGCACACTCTATTGACAGACACAAGTGGCACACTCTATTGACAGACTCTAGTGACACACTCTGTTGACAGACTCTGATGGCACACTAGGTTCAGAGACTCTAATGGCACACTCTGTTTACGGACTCTAGTGGCACCATCTATTTACGGACTCTAATGGCACACCCTATTGACAGACTCTAGTGGCACACTCTATTGACAGACTGTAGTGGCACACTATATTGACAGACTCTGGTGGCACACTCTGTTGACAGCCTCTGGTGGCACAATCTATTGACAGACTAGTGGCACACTCTATTGACAGACTAGTGGCACACTATGTTGACAGACGAGTGGCACACTCTATTGACAGACTGTAGTGGCACACTCTATTGACAGACTCTGATGGCACAATCCAATGTTGACTGACAGTAGTGGCACACTGATGGCACACATGAACAGAAGCAACTGTTTATTTAAATTATTGTCATTTATATTGCATAGTACCAGAACTGCAAGACATTGGACGCATTACTTACCATTTACAGGCAGAGGCCTTTCCCACTCCGTAAACCGCTCGGGGAAGATCTCATTGGCGGCCTTGCAATAGATGCTCTGCTTGCCTCCAGAGGAAGGTCTAAACGTGTAGGACTGCTTGTAGTCGGTGACATCCAGGTATCCTACCTGGTTGGAGATGACAGTTTCGTTGTTGATGATGATCGTGAGCAGTGGTCGAGGAGTGATGTGGTCAGCGGATACCTTACAGGTGATTCGGAAAGTCAAAGTCTCATTCGGGCACAGAGGGAATGAATCCGTTATATCAATAGTTGGCAATGTAGGACCCACTGTTGACAAACAACAAATATATTTACACGTCATTTAACGACATCAACAAGGGATGGTGACAAACATCAAGTATATGTACACGTCATGTAATGGACATCAACAAAGGGTGGTGACAAACAACAAGTATATTTACACATCATTTAATGGACATCAACAAGGAGTGTTGCAAACAACAAGTATAGTTACGCGTCATTTAATGGACATCAACAAAGGGTGTGGACAAGCAACAAATATATAACACGTCATTTAATGGGCATCAACAAGGAATGTGGACAAACAACTATATTTTCACGTCATTTAATGGATATCAACAAGGAATGTGGACAAACAACAAGTATATTTTCACGTCATTTAATGGGCATCAACAAGGAATGTGGACAAACAACAAATATATAACACGTCATTTAATGGACATCAACAAGGAATGTGGACAAACAACTAGCGGGAACCTATTATGGCAAGTAACAAGAGCACTTGTCCACGACCAGATATGTACTGAATATATATTTCTCTCCTGCCCTGTATCCCTCATTGCGACATAGTCTTCCCCCCCCCCCCCCCCCCCAACCACTATACCACGCCAAGCTGTCCTCTCTTTGCTATCTCTTGCAGCTCCCTCCACGACCTCTAAATATTATTCATCTCTGTCTGTAATCCTCTTCCCCGCGTGTTTTTGGTCTCCTGCTATCTTGTTTGTCTTGTGGGTTCCAGACAAGAGAGTGGCTCGTTATTTGGAGCCATGAGTTCTAAGATGGCTGGCAAGACCAATAAATTCGTCTACTCGGCATTACGGAGGGGGGGGGGGTGAAAAAAAAGGGAAGGGAGGTGGGTTGGGAAACTGCACGTGTCACTATTCCCAACTCCACAGACGCGAGTGCAACATCACGGACTAAAATAATATTTTCCAACACTAACAATCACTTCCATACACAATGAAAACTTACCCCCCCCCCCCCCCACCATCACCCCCCCCCCACCCCACCCCACCACAGCTCAAAGGTAGAGATAATCAACGCAGCCACAGTGTGTATACCTTACAGCGAACTCAAATCCGTTAACTGGAAATCACTGTGCCTCTTTTTTCTGAAGACTAAAGGATCGACTTCATTGCATCGGGTTATATCCCATATGGCTCGGTTCCTTTCCGCAAGGCTGCCTTCGCCACGGAGACTTCCGAAACAATAACCAGTGTAAAAATGACAATGATAACGTAAACGTAAGTTATAAATAACAATATAAAATTATTAAAAACATAATATCCAAAACAACGAATTGACGTTTCGATCTTAGTTTTCTTTGTCAGCAACAACACAGACCTAAAGAAAAACGTGACATTAGAAATTTTAATTGCAAATTAAAATTTAAACAAAAACAGTATCGGTATCAAACGTTGTTATACTAATGCGCATGCCCCGTTTCCAGGAAGCTGCACAGATCTTCCCGATGTTCAATCCCTATAATGATAATATCACGCTTTATGACAACACATCATTATTCCACCTCATGTGGAGTCTATAGATAGGCAAGGGCAACATACCTGCGTACCGTGGCTTAAAGACTGCACCTTGTTGCGGTGAGGCCGACTGGCTGAGGGCAGAGTCGGGTCTGCAGACATAACTGTGACCTGGAGGCAGTAAGTAGTTGTCAGTGCTACATATATCATCTACAAATATTATCCACAAATAGCATACTCTAATGTCATCCATAAATATCATCCACACATAGCATCTACAAATATCATCTACACATAGCATCATCTTTTAGGAGAACTTATTCATGAGTTGTCATTGTATGTCAGAGTAAAGGTTTCGTTTCATATACATCTCATATTACATAGTGTGACTTTACGTATCTACATATAACTCTGTCAATACTGGCACGTGGCCGTCTTTACAGACGATAATTATTGTGCTTCTGAAAAAGGCATAATAACCACTTCATAGCTCACAGCCTGGGCTGAATTGTAGAGACCATGTGATGCCCATGCAGCATGATCCCTCTCTCGGCTTGTCAAGTTTACTCTAGAGGAAAGGTACCACCAATACATCTGGAACAAGACCAGCTGCACAAGTTGCCGGCCAGCAAAGCAATCCTTTAACTGACCTCCTGTCAGAGCTTCGATCCTAGACCAGCTTTCAACCAAGGCTTAGGGCCTGATCTGCCATGTCATGACATGACATTTAGTCGCTAGCTTGCATTTCCTCTCACCAGACCAGGATCGGGTTTCTCCCCCCCCCCCTCCCCCCCTCCCCCTCAAAAAAAAAAATTGCTCTCCTAAACCCGAAGCGGTTGGCACAATTTCGGGGTGTCCGGTTAAGTAAGCGTCGGCCTACATTAGGCGCTAACAGAAAGCAGGCAGTGCCGAGTGCCGACTACTGTCATAGTGTCGACTACTGTCATACAGTAACTCAGTAATTTCTGACTAATACATGACTCACCTTGACTTGTGTCAGTAAAAGAGATGCACAATCTACTATGATAAATACGATATAGATTTTTACCTGCAACTTCGCGACTCAGAGGCAATGATGCCGAATTGTTAGCTTCCCTGACTCCCGCCTTGTGACCATCTTCTGTGTACCACTGGGCAAACCCCGAGGGTCTTCCTGACGAGGTCACCTCACACAGGCATGTAGGAGTCGTGCCTTCCATGAAGTAGCCATGTCTGATTAACGGCCCAAACTGACAGCTGTCTGCTAGCTTGACTGTCGGGTAATCTGGCGGGAGAATCAAGGTGAGCGTATGATGCTACCAGCACGTAGAGCAGGAAATCAACTATCGCGATAAGCTAACGATGGTGTCGTATGAAGGTCGGCGAATCCTCTCCCAAAAATTCACACAGAACTATCACCTTCTTCAGCTGCCTTTCCTGTTCAAGTGCGATATAGGCCCTCAATGGGCTGCCACCAAGCCTTCTGTAAACAGTTTTCTACTAGTTGAGGTAGCCTGTGTCAGGCCAAGCCTCCTTAATCGCCTGTGATGGCAAGCATGGTGCGTCAAGGTGTTACTATTTTGTGCTTCCCTGATGGGCCCTAGGTGCAGACTCTAAGGCGATGAAGAACTACAGACACAGACACATACATTCTCGGGGTGGATGAGATCTGCCACTACCTACAGACACAGACACATACAGTCTGGGAGTGGATGATTGCCTAAGATTGCCCCTACCTACAAGGGGTGTGATTTTGCTAACAGGCGAAACACTGATAGAGATGATTGTGACGTTGTTTGACAAAACTGTGATGTGATAATAGGACACTCACCACAATAGAAGATATTTGACAAAACTATGATGTGATGACAATATACTCGACACAACAGAAGATGTTTGACAACACTGTGACAATATACTCGACACAACAGAAGATGTTTGACAACACTGTGACAATATACTCGACACAACAGAAGATGTTTGACAACACTGTGACAATATACTCGACACAACACACGGCTGTAGTACATATTAATTTATTCACAAACAGTTACTTCCCCTACCTCGACTGGGGTTCATACACACGACTCCCGGGCCGGCAGGCGCGAATACCAGACACAGTGTTACCCAGGGTCCCAGAGTGCATGATTATCATCATCATCATGTGCCATACCAATAAGCGTGGGCAGTCATGTTCTGCCATCTCAATCGATCACTAGAGTCGTGGATCAGCCCAGTGTTCTTGTCTTGACCATACCACGTGACCAAGCCATCCAGGTATTTACTTTTCTGCCTTCCCTTTGTTCTTTTCCCCTCAATCTTGCCAGTTATCACCGAGTTCTCCAATTTATTTCTTCTCATAACGTGTCCAAATAATTGCGACTGTTAACGTCTAATTTCTCTACTTACTTTACGGTTTTCGTCTGCTTCTTGTACAGCTTGCTCATTGGTGTTTCTGTCTGTCCATGGTAATTGCATTTTCCTCAGAAACAACATTTCCACTGCCATTAGATGTGTTTTAGCTTGCCTGCTCATTGTTCACGTTTTACATCCATACGAAAATGTCGGTTCTATGAAGCATTTCAACATTCCTTTTTTCTCGTTGCAATTTACATATTTTTCTTAGTCAGTATGTTTTCTCTCCCCCGATGGTGTTTCCACCTTGTCGTGGTGGGGGAGCTTGAGTTTCTCAATGACCCTGAGAGCTATGCCGGCGGTAGCGTAGCTACCAGCAGGGCCTCCCAAGCCGGACAGGTCAAAGGGTAGAGAACAGACAAAGAGAAACACCCTGGTCCTCCAGGTTGGGGGTTGAAGCGTGGGGTTAACATCCCCACCTTTGTAAAAACCCCTCTTTGTTACGAAACAAATACATGAGCCTCGATATCGGACTGACTTATCTGGACAACGACCTTGGAACGTTAAAGGACTTTTGAGATTTGGAACATGGAATGTACGGACACTATATCGAGCTGGAGCGGCCGAAGAACTAACCCGGGAGCTGGGTGAATATCAAATGGATATAACAGCAATTCAAGAAATAAGGTGGCCAGGAGAGGGTACTATAGAGCAAAATGGAATGATTATAATATATGGAGGAAACACCCAAAATAAACATGAATTAGGAACAGGATTTGTCATAAAAAAAGAGTTATGGGGGAACGTTTTAAACTTTAAAGCTTTTAATGACAGGATTAGTAAATTACGAATAAAAGGTAAATGGAAAAATATAACGATGATTAATGTACATGCACCCACTGAAGAGAAAGAAGATGATATTAAAAAAGACTTTTATAATGATCTGGAAGATGTCATAGAAGAAACCCCCAAACAGGACATCCTGATTGTGCTGGGAGACTTCAATGCAAAAATAGGTAAAGAGCAAACTAATAAAAAAGTGGCTGGTATGGAAAGCCTACATACAACTTCAAATGATAATGGGTGGAGAGTCATCAACCTGGCAGAAGCCAAAGGACTGCAGATTAGCAGTACCAGACTACAAAGAAAGGATATACACAAACAAACTTGGAAATCATGTGACAAGAGAACCTATAATCAAATAGATCACATTTTAATTAACAACAGAAATGCATCAAACATACAGCAAGTCAGAAGTTATAGAGGAGCTGAGTGCCACAGTGACCACTTCCTCGTTGGAGCAAAATTTAAAATAAAACTTAAGAGAACTTTCTATACTAAATTACAAAGATTACACCCAACATATAACAGAGAAAAACTGCAAGACATTACAGTCAAAGAGAAATTTACAGATGAAATAAAATGTAAACTTGAAACTCTGCAAAACCCTTTGGAGGAAAGCGTTGACCAAACTTGGTTGAACATCAAGAATACAATTCAGTCTACCGCAGAAGAATGTCTCGGTGTGTTAACCACGCATAGAAAGAACAGATGGTTCAATCAAAAATGTGAAGAAGCTGTCATTAGGAAGAAGAATGCCAGACATGTATGGTTAAATGACATCAATAACATCCAAAAGGAAGAGCATTATAGAAATGAATGTAAAGAGGCTACAAAAATAGTCAGACAGCAGAAGCGAGAATATATGAGTAATATAATCAAAGATATGGAAACTAATCACCAGAAAAATGAATCCAGAAAATTTTTTAAAGAACTGAAGTCAATGAAACGAGGGCACCAACAAAACACATATGGTTTAAAAGACAAAAATGGGAATATGATAAATACCAATGAGGAAATGTGCAACACATGGAAAGAATATTTTATTGAATTACTAAATTGTGAAGCTCCAAGTAACATTTTCCCACAGGAAGAGGTTCTAACATGCGAACCACAAATTGAAGAACCTACATTTGAAGAAATCCTATATGTAATCACACGACTTAAAAACAATAAGGCAACTGGGACTGATGGAATTGCTGCTGAATTTATAAAGGCAGGTGGCCATGCATTACATCTAAAGCTATACGAACTAATAATAAAAATCTGGAGGACAGAAGAATTACCCCATGACTGGAAAGAGTCATTATTGATACCTATCTTTAAGAAAGGAGACAAGTTCCAATGTGGAAATTATAGAGGAATATCACTACTGTCCACAAGCTATAAGATACTATCCGCAGTATTACTAAATAGACTAAAACCATATTCAGAAGACATATTAGGTGACTACCAGGCGGGTTTTAGACAAAACAGATCAACAATAGATCAGATATTTATCTTACGACAAATAGCCGAGAAAAATTGGGAATATAAAAGAGATCTCCATAACATTTTTGTGGATTTTAAAAAGGCTTATGATAGTGTCCATAGGAATAGTCTATGGAATGCTATGCAGGAATTTGGAATACCAAGGAAGTTAATCAACATGACCAGACTATGCATGGAAGATACTTATAATATAGTAACATATAAAGGCAGGAAATCAGACCCCTTCCAAATAACATCTGGCTTGAAACAGGGTGATGCACTATCGCCGCTACTCTTCAATCTGGCTCTAGAGAAAGTTGTAAGGAAGGTAAAGGAGGAATGTGATATTGGAGGAACATCCAAGCTGCTTGGTTATGCAGATGATATAGATATTATAGGGCAAAGTGAACAAAAGACATTGGAAATATTGACTCACTTAAAGGGAAAAGCCCAACAGATGGGGCTGGTTATCAACCAAGATAAGACAGAATATATGGTAATTTCAAGAGACGGAATGGCTAGAAACTCTGGCCACATACAAATAGATGATATGACCATTAAAAGAACGGAAACATACAAATACCTGGGTACAATCTTCAACTGCTCCAACATCATAAGGGAAGAAATACAAGCTAGAATCAACTCTGGAAATAAGATATACTATGCACTACAACATCTACTAAAATCAAAGGCGCTATCTCGTAACACCAAAATCACAATATACAAAACACTGATCAGACCAGTTGTGCTGTATGGCTCTGAAACCTGGAGTACAACGAAAGGAGACGAAGCCTTGTTACAAACCTTTGAGAACAAAATTTTAAGACGCATCTTTGGACCCATTAGGGATACACAAAGTGGAGAGTGGAAAAGAAGAAGTAACAAAGACATTTATGATCTGTTTAAGTCCCCGCTAATCACTGGTATCATGAAGGCTAATAGACTACAATGGCTGGGGCATATAGAAAGAATGGAAGATAATAGGGAAACAAAACTCGCTTACACTCAGGAAATAAATGATCGTAGACCCCGAGGTAGACCAAGAAGGCGGTGGAGAGATAATACATGTACAGACCTACAAGCACTTGGAATCAACGACTGGCAAGAGAAGGTCCACCAGAGAGACGAATGGAGACGGATTGTATTTGCAGCAAAGAACCTCAATGGCTCGGAACGCTAAAGAAGAAGAAGAAGTATGTTTTCTACCTTCGCCATGGCAAATCTTGTTCTAATATCTTCAAGGCATCTTCCATTATATGTTATGACTGTTCTGGGATAATTATACCAATTCACTTGTATAAGAACATTCCCAATGACCCATTACCATAATGCGGTCCTCTAAAATATCTCGACAGTTGAAGCTCATGCAGAGCGCGCTTACGATAATCAGAAGCCATGTTAGTGACGTATTTCGCAGGTTTCTAAATGACCTTCCACACGACTTTTACCCCGTGGTTAAGTTAGCACTCCGGGGTATCCAGCCGGTGGGTGTGAAGTGTAGGGCCTTACAGTTTCTAGGTCGTGGCCAGTGAGGTTGGGATCGAACCATTTCCTAACCGTCTTTCCCTCTAACGCTGTGTCTAGGACTGGCCTAATCAACTGGCCGGCCGGGGATCTTTTATACTGCTCAAAGAGAAAGAAAGAAGTATAATCGGACTGACCTAAAGGGAAACAGGACAGAGGGAACAACAGAGTCTATGGGAATCTCAATATATGAAGCCCATAAATGGGCACTCCCCAACTGTTTATGTTTCACCTCGTCACAGCAAGGTACTAGAGGAACATTATGAGATACCATGAGATGAGATGAAATGAGATGAGATGAAATGAGATGAGATGAGATGCCATGAGATGAGACGAGACTGAGTCGTAACCACATGTCCGGTTCAGTCGCTTTGTTGGAATCATACACGTGGATTTTATGAAACATGTGTCCAGTCTACTACAAGGATACAGATGATAACGTTCACATTGTTATTTTCATGTAAAGTTGTTGGTGTAGTTCTATCGTTGTGTGTTTGTTGCTTGTGTCTCGTGTTCTAGTTGAGCTTACAGCCTACTTCTCATTTTGTAATGATTTTTTCCTTCCAAGAAAATCGTCAACTGGTCAGAGTCCATGTCAAATTCCATGTCACTGTCCATGTTAATGTCCATGCTAATGTCCATGTCAGTGTCCGTGTCAATGTCAATGTCAGTGTCCATGTCAGTGTCAATGTGAGTTTCCATGTCAGTGTCCATGTCAGTGTCAATGTCAGTTTCCATGTCAGTATCAATGTCAGCGTCTATGATAGTGTCCATGTCAGTGCCCATGTCAATGTCTATGTCAATTTCCATGTCACTGTCCATATCTGTGTCCATATCAATGTCCATGTCCATGTCAATGTCCATGTCAATGTCCATGTCAATGTCCATGTCAATGTCCGTGTCAATGTCCATGTCAATATCCATGTCAATATCCATGTCAATGTCCATGTCAATGTCCATGTCAATGTCCATGTCAGTTCCCATGCCAATGTCCATGTCAGTTCCCATGTCAGTTCCCATGTCAATGTCCATGTCAATGTCCATGTCAATGTCCATGTCAGTTCCCATGTCAGTTCCCATGTCAGTGCCCATGTCAATGTCCATGTCAGTTCCCATGTCAGTGTCCATGCCAATGTCCATGTCAGTTCCCATGTCAGTTTCCATGTCAGTGTCCATACCAATGTCCATGTCAGTTCCCATGACAGTTCCCATGTCAGTTCCCATGTCAGTGTCCATGCCAATGTCCATGTCAGTTCCCATGTCAGTTCCCATGTCAGTTCCCATGTCAGTGTCCATGCCAATGTCCATGTCAGTTCCCATGTCAGTTCCCATTTCAGTGTCCATGCCAATGTCCATGTCAGTTCCCATGTCAGTTCCCATGTCAGTGTCCATGCCAATGTCCATGTCAGTTCCCATGTCAGTGTCCATGCCAATGTCCATGCCAATGTCCATGTCAGTTCCCATGTCAGTTCCCGTGTCAGTTCCCATGTCAGTGTCCATGCCAATGTCCATGTCAGTTCCCATGTCAGTTCCCATGTCAGTGGCCATGCCAATGTCCATGTCAGTTCCCATGTCCGTTTCCATGTCAGTTCCCATGTCAGTTCGCGTGTCAGTGTCCACTTCAGAAACTGGTTGCATCCAAAGGCAGAAAAAAAAACACCGCCACTTGTGGGGATTCAACCAGCACTTCTGTTTTGGAAGACAACGCACCATGCCAGTGTGCCAGTGAAAAGAGTTGAGTTGAGCTGAGATGAGTTCAGAAACGACATCTTAGCTCTCGGGACATTCCCATACATGCTCCGTCCTCATCGCAACAACCAGCGAAGAGTCGGAATACTAATAGTACCAGCAGCAATCTGATTATGTATCCGTGTGACCTTTCCTGGGAGTCCTGAGTGTCGGCCAGATCCTCCAGTCAATCCTTGCAGTACCACTCTCTCCATGTAATGCTGGCGTATCTATTCTTTCACACTGTACACGTCTCACAAAATGCCTTGACCACATCTGCCTCATCGTGCACCAAAACCCCATCCAGTGGTGCAGACCCAGCCAATCTGTCCGCCTGCTCGTTTCCCACCACACCAGCATGTCCTGGGAAACAGATCCAACGGATGCTCCGTGTCTTGAATGTTTAGTTGAAGCAAATTGTATATGCGGTAAATAAACGTAAGAACATAACGAATAACAGAAGTCAACCCAAGTGTAGTCTTGAGTTCTCCAATAGATAATAAAATAAGACAAGACAAGATAAGGTAATACATGGCACGATAAGGTAATACAAGAGAATCAAGATAAGATAATACAAGATAAGACAACGAAAGATAAGTCAGGACAAGACAAGATAAGACAAAACAAGATAAGACAATACAATATAAAGCAATATAAAATAAGGCACTATAAGATAAGACCATACAAGTTGAGGCAATACAAGATTAGAAAATACAAGACTAGATAATATAAGATAAGGCAATGTAAAATAAGACAATACACGATAAGACAAATATAAAACTTCAACCCTACGCAGGTCAGTTTGACTAACATGTTGACTTCTCGTCTTTAACTTGGGGACGTAAATTGCAAGTCCCGCAGAGTCGGCATGGGTTCACCTGTTGTCGAGGGACACTGGTAATAGGGAAAGCTGGTACACACGCACAAATAAGTTCACAGCACTAGAAGTAATAGTACATGCATGGACTAACCGTGAGTTCACAGCCAGTGTACGCTTACAAGAGACAAGATAAGACAGGACAAGATAAGATAATGCAAGATAAGACAGGACAAGATAAGATAATGCAAGATAAGACAGAATAAGGAAAAATAATGCAAGATAAGACAGAACAAGATAAGATAATGCAAGATAAGACAGAACAAGATAAGATAATGCAAGATAAGACAGGATAAGATAAGATAATGCAATATAAGACAGGACAAGATAAGATAAGGCAAGATAAGATAATGCAAGATAAGGCAGAACAAGATAAGATAATGCAAGCTATGACAAAACAAAATAAGATAATACTAGATAAGACAGGACTCATAAGATAATGCAAGATAAGACATGATAAGAAAATGCACGACAAGATAAGATAATGCAAGATAAGTCAAGATAAGATATTGCAAGATAAGATAAGAAGATAAGATAAGATCACGGGGGTTGCGTGGTCTCGAGGTATGGTGTCCGCCTCGAGTGCTGGAGGTCCCGGGTTCAAGCCCCGGTGATGCCAAGATTATTTCTCGTGGACTTCTAGTAATAAATTTCCCCTGGTCTCTGGGTAGTGAGATCGGACGCCCGTGTGTATTGTTGCGCACGTAAAAAATACCTTGGCAGTTGGAAATCGAAAAAGAGTAGCCTAACGGCGCTGCCCGGGCAAAATTTCGAGTTAAAAATCTACCCAAAGTATTTCAGGATCCTCGGCGGTGCTACGGAGTTCGTCCACTGAGCTGAGTTTCTCCAGACTCAGGTTTGAGTTAGGAGGAGAACGGAGCACTTATGGGTCGTACCCGTGTGCCGTAATGTTGATCCGTTGATTAAACTAAACTAAGATAAGTGTGACATATATGTCATCATCCCTCAGTCTTTTCCAGCAGACGTTGCTAGGACGCGCTACCTGAAGAGTAGAGGCTATTAAAATTTCGACGGGGGAAGTAACAAAACGAACTTTCGTTTGAATTAAGGCAGTTGATTGGCCGCGCCCCGGAAACACAGGCTTAATCGAGACAAAGGCTTGGTAGACAAAGCGGTCTGGTCAGTCGCCATGTTTAATTCAACGTTAGCGGGTGACCCATTGTTAATGGGTTAATTAATAGCCACTTATTCTCTGCGTCTTAGGTGAGCATTATATTATATAAAACCTATCATGTTATGTATTAGGATAAATGCTTTGATGCAACTAATATCATGATTGAAGGTGTGTGTGTGAAAATTATGAGAATCGCTTTCATTGAATAGTTGGTTTGCGTCACGCAGCCTGGACATCGCCATTTTGTCCAGTCAGCCTTCATAAAGCTTACAATATAATCTTGCTATGAGTCACCCTTCTGAGATGATTTTGTGAACTTACTTTATTCCTATATGCTTATTTTTCACAACTGGTCTCTGTGTTATAAAGTGGTTTTTTTTCTGAGTGCTTATTTTGTATTTCTGCTCTTAGGATGGAGAAATATTACTGTCTCACATTTGTGTACAACTTTAATAGGTTGTTAGATAGAGAGAGAGATATATTCTCGCTTGACTTTTTCATGCACTTAGGAGTTAATCTTTTGTTTACCTTGTTGTAAATATACAGAGGTGTGATTGTCTTGTAGTTTTTTCATAAATGATGTTATGGGATTTTCATTTTTTATGAGATACATAATCTCAAGTGTATGGGAAAAGATTCCCATGATTTCTCTTCTATGAGTATTTTACCTTTTATGCTCATGAATGTTACTGCTGGAGTAGATCTTTTAACTTCACCCCAGTGGGAACAAACACATGATGATGATGATAGTAATGGTGAGGATGATGCAAGAGGAGATGACTGATATGGTAGCTAGCCTTTTTGCCATTTGTCAGTGGTAGTCACATAATGCTGTTTGTAACTATGGAAAGGAGATTTATGAATTGTGTACATGAGGACATTGTCTCAGGAACTTTTTCCATGATGTGACAGCGGTACTATCAAAAGATGGTTGGATATTTAGAAGGTGAAGAAAACCTCCCAGGAAGCTCCAGTATCAGTCCAGAAGAGATGCACCTAGTGAGTAGATACCTTACTCACTTTTGGAGTGGGTCAAAACTCTACAGTAGGCGACAAGTGCTAGGCAACTATTGTCACCTTTCTTTCTTCTTCCCTTTTTGTTTCCTCTATTTTTATTATGATACATTGTTATCAGAATGTATTTTTAATTATGATACACTTATCAATGTTTGGGTTATTACTAATCTATATCGACCCTGTTCTTCTTCACTATACAGCGCTAGAGATGGCGGTGGAGTATTGGCCTAGTCACCATGATTGGAACTGAAGTTATGGTCAACTTATTTGGATTTAGAGGCAGGAAACTGGGTTATCAGCCTGCCCCTAATATTCTACACAGAGTGCTGGTTACTGCTACACACCCTGAACCTGAATGTCAATGCCTGGATAATTAATGGATTTTGAATATGCTGAAGTGGATTCCCTACCTCTGGGAACTTACAGATGGTGTTAATCTTTTCAATGTCTGCAAAGACATGAGGCATGCCTGGCCTAGATGGTTTTCAGCGTATACCCTCTTCTAAAAGTCACCGCCTGATTCCACGTTCAACTGTCATATTCCAGAGGCTCATGGATAGTCTGGAATTCACCATCATTTACCAGTATGGATTTACCAACTGATTTTGTGAACTCCCAGCTTCCTTTGAATCTTCTCATCCATCATATCCCAGACAGGGACAATCAAGCACTATACCAACTCCCGGTCAATCAAGTCGTATATTCAGCTGAAGAAAGAATAACCTACATCTTAACCCAGAAAAGGGCTGGAATATTCATGCCCAATTCAAGTTAGTTCTGTCAGGAAATTCTAATGGATTATGTGATGTCACTCCTCATCCAAAGATATACTGAAAGTGTTTGTGCCTGATCCTGATCGAATCAATCACATGGACTCCTGTGTGTCACGCCACGCCAGAACGTTTCCGACTCATATCTGTCTGTTATACCACCCCGGAATGCTCCTAGCCCAGTGACTTAGCAACTGTGACTTGAGAGATTACAGTATATCCACTTTGGATTCATATGGATTACTCCGACATGTTATTCGTTTTGGATATATGATCCGGCGGTGAAAGCTCCGTGTGTGTGTGTGTGTGTGTGCAATCCCCAATTTTCTAAATAGGAGGATATATGCAAAGCAGCTGTTTCCCTGGATTATAGAGAGTGTGATTATGGCCAGACTTTTTTTCTAGTGGATATTGAAGGAGAGGGAGTCATCATCAGACCCATAGGATATTTCTAGAGACAGATTAGATAGATTTTCTTTATCTATTTCTTTGTATGAATTATTTACTTTGTTTTGTGTTTGACACAGGTATTTGATGTGAACCTTTTTTGGGGATTTTGGGGACTTCTGTTGTGGTTGTATACTTTGTGTGCATTGCCTGAATATGAATAATTTCTTTCATGTATATGTCACCATATTGTAGCCAACAGGGTTTGTCCAAGACCCAAATGTTTTCACAATACAGTGTTTGTTTGTTTGGTTTAACCAAGCCTTGAAGTTACTTCATTGTTAACCTGTTGTTCCAAAATTGATGTTTATAGTCCAGTTATGGTTACTGTTATGTGATACAGTGAGTCATTGTACTGTTTTTGTCTAAAAGTGGCTGTTTTCCTCTGTCATGTAATCCAGTTGTTGCGTCTAACATTGGTTGTTGTCCCTCTGTTGTATAATACTGTGGATGTGCATGACAGTGGATACTTGTCATTGTTTATATATATGTGGGAGATTAAATGTGGGGCGGGGCACTTACACATAGACACACCTTCTGGGTAGAGTGATTAGTACTCGGGTGTCTGTGGTAGAACTTCCCGGATCTCCCAGCCTTCTATGGGAAACATTTCTTCTATGTTAGTGTTGAACTTGCACCCTTTTCTGCCTTGTTCAATGCTTGGGGGTTTTACGAGCCAGTATATTAAATCCTATAGAAGGCGTGTTTGGGATTTAGACCCCATTCATACTGAATACCCCTAGCGAAACTTGTCCTTATTCTAATTTATTATATTTACCACCCCACAATAAGATAAGATAAGATTAAACTTACCCAAAACAACTGGCTGTATCCACTCACTGTATGATGACGCCGCTTCAACCCACTTGGCGATATTTGGAAACACCTCTGTTTGGACCTGTACGTACCCAGGGGGGACCCCAGTCAGGGGAGCCAGCCACGTACACTGAGTCCTGTAGTTTCCTGGGCTAGTCTCAGACGGCAAGTTGATGAAACTGATCTGTGTAGATATGTTTTTGGGCAGACCCTGTGTGGTCATAGAATATGTTTGTTAGTAAGATATACAACATGCACACAACAGACCTCGTTTGACAATTAGTTAGTAATGTAAGAGGCTATGTGTAATCATTTATTTGCAATGTAAATAGACCCAGTGCAATAGTTTCTGAGCAATGTACAAAAGCAGACCATGTGTGACCTAAGAATATTCCATCTGGTGTGTTTCTGGCGTATGACATGAATGACACCTTAATTCTCCGTTCCTGCGACAGTGAATATCACACAAAATCCTCACTGTCCCATGTCAATAGTGGAACAAACAGGAGTACTGACAACCCAATAGCACACACAGGCATAGATGTATACGGCCGTTGCAAAAATGCCAGTACAATAACCCGCATCTAAAATTAAAGTTCATCGTCGATGGAAAAGGCAGTCATTAGAAAACCAGCAGTTGCACACGCATGTTTTCTCAGCGACTCAATGGGTATGTCACTTCAATGGACCCTATAGTATAGCTAGATGTTTTAGCCGCTGCTGATTGGACACAATTTGTTAAGATCTCTAGTGTTTCGGTTGCTGTCTCTACTTCTTCTTCTATTCCTTCTACTTCTGTCTCTGCGTCTCATTTTGCTGCTGCT
>JACEFZ010002428.1:85000-127495 GCA_014155875.1 Cepaea nemoralis
TCAAGTCCTCACCACAATCACGATCAGTTCCTGAACACAATCACTGACCTTGTGGTTGAAGCTGCAGTTCCCCTCTGGATACACGCTGTCTGAAGCACAGGTCACTTGTAGGTACGGGTCTCCCCCAATGGTGAACACACTGGGGTCTTGGCATGTGGGTTTCTTCGTTTTAACTGCGATGATAGAATTGACATAGAAGATAACGGTAGCTATATGAACATGAGAGATCGTATTAGGTACATCATTCGCAACTGTGGAGAGCTATCGAGAACAAGTCGACCAAACTGTTCAAGAAACTTGATACGGGGGAGGAAAATGGCACGTGACAAGAAAAACACTAAAAGATACCCAGCTTACAATATGAGCAGCATGGAAGCCGCCAAGACCTTAAAGATAACGAGAAAAGAGAGCCCGCTTGCAAGCTGCAGCAAACAGTCAGAACATACAGTAACCTCAAGTGAAGCTACCACGAGGAAGACCGACGACAACTCACCACGGACAAGACAGCTGAGAAGAAGAGTGAGGAGAAAGACACCAGAGTCGGAAACACCGACTCACAGACGATCAGATGTGTTGTCAAACTATCCAAGTGGAGCTGTCAGATGAACAAATCCTGAACAAGCTACAAAGGGAGAATCTCCATATCTGAATCTTGAAGGCGGAGCGGATTCTGACGTACTCCAAGATACCTACTACTCTAGCTGTGGTAACAACAGAGAGCAGCGAGATGCCGATCACAGTATCTATGAACAAGAACATTCAACAGCCTGAAAGATTCATTACGAGAATCACTCAATGTTCATGATGCCAGAGGGCCGGCCACAGCAGAACAACATGCCACAACAAGACAGAGATCTGTCGATACTGCGCCGAACACCATGCATTCAAGAAATGTCCGCTGGCCAAACAGGACAAGGACTTCCGAGCGCCCTACGACAACGGAAAGTGTCCCAACTGCCTTGGCTAGCATGGAGCAAGTTCCTGGGATGTCCGTACCTCCAAATACATGGTGTTGTTTTAAAGACCGCCATAATTACAAAGACACCATACAAGGAAGACCTGCAGAGGTGCGAAACAGCAACAAGCATCTCACAAACCGAGAATGCACAGCTATAAAACCAGACTGACGAGCTGAAGAAGCAAGTCAAGACACTGCTGACGCCGACTCCGACCAGCAACAACGAGCAACTGCTGGCGGACATGAAAGAAAACCAGCACAGCATCCAACAAGAGATATAGCACATGGCCAAGATGAAGAAGGCAAAAGAAGAAGTCCTTAAAACCCATCAAGACAAAGAGAGAACTGCTGAATGTCAAAAGGTACCAATACCAAAAGAAACAAGCAGAAGCCACGCAAAAGACCGCAGAAAAGCCGCAAGTTGGAGCCAAGCCAAAGACCAGCGAGAAACTCCAAGACGAACCCAGCAATTCATTTTCAATGACGAATAAGTTCAAGAGGAAAACCAGACTTCAACCGGAAAAAGTGAACCGAAGAAGAACTGAATGATTGGTAGCTCAATGAGATTGCTCTCGGGTCGACCACAAAGCAAGGAAACAAAAGCAAGCAATCCAAAGGAGAAGTCCTTATAAGGACTGCATCCAGACAAGCCAGAAGCTAACACTGAACAAAGAAACCGCCAGAGGAGACGGGCACAAAAGATAACTCGCCGACCAATCCCCCAGCTGACGTTACAGACACAAACGCTTATACAACCAGTCCGAGTTAGGACTCACTCGCAAGAGCGCACAGACAGAAACAGGATAAAACCTACAAACACCACGGATCTCAACTCTAACCAGCGCTGAAGAAGCAGATTGAACGAGACTGATTGGAATTTTTGTTTTTGAATCAAGCAAGCAGCGATAGGTACATAGACTTGGGAGATCACGGTGGGTACATAGTTATGGAAGATCACGGTTGGTACATAGATATGGGAGAACATGGTGGGTACATAGATATGGGAGATTACAGTGGGTATATAGATATGGGAGATCACGGTGGGTACATAAATATGGGAGATCACGGTGGGTACATAGATAAGATAGATCATGGTTGGTACATAGATATGGGAAATTACAGTGGGTACATAGATATGAAATATCATGATTGGTAAATAGATATGGGAGATCAGGATGGGTACATAGATATGGGAGATTACAGTGAGTACATAGATATGGAAGATCACGGTTGGTACATAGATTTGGGAGGTCAGGATGGGTAAATAGATATGGGAGATTACAGTGGGAACATAGATATCGGAGATTACAGTTGGTACACAGATATGGAAGATCACAGAGGGTACATAGATATGGGCGATCATGGTTGGTACATAGATATGTGAGATTACCATGGGTACATTGATATGGGAGATTACAGTGGGTACATTGATATTGGAGATTACAGTTGGTACATTGATATGGGAGATTACAGTGGGTACATAGATATGGAAGATCACCGAGGGTACATAGATATTGACGATCATGGTTGGTACATAGATATTGGGAGATTAACTTATTCAGTCTCTCGGTAGAGATTTGTTCGCAGCAGGCGAGCATAATCTCCGGCGGGCCTATTCTCGCTGGTCGCGAGATCCGCACAGTGGAAGTATGGGAGATTTGCTTGCAAATAGACAGGCAATATCTTCTGCGGTAGCTATGGCGGGCCTATTCCCGCTGGTCGCGGGGACCGCTATAAGTCAGGTGGGGAGTCTGACGATAGTGCACGCTTTACACAGGTCCGGACACTTGTGATTGACAGATGTGCGCGCCCTCATGGTCCGGGCTCGTACAAGGCCCTCACCTGTGGGACATGGCTGAACGCCTCTAAGCCGGGTCCCTTGGGTGTCAGGGTCTGGCCATAACTCGCCACCGGCTCGTGGTGGTGAGGTCTCGGTGGATTGACGCTGAGCCGCCAGCGTCTGCAGCCTACCTTGTGCCAGACGTATTGGTTACCCATTCCTCTGGAATACACAAGACTAGGCCGAGAGTGAGATCATGTCGTTTGGGCATCACATGATTCTCTGAAGCTCTGCCCAGACATTGTGATGGAATATTGGCCACATTCCACTCACATACTTTGGTCTGTCAAGACTGCAAGGTGTCTACTACTAGGATGGGTACATAGATATGGGAGATTACAGTGGGTACATAGATATGGGAGATTACAGTGGGTACATGGATATAGAAGATCGCGGTTGGTACATAGATATGGAAGATCACAGTTGGTACATAGATATGGGAGGTTACGGTGGGTACATAGATATGGGAGATTACAGTGGGTACATAGATATGGAAGATCACGGAGGGTACATAGATATTGACCATCATGGTTGGTACATAGATATTGGGAGATTAGGATGGGTACATAGATATGGGAGATTACAGTGGGTACATAGATATAGAAGATGGCGGTTGGTACATACATATGGAAGATCACAGTTGGCACATAGATATGGGAGGTTACTGTGGGTACATAGATATGGGAGATTACAGTGGGTACATAGATATGGAAGATCGCGGTTGGTACATAGATATGGGAGGTTACGGTGGGTACATAGATGTGGGAGATTACAGTGGGTACATAGACATAAGAGATCACGCAGGGTACATAGATATGGAATATTATTTTGAGTATATAGACATGGGAGATCACGGAGGGTACATAGGCATAGGAGATTATGGTGAGTACATAGACATAGAACAGGGGTGGGCAAACTACGGCCCGCCGGCCGCATGCGGCCCGGCAACTGATATTATGCAGCCTTCGAGGGCATTTAGAAATAAAAATGTTTACTTTGTTTTTAAGTTATTTTGTTGAATTTTACAGAATTTCATGTACCCTTATGTATGTTTTAACATTTTTGATACAATTTCTTTCTAATAATTTAGTTTTGTAAATATGCCTTGACCTTCGTAATGTAATGCTAAAATGCAAATTTATCGATTTTAATATATAGAAATATTTATCGACATGTAATAACTTAATTTTATGAAAAACAGATATTTCTCCAGTGAATAAAATGATTTATTTTACAAGAAAATATAAAATTTAAAAGTTTTTTTGCTGTTATAAATTATTCCCACATTTAAAATGTTCAAATTAATTTATTTGTTGCAGTAGTATTGATTTTAAAAAAAAAAAGTCGCTTAAAAGTCGACAAGGTCGACTTCATTGCACCGGGTTTTATCCCATATGGGACGGTCTCTTTCCGCAGCACGGAAAGCGTCGCACAAAGCACGAACACCGTAGCTTTTAGCGACGACCCATGGGAGTCTCCGAAACATTTAACTCGTAAACCGAAGGAATCGAACCCATAACCTTCGGCTCACGAGTCAAACGGCTTGACCACTTCGCCACAGAGACTCCCAAAGTAGTAGTACTAGTATTGATATATTTCAGAAATTCATTCGAGTTTTCTCCTTATTTCATGCGAATTTCAACAAGTAAACTTGCTCCAGATTTCAAGAATATTGTCAACAATTGCAAGCAGTTACATAGATCTCATTAGAAATCAACAATTGTAGTGACAATGTAGCCGGTTAGTGTCTAAATTAAAGCCATTCATAGATAATTTTTTTTAATATATTAAAAAGTTGTAAAGTCTTGTTAACACACTAGTAAAAGTTTTTGTCCATATTGTAACATTTAATGTATAAGTGTATAAGTAAAATAAAATTGCAATAATTAGTTATTTATACTGTTTAATAACCTATAAATAATCCATAATTACTTATTGTGATAGGTTGCTGTAAACAAAGTGGACATAATATATATGCGCCCCCCCAATAGCTTTACATTTGTCAACGTGGCCATACGCACAAAAAGTTTGCCCACCCCTGACATGGGAGATTACGGTGGGTACATGGACATGGGAGATTATGGTGGGTACATGGACATAGGAGATTATGGTGGGTACATGGACATGGGAGAATATGGTGGGTACATAGACATGGGAGATTATGGTGGGTACATGGACATGGGAGGTTATGGTGGGTATATGGGCATGGGAGGTTATGGTGGGTATATGGACATGGGGGATTATTGTAGGTACATAGACATGGGGGATTATTGTAGGTACATAGACATGGGGGATTATTGTGGGTAAATAGACATGAGAGATCATGGTAGGTATGTAGATATGAGAAATCACGGTGGGTACATAGATATGGGAGATCACAATGGGTACATAAACATGGGAGATCACGGAGGGTGCACAGACATTGAAGATTATGGTGGGTTCATAGACTGGATGTCTTCATCTTTAGGTGCATCTATTGTAATGATAGACAGTTGGCAGGGCACATTGTGATGATGATTATGATGATGATTATGATGATGGTGATGGTGATCATTATAATAATTATGGTGATCACGATGATGATGATGATGATGATGATGATGATGATGATGATGATGATGATGATGATGATGATGATGATGATGATGATGATGATGACTATGATGATGATGATGATGATGATGATCATGATCATGATCATGATGAGTTGTTCAGAAAGTGTTTACAGTAAACTGTAAGGATTAGACGTACCGTAAACCAGCAGGTTGCATGTCTGAGAGTGAGTGAAGTCGAGTTTGACGCATTTAAACGTGTCCCTGGTTCTGTTGACATTCATGATCCTAAGACGTCCCAGGTAGCCACCAGCGGGGCCTGAATCGTTGACCAGGCTAGGGCTAAAGGCCCCGGGCATGCTGTTGGTGCAGACCCCTGCCGGACTGCAGCTGGAGACATTCACAAAACTGCTTCCCACTTGGAGCTGCCATAGCAGACCTGGGTTAGTGCCGGACAGTCTGCAGGTCAGGGTATAGTCGGCACCTTCCTCTGCCATCCCGTCACATGGCTCGTCTGAAGTACCAGTTGATGGGGTTAGTGCACTTTAAGGTCATTGGCATTCGTCAGATGAGAACACAGAAGAGATTGAACAATACTAGACGAGACAGAGGAAACGTTACGTATATACGACTTTTTGTTATATGTGTATGTCACGAAAAACACCGTTATTAACCAGTTGATGACAATAACGGCATTCTGATTAACGGGATGTTTTCACAGCCACAACTATTTTAACTAACAGGAAAAACAAATCGGATGTCAAAAATCCCAGGACGGTCAAAAGTAACAGCTGCAGATGTTTACTAGTGAGGGGGTGAGTGAGAGGAATCAATACGCCGCCCTTGATAGTTCACAAACAGGTCGGATTCAAGCGGAAGTGCCCGGCTCGGGAGAAAACAGTCCGTCTGTCATTTAGAATTCCCGACATCAAACGGAATGGCGGTTTTGCTTGTCACCACATGACAGAAAGTTGTGGGTTTGTTGTTTGAAACATTGGAACACCTGCAGGACATCAACAACGTCACGTGAACAATTCAAGGCTGTTTGAAAAACCATGATTGGGGGAGACAGTGTAACTCAAACAGTGGATTTAGGCGGACGTGCTTTGGTACTGCAGTTAGGGAGTGGAATAATATCTACCGTGTGCGAATTGGGTTAATTTAATTTTACACGTGCCTGTCATGGCAAATGTAGATGTGATTTGATCTAACTGCGGTGTTGCCAAAGGTAGTCATATTGTATAATTAGTCCTAATTAATTTAGGCAGTAGCATGGTTGAAACTAGCTAGAGTAAGGAAGTGATACTTGACTCTGTTAGTTGAAAATAGAGTAGTGAAGTGTTGATAAGCTCTACTAGTTGAGAATTGAGTAATGGGGGATACTTGGGATCTTCCAGTGGGTGCTCCCTGGTGGGGGGGGGGGGGGGGGTTCCGCACGCTGTTTGTTGTTTTTTTTTTCTTGTCTTGGCCTAATGAAAACCTATGTGTTCAGTTCATCTGTCCCTGACAGAGTTAGGTTCACTGTATTTTTCTGAGCGAGGCCGATGGCCCACGATTATCTAATAAAGATCAGTGACGGGGAGGCTATCACCAGTTGTGTTATATATTTTACAGGTTCCCTCTGGTCGGGATGAAGCACACAGAATCATTGAAAAATCCGATCCCGGATAAAATTTTGGTGCAGGAAGATGGGCCAGCAACTTTCTCAATGAGCCTATACTAGAAGAAGTTGATAAACATTGCTCGGTGGAGCTGAATGGTATAAGTATCCTACATGAGTGCATACCATTCGTTAACACACCTGAAGTGATGGATGTTCAGTCCACGTATTACTAGATCAGTAGGAACTAATGTTCACATTAGATAAACCAAACATTGAAGTTGTTCCACGTATCAAGGAAATCATAACTTTCAGACAATATCTAGAAAATAAAGAAATCTATACAATGACTGTTTAAGAGTGAAAACTATATAACATTTCGCAAGAAGGAAAAACGTCATGTTCATAGGACAGTGTTCCATGTTTTTTCACTGCGCAGGAATTTTGAAGTCTGAGTTTCTATAAACTATTAGGAACAGTTGTGTTAGGAACAAAAATAGTATCGTTCACGGATTATATATTTGAATGGGAATCAGATCTCATGGTCATCAGAGCTCCTGGAGGAGGACATGTCTGGAGAGAAGGACACGACGTCGGTGAGGTCCATTGTGCTGATTCTTGTGATGTCGTGTAATCCTTGCCATGATGAGTGGACTCTGATCATGAACTCTGTGGTCTGACCTATACATTTACATTAGAATACACGACACACATTTTCTTCGCACACACGTCTCATATGCGTTACACTTTTCTTTTAATAAATTAATCTTTATTAATTTTTAGAAGCAAGAGTTGTTGAATATGTTGCGTTGGGGAAGTATGAGAGGGGCATAGTACGACAGTGATAGAGAGAGGAAAAGGTGTCCATGAACTGAAGAAGTGTGTTGGACGGAAGCTGGTGGATTCTCCAGGATATTTATAGGGAAAAAAAAATTATAATGTGGGTGTTGACTCCCCTCACTCCAGGAACGACACTTTAAAGGAAGACACGACAGTGTACATCACCAAAACACGAACAGTAGAATCGGTGCGGTCTACTAGAACACGATCACAAGTAACAAAATACACGTTGCGGCTAAAGCATTCGTCAGGACACAAACAACAAGCACACATCTTCATTAAATATGTTGGCATTTTCAATGTTACACTGTTTGTCTGTTTGCTAGTTTGCTATCAAACCTCGTTGATTCGAGTTGTTTACTTGAACTACTTAAAAAGTGATGACCGGCGGTGAAGTGGTTCTGTTCCGGTAGGCAAGCAACCCACTAAGTGCCAACGTATCCGTGAACTTTCCAGCAAGTGAGGACAGGCGTAGGTGCAGCTTGTCTAGTTAGTTAGTTAGTCGACAGATCATCCTCATTGCACATCGAACCATTCAGTCCATAAGTGCTCGGATCCCCTCCTCAGCAAATCCCGCAACGTGTAGCGGCTAACGACGCCAGTTCTGTTTTGGTTTATCAATCTTCTTTGGCTTCCTGCGTAGTGTTCTTGTTTGGCCACTCCTCTTTTTAATTTGCTGCTCTCGCAGTCTGGCCATTGTTGTAGATTCAGTCATCACTTGGTTCTCGCAAAAGTCTTACTTCTCGTAGAGCATTCAGAATGTCCGCCTGGTCCATGGCGCGTCCGCCCTCAACAGTAGCCTCACCTGCGAGCTTGTCAGCCCGCTCATTTCGCTCAGCCCGCTCACCTGCAGCTTGTCTGCCACCACAAAGGCTACACCGGTCGAGTCTCACTTGGCTAGCATGACATCTGCCCAGGATGTCCCACAGACTAGTGTCTGCCCAGGATGTCCCACATACTAGTGTCTGCCCAGATGTCCAACAGACTAGTGTCTGCCCAGATGTCTCACAGACTAGTGTTTGCCCAGAGGTCCCACAGACTAGTGTCTGCCCAGGATGTCCCACAGACTAGTGTCTGCCCAGATGTCCCACAGACTAGTGTCTGCCCAGATGTCTCATATACTAGTGTCTGCCCAGGATGTCCCACAGACTAGTGTCTGCCCAGGATGTCCCATAGACTAGTGTCTGCCCAGGATGTCCCACAGACTAGTGTCTGCCCAGATGTCCCACAGACTAGTGTCTGCCCAGATGTTCCACAGACAAGTATTTGCCCAGGATGTCCCATAGACTAGTGTCTGTTTAGTATGTACCGTGTGGAGGTCAAGAGAGATACATTTCAGCCCCGACCCAAACACATCAAAGACTTTGCATTCCTGAGTTAATGCTAGATTCATGTGTTGTCCACGGGTGACAAGCCTACCGCTTGCTCATTTTTCTATCAATCTATATGCCAATGCTGTTAATGGCAGGCTGTTCACGATAAATCGTGTTACATGACTGAATCGTCTCGATTTCTAAAAAAAAAAAAAAAAGAACACTCCTGAAGGTGTGTCCATTTGCTAGCTAATGTCACCTGTTCCTTTCTTCTCAGTCCGGGTTACTTTCATTGCGATTCAAGATGTGCCACCGGTGCGTCGATGCCCTCCATAAAACATTCAATGCGCGTACTTCTATCAACTGCACGCTTTGTCAAATTTATCTGTACGGGTCGTCTCCTCCTCCCCTCTCCTCATTCCGATTCCCAACCAGTCCCCCCCCCCTTCCACAACCATTCATATGACATCCTCATCAACGATAATAACATGCCAAGGTATGTTCTGGTAAACTACGAGGGCGTGTCAATAAGTAAGTCACACAGTTCTGTAGGATGGCAGGTAAATGTAGCTGGTGTTTACTACAGGTGTCATTAGGTTACAGCAACATCGAACTTTATATGCCCGTTCGTCAGGTGGCGATAGCTGTCTCATGCGCATGCGCAGCGCATAAACAAAATGGCGATTGTACTTACGGAGAGTACAACGAAAGAGCAACGTGCTGTTGTTGTGTAATTGTGTGTGTTTTTTGTGGGCAAAAGGACTGCCTGCAAAGGACATTCATAAGGAAATGCTTCCCCTTTGTGCTGACAAATGTTTGTCCCGTAAAGCGGTGCATAGCTGGGTAGAAAAATTTTCTCAGGGACGCGAATGACGCCAAAGTTGAATGTGAAGTGAAAACGTGGCTTATAAAACAGAGCAAGCAGTTCTATGCAGCCTGTTTGGGAGGACTAATAAAACGATTGGATAAGTGCATAAATGTTGGTGGAAATTATGTTGAGAAATAAAGGGACAGTGTATGTATAAATGTATAAAAATAAACTTTTTTCAAGTTATGTTTAGTTATTTTTCTACATCTATTTGTGACTTACTTATTGACTTCCCTTATATTTATAGTACATGCCATGTGGCTTTAGTAATAATGTCTGTTCACAGCCGACTGTCTCTTGTGCTGCTAATCATTTCTAATATCGATGTTCCTCCACGATATGATGTCACACTGTCCAGCATCTGCTCTCATGGTCTCCACTGCCGCACCTCTCCTCCAACTTTCCCGTTGTGATAACATACTCCAGCTTTACCGCAGCCAGTGCCCTGTTCACTTCATGAATTAACTTATATCAATATATCTTAATGAGTTAACTATGTCAATATATATCTTAATGAGTTAACTTATGTCAATATATCTTCATGAGTTAACTTATGTCAATATATCTTCATGAGTTAACTTATGTCAATATATCTTCATGAGTTAACTTATGTCAATATATCTTCATGAGTTAACTTATGTCAATATATCTTCATGAGTTAACTTATGTCAATATATCTTCATGAGTTTAAAGAAACTACAGAAACAAAGACGATAAACCGGCTTTACCTGCTGCAAGTACAAAGTGTGGAGACAGTGTCAAGCAACACAACATCAAAATTACGAGTCTGGGGTCCATGTTGACCTGAAAATAATTCACAAAACACGCTACACTTCATGTAAAGACAAAATACGCTTTACATCACGTTAAGACAAAACACGCTACACATCACGTTAAGACAAAACACGCTACACATCACGTCAAGACAAAACACACTACACATCACGTCAAGACAAAACACACTATACATCACGTCAAGACAAAACACACTACACATCACGTCAAGACAAAACACACTACACATCACGTCAAGACAAAACACACTACACATCACGTCAAGACAAAACACACTACACATCACGTCAAGACAAAACACACTACACATCATGTTAAGACGAAACACGCTACACATCATGTTAAGACAAAACACGCTAAATATCATGTTAAGACAAAACACGCTACACATCATGATAAGACAAAAAACGAAACACATCATGTTAACTGAAAATACGCTACAAATCACATTAAGACAAAACACGCTACACATCATGTTAAAACAAAACACGCTACAAATCACGTTAAGACAAAACACGCTACATATCATGTTAAAACAAACCACACTACAAATCACGTTAAGACAAAACACGCTATAAATCTAGTCAAGACAAAACACGCTACAAATCACGTTAACGAAAGAACGAACGAACGAACGAACGATCGAAAGTCTTTATTTTCAAAGGGTTAAGAATTGGACACGCAGGCCCGTCTGACATTCCGCCCTTCTTCTCTATTTCCTCTCATACATTCTTTCATTTAACATCACTTATGAAGCAAATTTTGACAACAAAAGAACAATAGCATTAAAACGCATGAAAAATAATCAATAACAAATGACTCACTGAGGCAGTTTTTAACATGGGCATTATAAATACCTAAGGAGGATGTAACGTGCCATACATATGGGGATGTTTTTTTGGCTAGTTGTCGTTGATATAAGTTACCATTATTATTGTCTTTTTGTGTTTTTGTTTATGGGGGAATGTAGTCTGTACTGAGGTAGTGTTCAAACAGGTTGCGAATGTATGTATAATGATTGGTGGTGTCTTTGATTTCTTGTGGAAGATTGTTCCACAACTGAGCGGCAGAGTATGCTAAGCTTGTTTTATATAAGTCTATCCTAGGTTTAGGGACATGAAGTATATTTAGTCGTTCGCTATGTCTTGCGTTATATTTAAACAATGGCCAAAGGTAGCTTGGAGCATTTTGAAATAGGATTTTGTGAATTAGTTTGGCCTTATTAAAAAGTAGGCGTTTGTGGAGTGGCAGTAACCGAAGACGTTTATGTAGGTTAGAATTGTCGGTAAGCTTTTCACCATTAATTAAACGCACTGCTCTTTTCTGGAGTGAATATAGGCGTTTTGTTATTGATTTGGATCATCCATCCCAGATTGTGGAGCAATAATCAATATGTGTTTGTATATGGGAAGTATAGAATATCTTTCTTGTGTTTTCGTCAAGGAAATTTTTAATTTTGGCAAGTTGGTATACTTTTTTGGCTATTTGTTTAACGAGGGCATGAACATGTGAATTAAAGGTTAGATTTTGATCTATGATAAGACCCAGTGCCTTGTGCTCGGTTACACTTTCTATAGGCATGCTACCAATGTGCAGCTGTAGAGTTCTCTGCGAGTTTAGCGTGTGAAGTCTTTGCCTGGTTCCTATTAACATAGATTTTGTTTTAGAAATGTTAATTTGCATGCGGTTTGCATGACTCCAGTTAACTACACTATTTATTTCCTGTTGCAAGGATAATTCTAGCACATTACGATCAATAGCGTTTGTATATACTGTGCAGTCGTCTGCAAATAGATCGCAGGACGACGACAGATATAAGGGAAGATCATTTATATAAATGGCAAATAACAGAGGGCCAAGTATAGACCCCTGAGGTACTCCAATATTAATGGTAATGGTTGAGATAAAGATTTATTGTGTGATACTACTTACTTTCTGTCTAATAAAAATGATTTTATTAATGTCACTATATTGAAGCTTACTTTCATTGTTTCTAATTTTTTAATTAGAATAGTATGATCTATCATATCAAATGCTTTTCTAAAGTCTAAAAACACCGCTCCACATAGAGTATTGTTGTTAATATTTTGATGCCAGTTTTCTATCATGTTTGTTAGGGCCGTATGACAAGAATATTTTGGCCGAAATCCTGACTGACTGTCAACTATTAGTTTGTGGCGAACTAAGTGCTCTAGTGTTGTTTTGTGGATGTGCTTTTCTAGCGGTTTGGATAGTGAGGATAATATGGAAATTGGCCTATAATTACTCATGAGACGATCGTCTAGAGAACCAGCTTTTAAATGAGGATACACTTTAGCGATTTTAAAGGCTGATGGGAAGTGACCTTTGGTGAGACATTGATTATATATAAAAGTTAGTGACTCGCAGATCGCCGGTGCAGCATGGCGAAGGATCCGATTACTGATTCCATCTAGTCCTGATGAGTTATTGTTTTTTTAGGTTACTGAGATGAGTAAATACTTCAGTGGTCGTCATTAGCGGTATGTTGGAGGGAATGTCTCCATAGCATTTGTTCTCACAGAATGATGATAATAAAGATATGTCATGAGGCGCATCTGGTATTGCAGCCTTCAGTTGGTTTATGTCGGACTGAAAGAATCTACTGAATTGATCACATGTAACCTGATTTGATGGTAATGATTGTGATGATTTGTGTTTGTTTGTCAAGGTATTAATTGCTTTCCATATATCTTTAGTGTTGGTTTTATCTATTATTAAGTTCTTAAAATAGTTTTTCTTTTCCTTTCGAATAACATATTGAACTTTGTTTCTCAGACTACGGTACATAGTTAGATCTCTATTTTTATGTGCCCTGTCCCGGTCTCTCATAAGTTCAACTACCTCCTGTGTGATCCACGGGGGCTTAGTGTGATGTTTAACACGAACTTCCTTAAATGGAACATGCTTATCAAATATACTTAGAAAGGTCTTCAGCCAGTGGTCCAGAGCATCATCTGGGTCAGAAAGTTGGTAAACATAGTCCAGAGATGAGTTGAGCAAGTCTTGTAAGAAGACGTCTCGATTGAAATTTTTGTAATTTCTATATTTTATACTTATATGTTTGTGTTTTGAAGTTTTGGTGCCTCTTTTCGACCATGTGCAACATACTGGGTAGTGATCGCTCATTGCATTAATAGGTACAGTACATTCTGTGATGTTGTCAGCACACGTAGTATAAATATGATCTATAAGTGTTGCAGATGATTTAGTTATTCTAGTGGCTTGTTTGACTAACTGTTGGAAGTTATATGACTCTATTATGTTTTCCCATGTTTTGTTTGATTTGTTAGTGTCTATGTTGAAGTCACCTAGCAGTATTATTTCTCTCGCATTACTAAAGACTACATCCATCATAGTGGTGAAATTTTCATACCAGATATTTCCTGCACTGGGGTTTCGATAAAGATAGCCAACTACTAGCGGTATGCGATTTTGAAGTTTAACCTCAAGCCATACACACTCAATTTCACAGGTTTCAAAATCTAGCCTGCGGTGGGCGTTAAGCGAGTTAGAAATATAAACTGCAATACCCGTCTCTTGTTTCTGATAGGGATCTCTTCTAATGGTTTTAAAACCTCTGATAGCGATGTCATCATCTGAGATGTTACCATTTAATCGACTTTCGCTAACGCCGAACATGTGAAAATTTTGATTAAGTATAAGTGATAGTTCGGGCAGCTTCCCTAATAGATGGCAGATGTTTACATGCCCGATTCTGAGCCCATTATTATTGAGCCAGTGTTCGTACTTATTAGACATTTCAACAATGCGTAATCATAAGTTTAAAAGCAAAAAAGAAAACACACACACACACACACACAACACACACACACACACACAAAGTGAATACAACTTACGTCCCTTATTACAATACACACTCTAAAGTACAGAGAAACAGTAATATCTCTGTCAATATATAAAAATACGTACACAGATCCGTAAGGAAGAGCAGTGAAGACCCCCCTCACTCACAGTAAAAACACAATTAAAAGTATTATAAAAGCTATACAGCTAAGTACTATCAATTAATATAAAGTCAAAACAAGTCAATGTTTGTAGTTAAATATAACCTAATACTAGATCAAGTAATAACCAAATATGCAGATAAACGTTCTAGGAGAGGCTCTTTCTTGTACCGAGATCCGGTGTAGCCTTTGTGCTAAGTTGCTAGCTAAATACCAGGATGTGTTGGTTGTTGGTACAGCGACATTATAAGTGCTTGACGGAGTGTAGCTGGGCTATAACGTGTGAGGTACAACCATTCAAGGTTACAATGAAATGGGTACTGTTGATGTCTCATGGGTATGTAATGACTGCCAACTACAGTCTCTGGTTGGTGGCTAATAGGAGGTTGTAGTGGCACGTAGTTGTTGCTGAGAGATTGTCCCTTTCTATGGAGAATAGGAAAAATATCTTCATAATTATTACCCTCCTGTGTGAAAGACGACGTATTGTACGGACTTGGTGTGGTGAAAGTGTCCCGTCTGGCTTGGATTTCAGGTGCAGTGGTTATGGGTGGTCTGCGCACTTCTGGCCTATTGGCACTTGATGTGACGGGAGTATGCTGTCTGGCTTGAGTTTCAGGTGGAGTAGCTAAAAATGTTCGGCGCGATCTTGTATTGGATGTATGGTGTGTCCGTTCTGGATATTTGATATTTTTGGCGAGCAAGCTGGTGCCCAATGTAGACAAATGTAATTGATCCTTATAAAGACTCTTTTTTGGTGCACCAGCCTGTGAAGTGAATGATGGTGTGTTGTTGATGAACTGTATCTTGTTTTGAGAACAGAACTTCTGCAAAATGTTGTTATTTATGTCAGCTAGACGGCGCTGGAGTCCATAACTCGGTGATATGATGGAGGAAAAGAAAATGGATGAGTTAGGAAAAGTATGACTTAATCCGTTCAAGAGTACCAGCAGTTGAGACCCTGTAATTTGTTGGTTGTTCATGGTGTCGTTGATACCATTATGTGCGCTTGCCTTTCGAACGTGATGATTTACAGCCAACCTGCTAATCTTGTCTGTTAGCCGGTCAACACCCACCCCAGGCAGTGGGATTATGGAAACAATGTCTTTGTCTGAAGTGTCTATCCGGTCGCTGTATAAACCTTTCATTAAAGATTTGCCTAGTATAATGTGTACAGTCAGGTTATGCTGTCTGTCCATGTTGGTTGTCAGCACGTCTCGCCCGTTTGCTACACATCACGTTAAGACAAAACACACTACACCTCAAGTTAGGACAAAACACGCTACATGTCACGTTAAGACAAAACACGCTACACGTCACGTTAAGATAAAACACGCCACAAATCACGCCAAGACAAAACACACGACACATCATGTTAATATAAAACATTCTACACATCATGGTAAGACAAATCACACTACACATCATGTTAAGACAAAACACACTACACATCATGTTAAGACAAAACACGCTACACATCACGTTAAAACAAAACGCGCTACAAATCACGTTAAGACAAAACGCACTACACATCACGTTAAAACAAAACACGCTACACATCACGTTAAGACAAAACACGCGACACATCACGTTAAGACAAGACTAGAAATGAATGGCACAACATGTATCTATATCTATAAAACAGAGTGTATGTTTGTGTGTTTGTGGGTATTTATGTATTGGATGCGTTCGATAACGGTACATCCGATTGAGATGAAATTTTCTACACGTCTTCCTTTCATTCCTGTGCAACCGACTATAATAATTTCTTAATGTAAAATCTTCTACTTATTTAATAACATTTACTTTTCCATTTTCATTATATAATGTCTATATAGCAGGGGACTTCACTCTAGAAAAGTTATTTCAAGGGGCATAACTTTTAATAACATTTCTATATATTTTATAGTCATATTGTTGGACTTACTTGCACTATTGTTAAACTCTTTGTCTATAGTTATTTTCAGGCATGTGAGTTATAATAAATAATGATATAATCTTTAAGGCATTTTCAAAGTTTGCATAAAAATAATGCATAATGCATAACATTGTAACCCATCTTTTTCTGCTTACAGAACTTATCAACTGGTATGTCGGTGATTAAAAACTGTTTTCATTAAAAATAATGAATGGTGTGTGGAAGGACATTCTTTTAAGTTACTGTGCGCCAGGATCTGGGCGAAACCACGCCGGGTCAGATAGATAGACAGACAGACAGATAGTCGGGAACGGAAGCTTATTTAACTACTTATATGAATTAAATGACATGCTCCCCACCAGGGACTGGGTGAAGCCGGGCCGGGTCAGACAGACAGACAGATAAATAGACAGTTGGGAACGGGAGAGCTTATATGACTACGTATATGAATTAAATGAGATGCTCCCCACCAGGGACTAGGTGAAGCCGGGCCGGGTCAGCCAGACAGACAGACAGACAGACAAACAAGCAGACAGACAGACTGATAGATAGATAGATCCCCTCCAGGGCCTGGGCGAAGCCGGGCCGGGTCAGCTAGTCATTTAATAAAACCGTTTGTACTAACTAATGCTTTGTCTGCCTGCCTGCCTGCCTGCCTGCCTGCTTGCCTGCCTGTCTGTCTGTCTGTCTGCGTGCGTGCGTGTGGGTGGATGCGTGTGTGTGATATTGTGAACAAGCTGTGAATATTTACATTCACTTGTGTGAGATGTTCTGTGAAGGTTTGCGGGGCCAGAATTTGTGAACTACTACCTTGCCATCTTCACTCACAGTCAGTTATTATTTTATATCATTCACTCACAGTCACTTATTACTTTATATATTTCATTCACAGATGGTTATTACTCTAAAACCATCTGTGACAGATAAGTATTACTTTACATCTTTCAGTCAAATGGCAAATCAGAAGACGAGATCGAAAATAGATGCAATAAGGCAAACCAACTCATTTGACAAAAGGCACCAATACTAAAGAACAAAAATGTTTCAATAGTTACTAAGAAAGCACTTTACAACACAATCTTCCTACCAACTCTATGCTAACTACCAATGCCAAACCTGGAATATGACAGAAAAAGAGAAAAGAAACATCACAACAATGGAAATGAGATTCCTGAGAAGAATAATCGATGTTTCATGTAGAGATAAGATCAGAAATAAAGAAATCAGGACTAAAGTGGGGGTTATAGCAGCGCTAGATTTTATTAGAAGGCAGCAAGCAAAATGGTTTGGTCATGCAAGTAGGTTACCAACTAACAGTATACCACAACAAACAATGATGTACAGACTAAATGGAAGCAGAGGAAGAGGCCGAACGCGTAAACGATGGACGGAGGGAATAGCAGTCCAATGGAATATCGATACATGAAGCCCATAAGTGGGCACTCTTCCGCGGTTTATACTTCACCTCGACACCGCAAGGTACAAGAGGAACATGATGAGATGAGAGATGAGTCACGTGTAATTATTACCTCACACTTTTCATTGACATATAAATATTACTTTACCCCCTTCAGTCGCAGACCATTATTACTTTAACTCGATGATTGACACATAATTATCACTTTACTCCTTCGTTCACAGATAGAACCGTAACTCCAGTACAAACAATTATCACTATTACATTATTGTATATATATTATATTACTACATTATTGAATAATAAAAACACAAACAATTTATTACACCATTTATTCTTCCTCTTCTTCTATTGTCCTACTACTTTTGTCACGAAGTGTCGCAGACACGTTGTACATACGCACAATTTATTGCTTGGCATATGTCTCTGCGTCTCGTCGGGAGCTAATTACAGAACACAGTGCAACATAATGAAGTCGTGCATGAATCCTTTTAACTGAAATACACAAAACACTGCCACTACAGTAGTTTGACACAGACTAGCGAGTCCCGTTGTTTACATAACCGACGTGTACCCGCGTGTAAACACTGCTGTAATATGTGTTGGCCTTTTTCTCAAGAATGCACGATAGGAGAAATATGATAAAGAGGTCTATACTCCTTTCGCAGGTCTTAACGTGCACGGAGCACACGCTGTTACATCAGATTTTACAGACACACCGTCACTCGGCAGCCGATGAGGTCAGTACCATACGGTGTGATTTTACTCCCCGAGATGTTTCCCGCTGCCCATATTAAGCTGGGTCGGTCTAGGAGACCAGGCCCATGTCAAAAATCCTGGCAGTGACAGGCCATAAATGGTGCTATCTATTGTTTGTGTTTTCGTTGTTCAAATTCACAACGGAAAAAAAATTGATTAGAATGATGACAATAGAAAACTGGGTTATTGGGTACAGCAGAGTGAATATTTGATCAATACGAAAGTAGAATTTTAAACAGAGATGAAAGTCAGCATGGCTGTATGGATAAGAACGTTCGTCCTTAAACGTCCGGTGTGCTGATGCTGAGCTAAGGGGTTCGACCCATACACCGGTCTGTTAGACTAAAGTGTTAACTTCTCGGCCTTGATTTCGGAACGTAAATTATAAGTACCTCTAAAGGCAGAGTGAGTTCCCTGCTGGCGAGGGACACTAGTAATAGGGAAAGCTAATCCACATGCAAAAATCAGAATAGTTCACTAATAAAAAACAGTAGCACGTATATGGACTAGGCTTCAGTTCAAATCCAGCGAACAAAGAAACAAAACAAACAATATAAACAGAGATAAACTATATAGGGAAGACATGGAGGCAGCTCCAACAGATAGAAACAATAGGAATGGCATGGAGTGGGCTGGTTAAGGGCCTATCCGCCAATGAGGGATAACGGGCAGTAGACGAATAGACAGACAGAAGAAGAAGAAAGAAGCAGAAGTCCAACACACACGAGGTCACCTAACGCGACAACGGCAACCTTGAGCAAACAAAGAAACACAAATGCAAGTGCACTTTACCAGACAAACAAGAAAATATACAGTTAGTTGCATATCCCTTTAAATCAATTTCAGTATTTTTCGACTTTTCGTGATTCCTGGGCAAGTCTGCGTTCAGCAGTTTGCCATTGCTTTCCGAATGACCGGCACCCATACCATTTCATAAAAAGTCAACGCTAGGAGATCTGCTGCCAAATCGCCCACAGCTGTGTTTCGAAAGCGGTGTACGAGATTACGAACTGCGTTCGTAATCCGTTCGCAAGGGAGCCGGCTCTTCGCCAAGGAAATATAGAAAATATAGCCATAGAAAAGAAAACCCGCCAGCTATAGATGGTAGGCAGGACACTGCATGAATGGCATGAACTTGCGTAACGATAAAAGTGATTCAATGGGGTAAACATCATCGGCAATTATGAAACAGAATGTGGCCTAGTTTGATAAATAGATATAACAATAAAATAATGAGCATTGACTATGACTGGCTGGGAAGGTAAGGGAGGGGTGGGCGGGCGACTTGTCCTAAGTAAGCTGTATGTGGGTGCACATGCCGCAGACACGACCCACATGTCTCAGACACGACCCACATGTCTCAGACACGACCCACATGTCTCAGGCACGACCCCAATGTCGCAGACAGATCCCCATGTTACAGGAAAAACCCACAAATTGCAGATACGACGTCTTTATGGCTTTCCACAAACACAATTAAACACAATAACAAACAAATGGTTCTGTGTTTACCGAGTATTTAGCGTATTTCTCTACCCAACGCTGGATATTGTATTCTCAAAATTAACAAAATGAATTGCACGCACTCACGGTTGCAGTTTTGTCCCTGAAGCCGCGATTCTAGTCTGCCACCTTGCCCCAGTCGTGACCAGCACTGTGTCCTATACTTCTGAAATAGTCGTATTGTCCAAATAAATCATTCGCGAAATTATTCACAGCACAACATAAATGTATCACATTACCGCAACAACCCAGTCCAGGTTATATCACATTAACAACGGTTTATGTCTGAATGTATCACATTAATCAACACTTTATGTCTGAATGTATCACAATAACCAATAGTTTATATCTGAATGTATGACATTAACCAACAGTTAATATCTGAATGTATCACATTGCACCAACAGTTTGTGTCTGAATGTATCACATTAACCAACAGTTTATGTCTGAATGTATCACATTACACCAACAATTTATGTCTGAATGTATCACATTAAACAAACGTTTATGTCGAGATGTATTACAATACACCAACAGTTTATGTCTGAATGTATCACATTAACCAACTGTTTATGTCTGAATGTATCACATTGCCGCAACAGCCCAGCCCAGGATGTACCACATTACACGAAAAACCTATGTGTGAATTATCACTTTATTTCAGCAGCATGTTTGAATGTTTGCCATTATGCCAAGAATGTATATCTAAATGTGACACATTATATCAGCAACCTGCAGGTCCGCATGGCCGAATAGATAAGAATGGTGTCCTCAAACATCCGGTGTGCTGATGCCGGGATTAGCGGTTATCCCCTACACCGGACAGCTGGACTAAAATGTTGACCTCTCGTCCTTGATATGGGGACGTTAATTACAAGTACCTCTGAAGTCGGGGTGGATTCGCCCGATGGCGGGGGAGACTGTTAATAGGGAAAGATAACCCACACGCCAAATTCAGTCCATCACTACTATAAAAAAAATAATGCGCATAGACTACGCTTGAGTACAAAGTGATCGAGCGCTAAAAAAAAAAATCAGCAACCTATGTTTAAACACATCACATTATATCAATGATTGGCTGGCTGCGTGGCTAAGAACGGGTTCGGATCCTCGGTAATGGTGTGCATTTGTTTGATCTAACTGGCGCAAAAAAAGAAAACCCTAAGCTGTAAGTTCGCGACAACTGCACTAGTCAGGCGACCTTAATTCCTCAGGCTCAAGACCTACCTGTCCTACATCGCATGATACTATAGGCAATAGATGTCAGTTTATGACATTATATCAACAGCCAACACGCCATGAGCCTCGGGTGGTTGCGTAAGGCACTAACAGATCGAGTACAGAGTACCAGCCCTCACCCACTTGTGTGGACTGAGTGAGGGGTCACGGATGAGCTACTGTCAATGAACCAGACCATGTTCTCACTCCTATACAATACGCAGCGTGGATGACGAGGCCAAGGGGAATCTAAAACAAGCATATCACATTGTTGGAATATGGAGTGGCGTGGTGGGGAGGGGGTTACAGAAGGGGACAGGGAACATGATTACAGTGTGGTTTTCAGGGTTTCCCTGAGTTCGCGTATTTTTAGTATTGTGGATCACGTAAACAGGTTGGGATCAATGTCACAACACCTGTCTAAATGGGGGAAATAAAATACCTTTCCTCCTCTTCTTTTTCTTTGGCTTCGACTTTGGCTGCTACGACTACTACGACAACGACGACGGCGACAACGACGGCGGTGGCGACGGCGGCGCCGAAGGCGGCGGTGGCTACTGTTACTGCTACTACTACTTCATCTTCTGTTTATTATTTTCTTCTTTTTCCTCTACTTCCTTTTCTTCTACGTCTTCTTCTACAGAAGCAAAGAACAGGGCGGTAGAGGAAGAAGAGGAGGGGCAGCAGTAGGAGAAGGAAGTAGCAGTCTTGGAAGGAGAAGGAGCAGAAGTAGTAAGAGAAATAGTAACGGCAGTGGGACAAATAGTAGCAACAGTAAGAGAAATAATAGCAGCAGCAGGAGGAGGAGTAGCAGCAACTGTAGAAGAAGTAGCTACAACAGTAGGAGAAGGAGTAGCATCAGCAGTCGGAAAAAGAGAAGAAGTAGCTGCAACAGTAGAAGAAGTAGCAGCAGAATTAGGAGAAGAAATAGCAGCAACAGTAGGAGTAGCTGCAACAGTAGAAGAAGTAACAGCAGAATTAGGAGAAGGAGTAGCAGCAACAGTAGGAAAAGGATACACATCAGAAGTAGGAGAAGAAGCAAAAGCAAGAACAGCAGTAATCTGAAGTCATGGACAGCATGACAAACAGCGTTAGATGACTAGGTACGACCGTCAACAACAGTAGCCGGATGTACTGACACGGAGTGTGGCAGAGTCAACACACTGTCTGCTATTTGCCTGACATGTCCGTGTTTGGAAACTGTGAGTGTCCACGTGTTCGTGTATATGTGATTGTGTGTGTGTGCGTGTGTGTGAGTGTGTCTGTGTGTGTGAGTGTGATTGTGTGCGTGTGTATAGTGGACGGAGTCTGTACATGCGGATGTGGCAACCAGGCAGGCTGAGAATGCTAAACACGTTGAGGGGTCGAGTTGGTTTATGCGCCTGATGACATAAATCCAGTCTCATGGAAAAGGGAATTAGGCACCTCATCTCATTATTCCGTGATGTAGATGTCGCTGCCTGGGCTGTTGCGTTTATTGGTTGGTTGGTTAGCTGGCTGGCTGGTTTGTTGGTTGAATGGATGGTTGGTTGGTTGGTTGGTTGGTTGGCTGATTGGTTGGCTGGTTAGTTGGTTGGTTGGCTGGCTGGCTGGCTAGTCTGTTGGTTGGTTGGTTGGTTGGTTGGTTGATTTATTGGTTAGTTTGGTGGTTGTTTGGTTTGATGGTTGGTTTAATGTTTGGTTGGTTTGTTGGTTGGTTGGTTGGTTAAAAGGGTGAGTGGTTGGGAGGGTAAGATTGGTTCGTAGGTTGGCTGGTTGGTGTAATGGTTACTTGGTTGATTGGTTGGCTGGCTGATTGGTTGGTTGATTGGTTGGTTGATTAGTTGGCTGGCTGCCTGGTTGGTTGGATGGTTTACTGGTTGGTTGGTTGTTTGGTTTTTTGTTTGATTCCTTAGCTGGCTGGCTGGTTGGTTAGCTGACTGACTGCTTGACTGGTTAGTTTGTTGGCTTGTCGGTTGGGTGGTTACTTGCTTGCCTGCTTCATTGGTCAGTCTCTTGGTTGATCGGTCGGTCGGTTGGTTGATGAATTCTCCGAAGCCTGCAGGATCTGAACACATGAACACTTCAGTCGTCTGAGCCCGGACAGCCTTGGCATTTATCCAAGTCAGGTTGCTGTAGACGCTTCCCCCCCCCCCCCCCACTACTGGCTACCCAAATACCACGTTTACGGGGACTATGTTGCAGCGTTTGTCTCCATCTCTCCAAGCTCAGGCACCGAGGGGTGTGCAGTACCGGCACTGGAGCGTCACACCTGGGGAGAGCCATCGAAGGTCAGCAGGTACAGTCTCCAGATCCAACTTGATACTGGACACCGTGACCACGCAAGCCCTACTCTGTTCTTCCACCATGACAATGGACGCCGTTACCGTACAAGCCCTGCTCTGTTCTTCCACAGCTCCACCGTGGCACTGGACGCCGTGACAAAGCAAACCCTACTCTGTTCTTCCACAGCTCCACCGTAACACTGGACGCCGTGGTCGTACAAGCCCTGCTCTATTCTTCCACAGCTCCAGCCTGCACTTGTAACAGAGGGGATACGAGTACAAAGGTTAGACCAACCTAGGTCAGTAGCTCTCTTAAGTCTTAAGTGCTAACGTGAACCATGTATAGTAGTTTGAAATATGCGGTTAAAAACATGTTTATCCCAAAATAAGAAGGTCAGTGTTCCGTGGTAAGGTCGAAGCCCTAATAACAGAACACAACTCAGTAGAGGTTATAGGAGGTTCTGCTACTTAACAACGTGTGTCCAGTAGCAATATATATATATATATATATGCCGGTCTCTCTGGCCGAGGGGTTACAACCTTTCTCCGTAATCCCGTTTATCACGCAGAGTCTCGTAGCGGGGCCAGAGCTGGAGGCGGTTCGACCCCCGCTGGTGACTTGCGGGATAACTGAGCCGGCCGCTCAGAAAGCAACGGCAAACTACTGAGCGTAATCTTGCCAAGAAATCAACAGACAGCTGAAAGATGCTGCTGTTGACAGCGATGTCCTGTAAAGGATATGCGAATTACAAAACACTTATATATATATATATATATATATATATATATATATATATATATATAGAGAGAGAGAGAGAGAGAGAGAGAGAGAGAGAGAGAGAGAGAGAGAGAGAGAGAGAGAGAGAGAGGAGAGAGAGAGAGAGAGAGAGAGAGAGAGACGAGAGATGAGAGAGAGAGAGAGAGAGAGATGAGAGAGAGAGAGAGAGAGAGAGAGAGAGAGAGAGAGAGAGAGAGAGAAGTACGTGGTAAAACGCCGCAAAGTAAGGATTCCTGGCCATCCTCTCGTCAACATTCTCATACAAATTGCGGGTTCCAGAGCACCTCGCTAATAGTAAACCGTCTAGAAGAGTGGTTCTCAACCTTTTTTGGCCCGTGCCCCCCTTCACCATATTTTCAGAACGTCATCCCCCCTCCCCTTTCGTATTTCCTACCTAAAAATCCCGCCCCTGCCCCTACACAGTATACGTAATAATGAAAGCTAAATTTAATAGTACATACCAAAACAAGTCTAGACTTCCACATAAATCATGATCTGTGGATCTACTTACTTTATAAATTGAATTTTAGAAAGGTGAGACGTACAGAACCGTACAGTATGACGGGGAAAACAATATCAAGAAATCGGTTCTTGTATTAACGCGATCTTGAAATAATCTTAATTCCCCCCCCCCCTGAAAACCCTAAAATTTCCCCCTGCGGGGGGGGGGGGGGGGGAGAGGGAATTCCCCACAGGTTGAGAACCACTGGTCTAGAAGATCTAGATCGCATAAACAATATTCTATCGGAGAGGTAGTTTAGACTGCTATCAGGTCAGACACGAAGGGAAGGAAGGCACGAGTGGACAAGAACTCGAGATGTAGGTAAAAGTAGGAACCAAGAGTAAGCAGTGGAGGAAGGGGAAAGAGGAAGAAGGTACAGATCTAACGGGGTGGAAGCTCTGTTGTAGTGAACAAAAGTAAGCATCGAGGGACGCCAGACATAGGAAGAATATTGTATAGCGTAGGTCAGAGCAAATCAAATATACTTCAAGTAGTGTTGGAGACTCATGTGTTATGACTTATTTTTGGCATGAACGGTGCTGAACCATGTGTTGTGACTTATTATTAGCATGAGCGGTGCTGAGTCATAAGTTGTGACTTATTGTTGGCATGAACGGTGTTAAGTCATCAACTGTACAACACACTGCCCATAAATTGCCTTCCCTGAGCGTTGCTCGCGTAGCTCTGATATCTTGCCATTTGTTACCAAGTTCTTCAATTTATGTCTTCTCACAATGTGTCGAGAAAAAAAAAATTGACTGTCTACGTCTAATTTCTCTAATCAGTTTACGATTTTCATTTGTTTCTTGTAGGACTTACTCATTGGTCTTTCTGTCTGTCCATAATATTCTTTGCATTTTCCTCAGAAACTACATTTCCACTGCCATTAGATGTTTTTCAGCTTGCCTGCTCAATGTCCACGTCTCACATACACACACAACTACAGGTTTTATGTAGTACCTCAACACTCTCTTTCTTGTTGTAACTGACATCCTTTTATTAGCCAGTATGTTTTACATCTTGCAAAAGGCTACCTTCGCCGTGGCGATTCTTGTTGTAATCTCTTCAAGGCATCTCCCATCAGATGTTATGACTGTTCCGAAATAATTGTACCGATTCACTTGTTTAAGAATATTCCCATTTACCCGTATATCACATTGTTGTAGTTCTTTCTTCCTAGCGACGACCATAATCTGTGTCTTCTAAAAAAAGAAAAATTGGGGGAGGGGGGAGGGGGTGAGATATGGTGTCCGCCTCGAGTGCTGGAGGTCCCGGGTTCAGGCCCCGATGAAGACCAGGATCATTTTTTCACGTGGACTTCTAGTAATAAAATGTCCCCTTGTCTTTGGGTAGTGAGATCCGACGCCTGTGTGTATTGCTGTGCACGTAAACAATTCCTTGGCAGTTGGAAATTGAAAAACAGTAGCCTAACGGCGCTGCCCGGGCACAATTTCGAGGTAAAAATTTACCCAAAGTATTTCAGGATCCTCGCCGGTACAATGGAGTTCGTGCACTGAGCTGAGAATCTCCGGACTCATACTTGAGTTAGGAGTAAAACGGAGCACTTATGGATTACACCCGTGTGCCGTGATGTTGATACGTCGACTAAACTAACTAAACGTCTACAAATTACAAGCATACAGTACGCAAATATCACTATCAGACGTGTATCAAAGCGCGAACATACCTGCAGGTTGGGGGGGGGGGGGGGAGGGGGGCAGTAAACGCAATCTCACAATTCCGACATATCTGGTTCGAACTCAGCAGCAGGCGATCTTCACAAGGCTCATTGTCATATTGGTGCGAATGTTGATCGTGAGGAAAGCATTGGCAACGTAAGAAAACGTGTGAATGTCATGTGCAAGACGATGCGATCAACTCCAATTTGATGTTCAGTAGTTTACCATTGCTTTCTGAACTACTGAATGTAACATATTCATAGCCAATCCCACAGCCAATAAATGCTGAAAATATAATGTGTTCATTCTACTGGCACCGGGCCGTCTTGACAAAAGATAGTTTGTGACATTGTGCTTCAAACAAGGAATAACAACCACAACCCATGGCGGGGACCAGGCATGGAGTTATAGCTCATAACTCTCCATAGCGCAAAGCCTGAGCTGAATTGTAGAGGCCATGTGTTGCCCATGCAGTATGATCTCTCCCTCGGCCTGTCTAGTTTACTACAGAGGAATGGTGACAGCAATTAATATATCTACTTGAATTTCATGTAATTATTATCTTTACATACCAGCCACTACTGTCTTGTTTTACGCGTTCTTACGTTGTATTATTAATTATCTTCATTACTTGTCATTCTAGTCAGTTCTAGAAGCAGACACATACTAGTCATACCTGGTAACGCAGTTTCCTGTTTTGGTTTGTTTTTATACTTCGTCAGAAATGTCAGATTTTATTTGTTACAGATATTATCTTACATTGTTTACATATCTTACCTTTTTCAAATTATGGCCGTCTGTTTAAAATACAGATGAACTGAGAATTCACTGCCAAGAAAACACAACACGTTTAAGAATTGTGTCCCAGCGACATCAAAATCTGCACATTACAATGTTTGTTTTCTAGGCAATCACATCAGCCAGTAGATTTCCGTGTACTTGAGTCTGAGGTCACCGGCAATGTGGATAGATCCTGTTGAATTCCGCCAGGAACTTAATGCGTAAGTGTATAATGTCAAGAGGGGGATTTGTCAGCAGGTCTTTCGTTGCTGGCGAATCTCCTACATGGCAATACCCAGCGTGCCGTGGGCCTGGTTTCGAGGGAAAAGATGCTACAAGAGAATGTATGAACTAAAGTGTGAGAGAATAGACCTTTTGTGTGAGATGAGATGACAGTTAAGTCATAACTGAAGTACCAATAATAAACAACAGTGTTATTACCGTTCTCACGGTTCATTCGGACGGTTCGTTTCGTTGAATTAGCCAGTATCCTGTTGTGGTGCGGTGCTTAGGGCACTCGCCTGCCACGTGGATGGGTGGTTCTCCTCTTCCTCCTCCTCCTCCTCCTCCTCCTTCTTCTTCTTCTTCTTCTTCTTGTTCGTCTGTTTCTTCTTCTTCTTCTTCTTCTTCTTCTTCTTCTTCTTCTTCTTCTTCTTCTTCTTCTTCTTCTTCCTCCTCCTCCTCCTCCTCTACGATCAGCAGTATAAACATAGAGATGAGTTTCCTCCTCCGTATCTCCAGTCGGTGCATGAGATAGTCACGTGTGTCCTACAGTCTCTCCTCCATTTCCAGCTCCAGGGACTAGGTAGAGTCAGGCCTTCTGGAGTCTGTAGGCAGTGTTGCCATTTTAACGCTTTTCGCACCAAATTTAGTGCTTTTTCAAGCCATTGAGTGCCAAATTTTTCATTTAGCGCGGCCGCGCGAATTTGGTGCTTCACAATTTTTATTTTATTTTGTGCCATTTGGTGCTTTCTTTGGGTGGTTAAAAATTACTTTTAAAATCATTTTGGGAACACTAAAAAGCCGAATTTGAACTGAAGCGAGGGAGTAAAACAGTCTTAGTACATTACCGCGCAATATTCAAGTAATTTAACTCTTTTTAATACGATTTAAGTGAGTGACTGCAATGCGCAGGCAATATGCAATGCGTTAAACGATTGTTTAAACAAGAATGGACTTTAGTTGCAAAGACTAGTTGCACTCTTCACTGACAATGCATCTGTCATGACAGGTGTAAACAATGGAGTATATACAAAATTACAATCCGAAGTTCCTCATTTGTTACTAGTTAGGTGGGTATGTCATTCCTTTCAGCTGGCAGTGTCACAGGCTGCAGCTGCTTGTCTGCCCAGGAACATAGAGTTCATGATTAGATAAACATATAACTGGTTTCCTCACTCAAGTCTTCGTCAAGCAAAATAAAGGAAGCTTTTTGCTTCAATAAATGATGGAAAACATCCGCTGAAGGTTGTTCAATTAAGCCAGACACGATGGATGTTCATTCAGTCTGCCATTGTCAGAATATTGCAGCCGTTGGTCGAGCTCAGAGCTCATTTTGATATAGCAAGACTCAACGAGCGCTGTTATTCAGCAGAACTTCTAAATTCTATGTTTAGCGATATGAAAAACTATGTGTATCTCATATTTCTCAAGCACATTCTCGGAGAAGTTCAAAGTGTGAATACGAAATTCGAAGCAGACATATAGGATCCAACACAACTACTCGGCGATCGTGTCCAACTTACTGATTCTATCAGTTCAAAGATTGCTATTCCTGGGGAAAAAATAACAGAAAGTGATGCTATTCAAGATTATTTAGATCCTAATCCCAATCTAGGTTATGAGTTTGAGAAAGAAATAGCAGGCTACCAGTTTCCTGATGAGAAAGAAATTCGTGGAAGGTGCATCCAGTTTTTAATAGAGCTGTTGACACAGCTGCGATTACGTTTGCCCGATAACGTTCGAGTGTTGCAGTCCGTGTCATGTCTTAGTGGAAGTGAATGTCTACAGCCAATGAAGCCCTGTATATTAGATCTTGCTAAAATGTTTGTAGAAGATGCAGCTACTCTCACTCGTATCGATTTCCAGTGGAGAAGACTTCATCATATGCAGTGGACACAGACCTCTGACACACTTGGACTGCGGGCAGAAATAGCCTCATACAGGGATGCCACCGGTGAAAATCCTTTTCAAGATCTTACAGATTTAGCTTTAACTGTGTTCATTTTACCTCATTCTAACGTTGAGCGTATTTTCAGTCAGATGGGAGTTATAAAATCAAAATTGCGGAACAGACTGAGCTTCAAGAGTTTGACAACTGTTTTGACTATTAGGTATGGAATGAAAAGATATGTCAAATGCTGTCATGATTATAAACCACCTAAGGATATTCTACGAAAAATTGGATCACAGGAGGCATATACACGTTTCTTTCAATCATCATCATCATCATCATCATCGCAGGAGCAAACACAACAGGAAATAGCTACAGAAACTGAAGAGGAGTTTTCTGACTGAGATTTGACAGATCTGGAATAAACTTCATTCTAATATTCAGTGATGATAATAAATTATAATGTGCTTCTTTATAACATTTTGAATGAATACCGCCAGTGCTTGTTTTAGTGATTTCCCAAAAAATATTGTTGCAATTTAGTGCTTTTTTTGGCTCGAGAGTAGTTCTGATTGGGATTTGGCGAATCTGGAATAAACTTCATTGTAATATGAAGAGATAATAATAAATTATAATGTGCTACCTTGTTAAATTTGTAATAAAAACAGTTGATGCTTATTTTTTGTGCTTTCCAAAAAATGTTGGTGCTTTTTGGGGTCGATTTTGATGCTTTTTCATCAAAAGGAGATGGCAACACTGTCTGTAGGACATGTTGGCAAGTTAAAGAGGTTCAAACCCTCCCCACTCCTCCTCCAGAAAATATACTGTTCTTAAACTAATGACCCCTCTCAGATTTCTACAACAGGCCCAAGAACGTAACCTGGGGCCCAGGAGGCCATGCTCATACTGACCACATCAGCCACTGCCGGGTTCTTGACCTGTTAGTTTGTTCACGCGACACTTCTGTTTGTGGGATCATAAACACTCATGAGCAGGATCATAAATATTCCTAAACAGAGTCATAAACAGGCATAAAAAGCTATACACAGTCATGATCAGAGTCATAAACAGTGTCAGAATCCCCAATAAGGAGTTAGAGAGTAAATACTAGTCTAGTAGGGAGACACCAGACAGGAGAGACACCAGCGCTATAAATAGCCTCACAAGGAGACACATTTGTGTCAGACCAGGGGCCAACGCGTACAAGTGAGCAAGGGCTTTCCGCAAGCCATTGGGAAGCTTGGCCTTGCGAGTAACCGTGAAGTGCCCGGTTACTCAAGCTCACAAGCTAGCGTGCTTGAGACTCTATGCACGCCAGACCCGCTACTGCACGAAGAGGACAGCCTCCGTGCTTGACCACGCAATGTGTAGCGTGTGGACAGACCCGACTGGAGACGGTAGAGAGTAGACGTGTCCTGTACAAATGCTATAGTTTCTAGGCAATAGTCAAACATTAGGCTGTACATTTAGATTGTGATTATTAGCATCATTTCTCACCACTTCATTGCATTCGTGTTGTATAATGATGATGAAGTATAACGCTCGCAGAGCCATTGAAATTATCAGCTCAATAAATTGCATTCCTTTTGCAAATGTCACGAGTTATTATTTCGTGCAGTGCGAAAGTAGGGGAGTCCTGAGAACTCTGTAGCGAACAAGTCGCTGACAGGCAGGACCCCAATTGGTGTCAGAAACCACTGAACCAACGCCAGTAGCCAATTGCTGTCAGAAAACAGTGAACCAACGCCAGTAGGCAAGTGGTGTTATAAACCACTGAACTAACGCCAGCTATCAATTGGTATCAGGAAGTTCTGAACCAGCATCAGTGAATTGCACGATTTAACATCATTGCCGTGTTATATATGTGAAAATAATGTAAATTTGTTTCCATACATGGCTGAAATAATTTTCTTTGGTAATTATACGATCATACCATTTGTGGAGCGTGAACCACAATAAAGCCAAATTAAATCGATAAATTGTGAAATTCTACGGAAATTAATTTTGAAAGTGTGTTATTATAAAGAAATCTATAGAAATGTATACATTCATCAGTGAATATTACCAACGTAACCATCGTGTACATTTCATTTTGTGTGATACAGCCATCAGTGTCACCATTCTACGGAGTCAGTAAATAGATTAGCGACTGAACTAAAGCCTAGAACGAAGTTACAACATAGTCAGAGAGTGAAGACAAGACGACATTGACTGTCATACGACGAATCATCCCACATATCATCTAACATATCATTCAGACAATCATATCATTCATTCATTAACACCATTTATCACTATCTATCACATTTTTCATTCATCATTCGCATGAAAGATAAGCTTGTATTTACAACATAAGCGTGTGTCTAATTTTTGATGCTCTACTAAACAGAAGCAGTCATTGTGTTATCAAGTCAAACATTTTGTGAGTGTGGAAGACAGCGGTGGAACATCCCAAGAGCCGTATTTTCCAAAGAATTAGATGAGTATATTTTCAGAATATTTTGGTATGCTCTAAATTAATCATGCATCTTCTTTTTCAGTAAATATGTATATTTACTAACACATTATTACAAACTATTGTGTGAATATTATTGTGATATCATTTTTGAACTAACATAAAGCCATAAAATGGCGTCACTAAATGATTGTATCCAGGCAGGCAAGGAAATAGGCCATACTGGTGAAAAATTAGAAAAATGGGCGGATCAAAAGTACAAAGAAGAAATAGCTCGAATGGAAAAGAAAGCTGCTTTAGAGAGATGAAAGAGCATTAGAAAGACAGCATCAAAAAGAAATGAAAGAGGTCGAGGAAGCTACCAAACAGAAAAAAATTAGAGTTAGATCAAGTTATCAAACAGAAACAATTAGATCTAGATCATGCTAACAAACAAGCAGAGGAAGTCACCAAACAAAAGCAGATACAAGTAGATTCAGAGACTAAACTAAAGATGAAGGAAATGGAGGTAGATTCTAACATACAAATAGCCTCTAGCAAACAAAAGAGCCAAGAAGAACAGAACAGATTTAGTAAGTACAAAGGCCTTATAAAACCATATAGCGTAGAGGATTCAATTAGCGCATGGACTGAGAACATAGAATTCAACTAAAGACGCAGAAAATACCTTTGGATGACTGGGCAATGATCTACATGAGGAATCTCAGTGGGGAGCCGTTAAAAGTAATAGAATCCATACCTACAGAGCTAAGAAACAATTATCAGTACATACACGATAGGATAATGCAACATTTTCTTTTAGACGCTACTGGGTACCAAATTCAATTCTCCCAAATTAAGCCAAAAGCAACTGAAACCTTCTTAGATTACATCTCTAACGTGCAGAGCACATTTAAAAGGTGGACTAGGGCGGCGAAAGTGGGTAACAACTATGAAAAACTAGAAGAACTTATGGTAATGGACACGGTAATATCTACCGTTCGTACCCCTTTTGCGAAGTTTTTACAACAGTCAGATATTGAGTCCATTCAACAATTAGAGAAACGGGGATCAGCATATTTTTCATCTAATAGGGACATATTTAAATCTACAACACATGATACAGAAATTACTGCCTTTGCAAACAAAGTTCCTGATAGATCTTACAACCAAAAATATTACCGTAAGAAGTACAAACCATATCAAAAACCACCTCGATGTAACTATTGTAGTCTTTTTCACCCGACTTACTTGATGTGTGATAAGACCCCCGCATATCCGTCACACTTAGAGGCAGTGTTAAAGAAGCAAGAAAGCAGAAGATCATCGTGCAAACGTGCTGTTAAATGTTATTTTTGTTCTAGTTATGGCCACTATAGCAATAGATGTATTGGTAGACAACGAATGAAGGCAAATAATGCAGCACTCATCGATACATCATCAGACGATGAGAGTGACATTGATCCGGAACTTGTGAATGTGTTGCCAACGAGTGAATGTGAGAGTGTAGCATTAGTAACAGATATTTTAGACTTTAAGAAATGTAATGTATGCCACCAATTTCATGCGACTGGTAAATTAGAATGTGAGCACGTAATATCATGTTCAAATGAAGATGCTAACGCAGCGTGTGCCTCCAGAGGTAAACTTAAGTTCTACGATGCACTGGTCAACGATCAGCCATGCCAATGCTTGCTCGATAGCGGGAGCACTCTACTGGGTTTAAGGAAAGAACTTGCTAGACCAGAAGATTATACGGGTGAATATGTCAAATGCCGTACTTTCTCTGGAACCGTTGAGAAATATCCACTGGCAAAAGCGCATATCAATACCCCGTTCCTTACCGGCACATTTACTTGCGCAATCCTGCAAGATCCATGCACGGATCTCATTTTAGGCTGCTTAGATTCATTGAAAGAATGTACAGACGACGACATAAAAGCCTGGAAACATACACATATGGCTAACGCTGTAACAAGGTCAGATACAGAAACAAACTATACTGACCTACAAAATGAAATGCTACAGCTATTAACACCAAGTGGTGCAGATTCCAACACTACTCGACAAAAATTGATCGAGGCACAAAGCACCGACCAAACAATCACAACGTATTTTAAATTTTTGGGTGAACGAGCGAAAGTGACGAAGAATGCATCTTGGTACTTTAAAAAAGTTAACGGAATTCTCATGCGGTATTACACATATAATAACCATGAAATTCAGCAGACGGTGTTACCTGTAACATACCGACAAAAGGTGCTAAAGATCGCACATGAGTCACCGTTTGCTGGACATTTGGCCTATTATAAGACACGAGCCAGAGTTCTGTCACAATTTTACTGGCCCAAATTTTGTTCGGACAAAAACAATTTCTGTCGATCTTGTACGATTTGTCAACATCTTGTACGAAAGGGAAAGCATGTGACGGCCGAAGTTAGGTCAGTATTAGCATCTATACCACATGAAAGTATAGCGGTCGATATTGCTGGACCCCCACAACAGGTGTCGAGCAATGGAAACCTCGACTATGCAAATAAAGGTGCTAAAACTATCCACCTTGAACCAAACCAGAAGGTTTTGCTTCTACTACCTGATAAACGAAATTTGTTACTAACATCTTGGCAAGGGCCATTCAACGTTGAACGTAAAATATCAGATGTGGATTATGAAATATCGATAAAAGGACACTTAAAGATATTTCATATCAACATGTTGAAACCATACTTTTCACGACAAGAACAGCAGACAGACGAACAACTTGCACCAACACCAAGTAATGAGACGACAGACGTACACAGCACAACTCCACTAGATAGGGCGACTCACGACAGCGACAACGCAAACACACTTAGCCAGGTAACAGCACACACAGCTAGCACCACAACAGTATTGAACGAGACAGACGAAGACGAGATGGAACTACCAGTCCCTACTGTAGACACGACAGCGACCATTGACTGCATAAAGATAGAAACTAAACTGACAGACGACCATAGACGACATACGGAAGACTGGACAACACACCTACTGAAACTGCGACAAGTCTTCGACAGGTTGCGAGTATTTGGGCTCACAGCGAAGCCGACCAAAGTAGAGTTGGGCATGGAACAAATTGACTTTCTGGGTCATACCATCTGCAGAGGTCAATTAAAAACTGACGACAGAATCGTCACCAAGATTCTGAACTTGACAATGCCGACGACCAAGAAACAGGTCCGAAGTTTACTGGGTTTGGTAAACTACTATAGTAAATTTATTCCAAATCTGGCAGAAATTACCAGTGTTTTTTCTAACATCTTAAAAGCTTCGGCTAAATTATCTGTACAAGATGCAGGATTAATTAGCGCGTTATCAAAATTAAAACATCTTTTCAGCGTTCCACCTATCCTTCGTATGCCTAATCCAAAACTTACCTATTTCTTACGCACAGATGCGAGTGCCATCTCCATATCTGGGATACTAGGACAGTTCTACGAAGGGAAGTTCCACCCAGTAATGTACGTAAGTCGCAAGATTAGCCCTGCTGAATCTAGATACTCAGCAACAGAACTGGAGGGCCTCAGTTTGATCTATTGTGTAAAGAAATTTCATAGATTTTTGGCAGGAGCACAGTTTGTAATCGAAACCGATAATTCTCCGTTGTCGGTGATGCAATCAGGCGTTCCCCACAACAACAGAGTTTGCAGGTGGGCTTTAATTCTCCAAAATTACACATTTACCATTCAGCACTTAAAGGGGAGATTGAACACTGTTGCAGACATTTTGAGTCGACCGTCAACCATTGAAGTACCTGATTGGCACGAAGGGATCGACCACCCATCACCAGAAACAGTGACACTGTAAATATTATGTAACTCAGTGCCGTATGTGGTGATTAAGATACACTGTAAGTGCGTTATCATCGCCAAACATGTAACTGTGTGAAGTTAACAGTGCTATGAAAAGTGTAACGAACAGACGCATAAGTAACATGCGCTGACACATAGATAAGCTAGGAGAACATTGAAGTGTTAGCTATGAACCTGCATATGTTAGTAGGTAACTATATTTATACACGACCCATGAAGGAGAGCATAGAAGACTTTGCCGAAATGAACTATGTTATAATAGTCTACAAAGAACATTGCTCCATCTTCACACTGGAAAGGAGGACTTCAGTTAGTGTAATTAGATATAGAAATGTAACTGTGATATATGTATATTATTATTTTATTAACAGTACACATAACTTCATTTTTCTATGAATAATTGAATTGCAAATTGTTCAAATGCATATATAACTTTATTTATGTCATGTGGTAGTTAGAAATCACCATCATTTAGTTAATAAACCATTTAAGATAACACCAATTATAGAAATACAATTGCTAGATATTATATTAGGTTATCACCTCATAATCATAACCAGTTATAAAGTCATTTATCTAAAATATCATTTCGAAACTAACCCAACCATTTAGGAATTAACATCATTTTTGCAAATAATACTTTAAGGTAGTTAACCCAATTCTCTTAAATGAAAGTAAGTAGTTAGATTATTTCCCTTTGGGATAATTCAGGCCAGCACACCAAATCAGATTAGTTACTATTACAGGATCGGTCACAAACCATCCTCATAACGTTGTATATTGTGTATAGACATGACACGTGCAAACAAAACGCACAGTCATTTGGCGTGATTACTGTTATAATTCAGTCAATCATTTATTGTAAATATGTATTTTCATGTATTTGATGCTATGAAACATATTTTAATGATGAGTGAGCAAAAAGAGAGTATGAAAACGAGTGAAAGATGTATGCAAGACGAATAAATGCGTGGAAAGAATGGGAGAAATTACTAAACGTTGAAAGAAAGAGAGCGAGAGAGAAAGATAGCGGAAAAGTTTTCCACCGCTGGAAACGTCTTATTGTGACTTGTCTGTGTCATCTGTGTATCCAATGTTTTGTCAGGTTTTTATGTGTGTTACTGCCATACTTTAATAGAGTAGATAGGGAATGTACTTCGAGTTTCAGAAAGCGGAGTTGTGGTCATAAATAAGCATAACAAACGTTTGTAACCACAATAAACCGATTTACGGCGCTCGAAGGAACACACACATTTAGTACACTAACGCATACACATGGTTAGCAGTTAAGTACACTGTAGTTTATTAGAAAACACACAAACAAACAGGAAAACAAACACATAAAATTGCACACACTATTTTGGTTCAAAGAACAACAACTTTAAATTCAGGGGACACAATAACGTCTTAGAAGCCTTAATGTAACATTGAAGATAGCTTTTCACAAGCGGAAGCGAGAAGGTGAAAAGTAGAACTGTGTGTATTTGAGTTGGAGGGGATATTAATGGGAACATGAACATTTATGCTCATGTGTTGCACTCATAACAGAGTCAACTTGTATTTGGGTTGTCATTTCGGGCAATTGGAGGACAGGTCGAGACAGAAGTCAATAGGTGAAAGTCAAAAGACAAAGGGTCAAAAGACGGAAGCCAGGACATAAGTCATAAGACAACGGTTCCGGTTCAAAACAATTCCCAAAGATATCTATAGAACCAACTATAGTGATACATGGGCTACTTAATTAGCCACGTGAAAAGATAGAACAGTGTGAGTAAAGGAAGAAGAGAGTTGTTCTATCCCCAAACGAGAGATTTATAATTTATTGGAGATCTGACAAAATTGGAACAACCAATTTTTCTTTGTGACCAGACGTGTTACAAACATTAGTAAAAGGGAAGTAACACTTCACAGAGAGGAGGGGAGCCTGTCAGAATCCCCAATAAGGAGTTAGAGAGTAAATACTAGTCTATTAGGGAGACACCAGACAGGAGAGACACCAGCGCTATAAATAGCCTCACAAGGAGACACATTTGTGTCAGACCAGGGGCCAACGCGTACAAGGGAGCAAGGGCTTTCCCCAAGCCATTGGGAAGCTTGGCCTTGCGAGTAACCGTGAAGTGCCCGGTTACTCAAGCTCACAAGCTAGCGTGCTTGAGACTCTATGCACGCCAGACCCGCTACTGCACGAAGAGGACAGCCTCCGTGCTTGACCACGCAATGTGTAGCGTGTGGACAGACCCGACTGGAGACGGTAGAGAGTAGACGTGTCCTGTACAAATGCTATAGTTTCTAGGCGATAATCAAATATTAGGCTGTACATTTAGATTGTGATTATTAGCATCATCTCTCACCACTTCATTGCATTCGTGTTGTATAATGATGATGAAGCATAACGCTCGCAGAGCCAATGAATTATCAACTCTAAATAAATTGCATTCCTTTCGCAAATGTCACGAGTTATTATTTCGTGCAGTGCGAAAGTAGGGGAGTCCTGACAACTCTGTAGCGAACAAGTCGCTGACAGGCAGCTATAATCAGTCATGATCAGAGTCATAAACAGTTATAAACACGGTCATAAACAGTCATAAACAGAGCCCAACACAGTCAAGAACAGAGTCATAAACAAATATAAAGAGGGTCATAAACACTCATAAACAGAGCCATAAACAGGGTTACTAACAGAGCCATAAACTGTCAAAAACAGAATCATAAAGTCATAAACAATCATGATCAGAGTCATAGACATAATCATATAGTGAGTCATGATTGGAGTCATGAACAGAATCGCCACCGTACCTGTGAACGAAATTATAAACAGAGCTATGAAAGTAGTCCTAAACAGGGTAGTAAACAGTCGTGAAGGAAGTTATAAACAGAGTTATGAAGGGAGTTATAAACAGAGTCATGAAGAGCGGTACAGACAATCAGTAAAATAAAAAGTCTTTAGAAATGTCTTAAAAGTCGAGAGGATCGACTTTCTTACACCAGGTTTTATCCCATATGGCTCGGTCTCTTTCCGCAGGGCGACCTGCCGAAAGCTTCGCACAAAGCATGAACTCCGTAGCTCCAGTGACGACCCCCAGGAGTCTCCGAGAAAAATGTACTCGTGAAACGAAAGACGTAGCCCGGAATCGAACACACAACCTTAGGGGCACGAGGCAGACGGCTTGACCACTTCGCCACGTGGACTCGTTAACACAACCTTGAACGTAGCCATAAACAAAGTCAATAACAGATTCATAAACACAGTTCTGAAGAGACTAGTGAGCAGATTCGTAAACATAGTTAGGAACAAAGTCATAAACTGGTATAAAAATCGTAAACTGGTATTAGAATGTCATAAACAGAGGCACTAATTGTCAGGCATGTCATCTATGGTTCCGCAGCACCACATGAAGCCAGGCCTTAACGCTCTCTAGACACCTGACACCTGGCCACTTGCATGCAGACAGAGTCTGTGAGTACATACACGTGAAACTCGTGCATAGCCTGGACACTCACCAGACAATGTCCATTCTGGCCTGGACAGGATCCGCGTGGTGAATAGGGTATGGTCCACTCCTGGGTGGTGAATAGGTTACTGTCCACTCCTGGGTGGTGAATAGGCTACTGTCCACTTCTGGGTGGTGAATAGGTTACTGTCCACTTCTGTATGGTGATCAGGTTACTGTCCACTTCTGGGTAGTGAATAGATTACTGTCTACTCCTAGGTGGTGAATAGGTTATTGTCCACTCCTGGGTGGTGCAGTCGGATGCGGGTCTGAGGCCTAGTTTAGAAACTAGGTCATAGAATGGCTCTTGCGCATCGATCCGGTAAATGTGTACAGTATGAGCTGGTAAAAATATGCATAAAATTTGGTGGAACTGCGGTCAAGCTGTGGGGAAGACAGCGATAGATAGTCTAGGAAAGACAGCAACAGACAGTCTAGGGAAGACAGCATTAGACTGGCTAGTTAAGAAAGCAACTGATATGATATGAAATACAGCAATAGATAGTATAGGGAAGACAGCAGTAAATACGCTAAGGAAGACGGCAATAGATAGGCTAGATAAGACAGCAATAGATAGTATAGGGATGACAGCAATAAACAGGTTAGGGAAGACAGCATTAGATATGCTAGGGAAGACAGCAATAGATAGGTTAGGGAATACATTGATAGATAGCATAGAGAAGACAGTGATAGACAGGCTAGGGAAGACAGCATTAGATAGGGAAGAGAAGACGGCATTAGATAGGCTAGGGAAGACAGCAATAGATAGGCTAGGGAAGACTGCAATAGATAGGCCGGTGGATTAAAGCCATGTCATCGGGTTGGGAGGAAATGTATAAGGCATGGGGTGGGAAGACATTGAAACGTTGCGCTTGTGGTACATGGGTTTTTATTGGCTTCAGAATAAGAAGAGGAAAGAATGGAGGGAGGAGGGGAGGGAAGGAGGAAGGAATTAAAAGAGTGGGGAGGGGTATGAAGTAGGAAGAGACGGAGGAAGGAAAGAAAGGGAGAGGTGTGAGGGGGAGAAGTAGCTCTTAAGAACTCTGTCCCTCAACCCCATAGGCAAAGATAAACTGTAGAGAATATTGTTCATCTTGTGAAATGTTGCTGTTACATTGTGTTATTCCGTATCTAAGTCCCTTGATAATCTTCTACCTGCTGTTATTAAAGCTTCTATTCCAGGACATTTTCTAACTTATCAAGAAGTTATGTTTGTTTATCATCGGAGCATGTTTGCTAGGACAAATGAGTGTTCACTTGGCCTGGCCACGTGTGGCCACTAAAGACAACTCATCTTTACTGTGAATTGGTCACGCTCGAGCAGTCATTGAGGGCCCGACAGTAACCTAGGTTTCTTCTCCTTGTTTTATCCGTGGACTGACTGGTCGGCCTGTCTGGGGGAAACACTGCAGCTGTAACTTGTAACTATAGACTGGGACAGGCTGGTGTCAGACCGATAGCAGTACCATCGGTAGGTGGATAACGGATTTTATAGTTTTTGTGTGTTTGTCCCATTTACGACATCAATACCACACTCTTGATTCAGTTTGTGTCATATTTCTCACTTCATTACCACATTGTTAATCGTTTATGTACATTTTCATTGTCTCATTACCCACATGTTGATTGTTTGTGTCACATTCATAACATTTCCACCCTGTTGATCCGTTTATGCCCCAGTTCATGACATTGCCACCCTATTGATCGTTTATGTCCCCATTCACGGCATCATTACCACACTGTTGATCGTTTAGTGCCATTCATGGCATCATTACCATACTGTTGATCGTTTATACACATTCATGGCTCATTAACACAGGTTGATCGTTATGTCCATTCATGCTCATTACCACATTGTTGATCGTTTGTCCCATTCATGCATCATTACCACATTGTTGATCGTTGTGCCCCATCATGCATAGCATTACCCATGTTGATCGTGTTATGTGCCCATTCATGGCATCATTACCACATTGTTGATCGTTTACGTCCCATTCATGGCATTACCACAATTGATCGTTTATGTGCCCCATTCATGGCATCATTACCACACTGTTGATCGTTTACGTGCCCCATTTATGGCATCATTACCACATTATTGATCGTTTATGTGCCATTTTCATGGCATCATTACCATACTGTTGATCGTTTAGGTGCCATATTCATTGCATCATTACCATACTGTTGAGTTTATTAACCATTCATGGCATCATTAACACAGTGTTGATCGTTTATGTACCATTCATTGTTTCATTACCACATTGTTGATCGTTTACGTGCCCCATTCATGGCATCATTACCACATTGTTGATCGTTTACGTGCCCCATTCATGGCACCATTACCACATTGTTGATCGTTTACGTGCCCCATTTATGGCATCATTACCACATTGTTGATCGTTTACGTGCCCCATTCATGGCATTACCACACTATTGATCGTTTATGTGCCCCATTCATGGCATCATTACCACACTGTTGATCGTTTACGTGCCCCATTTATGGCATCATTACCACATTATTGATCGTTTACGTGCCCCATTTATGGCATTACCACACTATTGATCGTTTACGTGCCCCATTTATGGCATCATTACCACATTATTGATCGTTTACGTGCCCCATTTATGGCATCATTACCACATTGTTGATCGTTTACGTGCCCCATTAATGGCATTACCACACTATTGATCGTTTATGTGCCCCATTCATGACATCATTACCACACTGTTGATCGTTTACGTGCCCCATTCATGGCATTACCACACTATTGATCGTTTATGTGCCCCATTCATGGCATCATTACCACACCGTTGATCGTTTATGAAACATTCATGGCATCATTATCACACTGTTGATCGTTTATGGGCCCCATTTATGGCATCATTGTCACACTGTTAATCGTTTGTCCCATTTATGGCATCATTGTCACACTGTTAATCGTTTGTCCTAATTCATGACATTTTCACACTGTGATGTTGTGCCATTATGGCATATTACCACATTGGTGATGTTACTGTTTGCCCACATGGCTATCC
>JACEFZ010002429.1:0-87500 GCA_014155875.1 Cepaea nemoralis
AAAAACACGGTAGATATTATTTCCACTGGCACTGCAGTGCCCTGCACTTCTGTCTAGAGCATTATTCAAGTCCACCCTAGTTGATCTCAACTCGAGTTTATATGGCAAACTACCAAAGTTGTCCACGTGACGTTATCCTTTACTCCCCCACACAGGTGGCACAGTGGCAAATCATCCCCTGTCAAGAACTATTTTCCTGGCTTAAATCCTGTCAAAGTTGTCAGTAATTGCCTAGATTCTCAAAACAAGCCAGCTAGTTTCTGTAAACTCCCAACAAAGAGTTTCGATACCAAGCTGCCAATCATCTTGATGTTCTGGAAACCAAGAATTGACAGATGCACTGTTTTCCGTACTAGGTACTTCCGTTTTACATCTGCCCCTGTGATCTCACGGCTTCCATCTGCATTCAAATGTTGACAAACTTGTCCACTCTTCTGTTCCGTGGTGACAATCCCAGCAGCCATTTCCGTCTGATGTCCGGCAGTATAGATGACAAACGGAACCATTCCATATCCTTCTCCCTCACCACCAAATGTGTTTATGGGCTGACACGATGTAACCTGTACAACTGTGTTTACTCTGTTAGTACAAATAGATGTCGCTGGTCGATCGTCCGCTTAATCCGAAAATCCTCTGTAATAATCAACCGGATAAACACACGGTTTCATTTTGTGACAATAAACAGATGCATAAACAGATACAGATTCAAAGATACATAGATACACAGATATATAAGTAAACATATACGTAGATACACATATATGTAGATAAATAAATACATAAATACACAGATATATAGGTAAACAGGCACATAGATACACATATATATATAGATAAACGGATACGTAGATACACAGATAGATATATACACAGATACATAGATACACATATACTTAGATAATATATACATATATAAGAATCAGATATATAAATACACAGGTAATAGATACACAGACACATAGATACATAAATATACAGATGTATTTTTTTTAAAATTCGCATATCCTTTACAGGACATCGTTGTCAATAGCAGCATCTTTCAGCTGTCTGTTGATTTCTAGGCAAGATTACGCTCAGTAGTTTGCCATCGCTTTCTGAGCGGCCGGCTCAGTTATCCCGCAAGTCACCAGCGGAGGGTAGAACCGCTTCCAGTTCTCGCCCGCTACGAGACTCTGCGTGATAAACGGGATTACGGAGAAAGTGGTGTAACCCCTCGGCCAGAGAGACCGGCATACAGATGTATAGATATATAGATATAAACAAACAAACAAACAAACTTTATTTTCAAAGGGTTAAGAATTGGGCACGCAGGCCCGTCTAACATTCTGCCCTTCTATCACTCTCTTCCATACATTATTTCATTCACACATCATGCAAGGCTAACAGAGAACAGCAACAATATAAAACTTATGCATTATAAAAGCATTGGCAAAATGCGAACATCAAAACTACACGACACAGTAACATTAGATAATGGTCAGACACTTATTAGCCATGTGGAATATACTGGCCTACCAAAAGGGGACTGGCTGTTATACTAGGGTGTTGTTATTATTATTATTATCACTATTATTATGGGGGAAGGTAATCCGTACTGAGATAGTGTTCGAGTAATTTGCGATTATTTGCGATATATAGGTAAACAGATACATTGATACATAAATACACAGATTCACAGATACACGGATACATGGATACATAGATACACAGATACACAGATACACAGATAAATAGATACGTAGATACATAGATCGATCGACCGACCGACCGACCGACCGACCGACCGACAGACAGACAGACGGACGGACGGACAGACAGACAGACAGACGGGCGGGCGGCGGGAGGGCAGATAGATAGATAGATAGATTGTTAGATAGATAGATAGATAGATAGATAGATAGATAGATAGATAGATAGATAGATAGATAGATAGGTAGGTAGGTAGGTAGATAAATAGATAGATAGATAGATAGATAGATAGATAGATAGATAGATAGATAGATAGATAGATAGATAGATAGATAGATAGATAGATAGATAGATAGATAGATAGATATATAGATAGATAGATAGATAGATAGATATTGATAGACAGATACATAGATAAACAGATTAATTTATTGGGTGATCCATGCTCTTTTGTGCTGTCAATTGAGGTTCCTGTTCTCATCCTCTTAGCTGTGCACGCGAGCACAAAGTCACAAAGACAACTATTTAATAATTCAGTGCACGCACTTTCATTTTGTGCATGTTATTCCTTATTTGTCGGCGCACAATCGTGGCATATTGATTGTAATTCTGTGTGTAGCTAATCCACCTGATATTTCTACAATTCTGCAGCGATGCTACATGTCTATTTCTATAATAATAGTTTATAAATACATGATTTATTTGTGCGAGTATATTTTTCTACTTTCAGAAATTATCATCGTAACAACCGATTTATAAAAACCACTGACTAATATTCAGTCACCGGCTGTGGTAGATATGCAGTACATTAGCTTATTGAAATTGGTATCAAAACAAAGCCTGTTAGAATTAATATAGACACCTCAACCTAATTAATGCATAAATTATTCAGCAGAATCTTAGAGACTGAAGAAATACCAATGGACTGGAGAGGAGGATATCAGGTGAAGCTGCCACAGAAAGGGAACCTACAGGTGTGTGAAAACTAAAGACTAATACTGTTACTGACAGCTTCTGAGAAAATATTAAGCAATATGATTCTGGGGAGATTAAAAGATGTCACTGACAAACATGTAACTAATGAACTGGCAGACTTCCGACTTAAGAGATCTGCACTGACCAAATGGTCAAATTATGCATAGTAATAGACCTACAGCGATCTGAACATATCACTATATTGGATTTGTCGACTATGAAAAGACATTTGACAGCGTTGATAGGGGATCTCGCTGGAAATTGATGAGTCACAAGGGGATTCCACAGAAAATCATTAACTGAATATAGCAACATATAGAGACATGAGGGAAAACTAATAGAGGAATCAGAAATAAGAACAGCAATGAGACAAGGATTACTTTAGTTGCTCCTTTTTAATAAATAAAGACCGGATTACGAAAACAACAATAAGTACCATACACACACCCTAAAAAAATGGAATTCAGTGGAATCCTCTGACAAAGCAACTTTATCATCTGGACCGGGCTGGTTGCTTGCTTGCTTGTGTTCGTTGGCTTGAGCTCCAACGCGAAGTCCTGTATGTCGGATGAAGGCATCCTGTTGTCCAACATCAGTGTGATGTCATACAGGACCTGAGGTTTGCGTGAGTATCCGTTGTCCCATGTCTGGCTTATTGGTGTGCAGACTGGTGGTTCCTCGCCGTACAGGCAGACACTCTCCGACTTCGGAGGAATCGGCGATCCTACTGACTTTAGCCAGGACCCCGAAGGGACCTGTTGCCCAGGACGCTCTACGAGGACGCGTCAATAGGTCTTGACCAGTATATAACCCGGCCCTGGTGCCTTGGAAACACCTCTGCGTCCCGACCGGGCTGGTGACAATAACCTTTTGCCCCACACACGACATAAAATGCAAGAATCAAAAACACTTGGTGGTAAGTCACAACAATTAGATCTAACAAATTCATAAGGTAAAAAGACACGGTGAATAAACCCAGCCAATGATAATCCGATCTCTGTTGGTGAAACCCGACAAGGTTGACACATATAGGTAAAAATGTAGAACAAGATGGGGGAAACGGATAGATATATTTAAATAATAATACACAAGACAAGAGCAGCTTGTATAACACTAAGACATTTGGTGAAGTCAAAAGAAATTGCGTTTAATACCAAAGTTAGAATAACTAACTCGAACGTTAATTATCAAAGTAAGAATACAAGTAGCTAATTAGAACGTTAAATACCAAAGTTAGAATAGCCAACTCGAATGTTAAATACCAAAGTTAGAATAGCTAACTCGAATGTTAAATACCAAAGTTAGAATAGCTAACTCGAACGTTAAATACCAAAGTTAGAATAGCTAACTCGAACGTCAAACACCAAAGTTAGAATAGCTAACTCGAATGTTAAATACCAAAGTTAGAATAGCTAATTAGAATGTTAAATACAAAGTCTAGAATAGCTAACTCGAACGTTAAATACCAAAGTTAGAATAGCTTAACTCGAACGTTAAATACCAAAGTTAGAATAGCTAACTCAAGCGTTAAATACTAAAGTTTAGAATAGCTAACTCGAATGTTAAACACCAAAGTTAGAATAGCTAACTCGAATGTTAAACACCAAAAGTTAGAATAGCTAATAGATCGTTAAATACCAAAAGTTAGAATAGCTAACTCGAATAATTAAATACCAAAGTTAGAATAGCTAATTAGAATGTTAAATACCAAAGTTAGAATAGCTAACTCGAATGTTTAAACACCAAAGTTAGAATAGCTAACTCGAATGTTAAATACCAAAGTTAGAATAGCTAATTAGATCGTTAAATACCAAAGTTAGAATAGCTAACTCGAATATAAATACCAAAGTTAGAATAGCTAATTAGAATGTTAAATACCAAAGTTAGAATAGCTAACTCGAACGTCAAACACCAAAGTTAGAATAGCTAACTCGAATGTTAAATACCAAAGTTAGAATAGCTAATTAGAATGTTAAATACCAAAGTTAGAATAGCTAACTCGAACGTTAAATACCAAAGTTAGAATAGCTAACTCGAACGTTAAATACCAAAGATAGAATAGCTAACTCAAGCGTTAAATACTAAAGTTAGAATAGCTAACTCGAACGTCAAACACCAAAGTTAGAATAGCTAACTCGAATGTTAAATACCAAAGTTAGAATAGCTAATTAGAATGTTAAATACCAAAGTTAGAATAGCTAACTCGAACGTTAAATACCAAAGTTAGAATAGCTAACTCGAACGTTAAATACCAAAGTTAGAATAGCTAACTCAAGCGTTAAATACTAAAGTTAGAATAGCTAACTCGAATGTTAAACACCAAAGTTAGAATAGCTAACTCGAATGTTAAACACCAAAGTTAGAATAGCTAATTAGATCGTTAAATACCAAAGTTAGAATAGCTAACTCGAATATTAAATACCAAAGTTAGAATAGCTAATTAGAATGTTAAATACCAAAGTTAGAATAGCTAACTCGAACGTTAAATACCAAAGTTAGAATAGCTAACTCGAATGTTAAACACCAAAGTTAGAATAGCTAACTCGAATGTTAAATACCAAAGTTAGAATAGCTAATTAGATCGTTAAATACCAAAGTTAGAATAGCTAACTCGAATATTAAATACCAAAGTTAGAATAGCTAATTAGAATGTTAAATACCAAAGTTAGAATAGCTAACTCGAACGTTAAATACCAAAGTTAGAATAGCTAACTCGAACGTCAAACACCAAAGTTAGAATAGCTAACTCGAATGTTAAATACCAAAGTTAGAATAGCTAATTAGAATGTTAAATACCAAAGTTAGAATAGCTAACTCGAACGTTAAATACCAAAGTTAGAATAGCTAACTCGAACGTTAAATACCAAAGTTAGAATAGCTAACTCGAACGTTAAATACCAAAGTTAGAATAGCTAACTCAAGCGTTAAATACTAAAGTTAGAATAGCTAACTCGAATGTTAAACACCAAAGTTAGAATAGCTAACTCGAATGTTAAACACCAAAGTTAGAATAGCTAATTAGATCGTTAAATACCAAAGTTAGAATAGCTAACTCGAATATTAAATACCAAAGTTAGAATAGCTAATTAGAATGTTAAATACCAAAGTTAGAATAGCTAACTCGAATGTTAAACACCAAAGTTAGAATAGCTAACTCGAATGTTAAATACCAAAGTTAGAATAGCTAATTAGATCGTTAAATACCAAAGTTAGAATAGCTAACTCGAATATTAAATACCAAAGTTAGAATAGCTAATTAGAATGTTAAATACCAAAGTTAGAATAGCTAACTCGAACGTCAAACACCAAAGTTAGAATAGCTAACTCGAATGTTAAATACCAAGTTAGAATAGCTAATTAGAATGTTAAATACCAAAGTTAGAATAGCTAACTCGAACGTTAAATACCAAAGTTAGAATAGCTAACTCGAACGTTAAATACCAAAGTTAGAATAGCTAACTCAAGCGTTAAATACTAAAGTTAGAATAGCTAACTCGAACGTCAAACACCAAAGTTAGAATAGCTAACTCGAATGTTAAATACCAAAGTTAGAATAGCTAATTAGAATGTTAAATACCAAAGTTAGAATAGCTAACTCGAACGTTAAATACCAAAGTTAGAATAGCTAACTCGAACGTTAAATACCAAAGTTAGAATAGCTAACTCAAGCGTTAAATACTAAAGTTAGAATAGCTAACTCGAATGTTAAACACCAAAGTTAGAATAGCTAACTCGAATGTTAAACACCAAAGTTAGAATAGCTAATTAGATCGTTAAATACCAAAGTTAGAATAGCTAACTCGAATATTAAATACCAAAGTTAGAATAGCTAATTAGAATGTTAAATACCAAAGTTAGAATAGCTAACTCGAACGTTAAATACCAAAGTTAGAATAGCTAACTCGAATGTTAAACACCAAAGTTAGAATAGCTAACTCGAATGTTAAATACCAAAGTTAGAATAGCTAATTAGATCGTTAAATACCAAAGTTAGAATAGCTAACTCGAATATTAAATACCAAAGTTAGAATAGCTAATTAGAATGTTAAATACCAAAGTTAGAATAGCTAACTCGAACGTTAAATACCAAAGTTAGAATAGCTAACTCGAACGTCAAACACCAAAGTTAGAATAGCTAACTCGAATGTTAAATACCAAAGTTAGAATAGCTAATTAGAATGTTAAATACCAAAGTTAGAATAGCTAACTCGAACGTTAAATACCAAAGTTAGAATAGCTAACTCGAACGTTAAATACCAAAGTTAGAATAGCTAACTCAAGCGTTAAATACTAAAGTTAGAATAGCTAACTCGAACGTCAAATACCAAAGTTAGAATAACTAACTCGAACGTTAAATACCTAATTATGAATAGTTAACTAGAACGGTAAATCAGTACAACTGTATAGATCCGATACAAGGAGCATTACTAAAATGTTTTATTCTTTGTCGTAGCCTTCAGATGTCACCAAGGATATATTGAAACAGTGCAGCTGGAAACTTGATCTTGTTGGTATCTCCCTAGAGTTTGTCATGAAATGGAGCGGGTGCAGACCAAGATGATTTTCTCTGTTCTGTATGTAGTAGATATTCTTGCAGCAAATGTTTAGCACTCAGTTTACCAATTTCACAGTTATATTCATCAGTATCTCCTATCTTTAGGTTATTAAACAAGTGGTATTTCAGCATGTTATGTCCTGTTTGGAGTCTGAAGATTGCTACATGTTCACTTCTATGGAGTTGATAATATCTATTATCTGTCTGTTGGCCTAGATGTGCTGATTCCCCACTGGGTTCTAGAGGTGATTCTTTTAAACCCCTTGGCCTCATCATAAGTTATGTTTATATCAGGCTGAGTTAGTCGTCTGACTCGCTTTGAACGACTAAAACGTTTACAAATAAACTATAAAAATGCAAATAATTGGCGCATGCGCCGGACTACAGCTGTGTGGCAGAACCATCCATGTGAGCTTTTGGAGAACACTAAACAAACACCAGTCAATCAAGAGGCCAGGAAAAAGACGATGGCGCTGGATAGATAATACTCGTGCATTGAGAAAACCTAGAAATAGTAGAACTAACAAGTCCTGTGTGAAAGACCCAGATGGTAAGCGAAATAGACGAAAGACCACTTAGCACATGGAGAACAGAAGTAGAGACAATGATAAATAATATGCGGAGAACATACACAGTCCTGAGTTGCATGAGATAACAAAGTTATGACCGCTTGGATGGAGCTGTATGAGATAACACAGCTATGACCGCTTGGATGGAGCTGTATGAGATAACACAGCTATGACCGCTTGGATGGAGCTGTATGAGATAACACAGCTATGACCGCTTGGATGGAGCTGTATGAGATAACACAGCTATGTCCGCTTGGATCCAGCTGTTTGAGATAACACAGCTATGACCGCTTGGATGGAGCTGTATGAGATAACACAGCTATGACCGCTTGGATGGAGTTGTATGAGATAAAGCTATGACCACTTGGATGGAGCTGTTTGAGATAACAAAGTTATGACCGCTTGGATAGAGCTGTATGAGATAACACAGCTATGACCGCTTGGATGGAGTTGTATGAGATAAAGCTATGACCACTTGGATCCAGCTGTTTGAGATAAAGTTATGACCGCTTGGATAGAGCTGTATGAGATAACACAGCTATGACCGCTTGGATGGAGCTGTATGAGATAACACAGCTATGACCGCTTGGATGGAGCTGTATGAGATAACACAGCTATGACCGCTTGGATGGAGCTGTATGAGATAACACAGCTATGACCGCTTGGATAGAGCTGTATGAGATAAAGCTATGACCGCTTGGATGGAGCTGTATGAGATAAAGCTATGACCGCTTGGATGGAGCTGTATGAGATAACACAGCTATGACCGCTTGGATGGAGCTGTATGAGATAACACAGCTATGACCACTTGGATGGAGCTGTATGAGATAAAGCTATGACCGGTTGGATGGAGCTGTATGAGATAAAGCTATGACCGCTTGGATGGAGCTGTATGAGATAACACAGCTATGACCGCTTGGATGGAGCTGTATGAGATAACACAGCTATGACCGCTTGGGTGGAGCTGTATGAGATAACAAAGCTATGACCGCTTGGATGGAGCTGTATGAGATAAAGCTATGACCGCTTGGATGGAGCTGTATGAGATAACACAGCTATGACCGCTTGGATAGAGCTGTATGAGATAAAGCTATGACCGATTGGATGGAGCTGTATGAGATAAAGCTATGACCGCTTGGATGGAGCTGTGTGAGATAACACAGCTATGACCGCTTGGATAGAGCTGTATGAGATAAAGCTATGACCGCTTGGATAGAGCTGTATGAGATAAAGCTATGACCGCTTGGATAGAGCTGTATGAGATAAAGCTATGACCGCTTGGATGGAGCTGTATGAGATAACACACCTATGACCGCTTGGATAGAGCTGTATGCGATAAAGCTATGACCGCTTGGATGGAGCTGTATGAGATAACACACCTATGACCGCTTGGATAGAGCTGTATGAGATAAAGCTATGACCGCTTGGATGGAGCTGTATGAGATAACACACCTATGACCGCTTGGATAGAGCTGTATGAGATAAAGCTATGACCGCTTGGATGGAGCTGTATGAGATAACACAGCTATGACCGCTTGGATAGAGCTGTATGAGATAAAGCTATGACCGCTTGGATAGAGCTGTATGAGATAAAGCTATGACCGCTTGGATGGAGCTGTATGAGATAAAGCTATGACCGCTTGGATGGAGCTGTATGAGATAACACAGCTATGACCGCTTGGATAGAGCTGTATGAGATAACACAGCTATGACCGCTTGGATAGAGCTGTATGAGATAAAGCTATGACCGGTTGGATGGAGCTGTATGAGATAACACAGCTATGACCGCTTGGATGGAGCTGTATGAGATAAAGCTATGACCGGTTGGATGGAGCTGTATGAGATAAAGCTATGACCGCTTGGATGGAGCTGTATGAGATAACACAGCTATGACCGCTTGGATAGAGCTGTATGAGATAACACAGCTATGACCGCTTGGATGGAGCTGTATGAGATAACACAGCTATGACCGCTTGGATAGAGCTGTATGAGATAACACAGCTATGACCGCTTGGATAGAGCTGTATGAGATAACACAGCTATGACCGCTTGGATAGAGCTGTATGAAATAACACAGCTATGACCGCTTGGATAGAGCTGTATGAGATAACACAGCTATGACCGCTTGGATAGAGCTGTATGAGATAACACAGCTATGACCGCTTGGATCGAGCTGTATGAGGTAACACAGCTATGACCGCTTGGATAGAGCTGTATGAGGTAACACAGCTATGACCTCTTGGATAGAGCTGTATGAGATAACACAGCTATGACCGCTTGGATAGAGCTGTATGAGGTAACACAGCTATGACCGCTTGGATCGAGCTGTATGAGGTAACACAGCTATGACCGCTTGAATAGAGCTGTATGAGACAACACAGCTATGACCGCTTGGATCGAGCTGTATGAGGTAACACAGCTATGACCGCTTGGATAGAGCTGTATGAGATAAAGCTATGACCGCTTGGATCGAGCTCGTTGAGTAATGATGCCCCAATGTAAAGGACGAAAGAGGGTATCCAGTACAATGACTGACTAAAACAAAGGTTCCCCTCTGCCGTGCGTCCACCTTGACGATGTAGAGGGGCTTGAGCGTTCCAATGACCCCAAGAGCTATGCCGACGGTAGCACAGCTACTGGTAGGGTCACCCATGTCGGACAGGTCAAGGGAGAGGGACCAGACGAAGAGACGTACAAACCTGCTGCCTTGTAGGTAGACTGGGGACAGTCAAAGGCTAGGGAAAGCATCCCGAACAAATGCTTGTCGAAATCGGATGTACTGAGCCACAGGCTTGACAAAGAAGTGCAACGTAACTTTATCATTTCATGATGCCACAGATGAAAATTAATCGTTATGGTGCTAATCCCGTGAAGTCCCATCAGGCGGTGATAGTGCCGGGCCCCCTGCCTCGAGGGGGTCCACCCATGACTACTGGTGGTCACCTTCCCCTGTGCTGTGGAGTCAAGGCACAGAGGAGTAGGTTAAGAGCTATTGACCAAACACCCCGGACACTCAACATACTACAATGGAATGCAGAAGGAGTTTATAACAAGAAAGCCTCCCTAACACAGCGTCTTCATAAAGATAGAATAGATGTGGCATGCATTCAAGAGACACACCTCAACGCCAATCGCACATTTTCAGTCGAGGGATATCAGGCCACACGTTTCGACCGCGAAGGACACAAAGGAGGAGTTGTAATACTTACACGAAATACAATACCTTGCAGCGAAGTATCTGTGATCTCTGACAACCAAACGGAAATTATAGGTGTTGATATAATGATAAAGGACATGAAAATAAGAATTTACAATCTGTATAGCCCGGCAGATAAGGATCTTACACTCTCAAACATGGAAATAACTGACACAAATTGCATTGTTGTCGGAGACTTTAATAGCCGTTCAGAAAGATGGGGATACCCAGATACTGACAAAAGAGGAGATGAAGTGGAGGACTGGGAAATAGACTCAAATCTCCATCTACTCAACAAAGCGGATGACACACCGAGCTTCTACTCCAGAAGATGGATTACCACTTCTACTCCAGACTTAGCTTTCTGCACAGGAGACATCCTCCACAAAATTCGATCGCCATGTGCTTGACCAATTAGCAGGTAGTGACCACAGACCAATCAAGCTTGTAATAAATATGGAGTATGTTCCACAGGAGCAAAAGCCTTTGCCCCGTTGGAATTACAAACGAGCAGATTGGGACAGATTTGCCATACTAACAGACAAATATTGTGAAAACATAAATACACGATATGGCAACATGAAGCAAATGGTGGAAAGTCTAAACAGAGCAATAATACAGGCGGCCACTGAGTCTATTCCAAGAGGAGCGAGGAAAAATTACAAACCATACTGGACTGAAGAACTACAAATTTTGGAGGACAAAGTTGAAGATGCTAGGAAGACCGCAGAGAGAGAACAAACAACTGAAGCGAACATCTCTCTCAAAGCCATCTCAGCAAAATATAAAAGAACAGTAAATCAAACAACAAGAGATTGTTGGAGGAAAAAAACAGAAAACCTGAATTTTGACAGGGATGGAAACAAACTATGGAAACTAGTGAAAGCCATGAACAATGAAGGACCTAGAAACAAACAAATAACAATTAAACAAGGAAATGCCTTGCTTACAGGAAAAAAGGCTGCAAATGCACTAATGGAACACTATGCCAGTGCAAACCACATTGATATTACAGCCGAACAGAAGAAAGCAATCAAAGATAAACAGATACATCATAGATATACAGAGACAGCAGCAGAATATATGATGGCAAATCTAACAATGGAAGAAATGGAACAGGCAATGAATACCCTAAAAAAGAAGACATCACCAGGAAAGGATGGAATCACAAATGAAATGCTAATAGGACTAGGCACTAAGGCAAAAAAGAAACTACTAGCAGTCCTAAATTACAGCTGGAAGAGGGGAATAGTCCCACAGGCATGGAAGGAAGCTATACTAATACCAGTCCCAAAGAAAGGAAAAGACCTGGAAGAACCAAATGGCTATCGACCTATCAGTCTTCTTAGCTGTGTAGGAAAATTAATGGAACGCATTATCAATGGCAGGCTAACATGGCATCTGGAAGAAAACCAACTCTTAACACCTCACCAAGCAGGATTCAGAAAGTACAGATCCACTGAAGATCAAATAACCTATATAGCTCAGGAAATAGAGGATGCCTTCCAAGAGAAAAAGCACACACTAGCGGTCTGGATAGATTTAGAAAAAGCATTTGATAAAGTATGGAAGGAAGGACTGAAAGTAAAACTGCAAAAAATGCATGTTTGTGGGAAAATGTACAAATGGATCAGCCACTACCTTGAGAACAGAACTGCCAGGACAAAAGTACAAGGACAAACCAGCAAAATGATGCTGTTGGAGCAAGGTGTCCCCCAAGGAGGAGTTCTTTCACCAACATTATTCCTAGCATATATAAACGACATCACGGAAAATTTTCCAGCCAGAGTACACACATCATCCTTTGCAGATGACCTAGCCATATGGACATCTGAAGAATATATTAGTACAGCTAACAGCAGAATACAGCAAGCCCTATTAGCGCTAGAGGACTGGTCAAAATCATGGCTAGTGAAGATAAGTGAGGAGAAAACAACATGCACAGTGTTCTCCCTCTCAACTAAAACTCAGCAACCTAAGCTGGTATTGAATGGAAAAATATTGCGCCATGAAGAAAATCCAAACTATCTAGGAGTCACCTTTGATCGTCGCCTGACATGGAAGACACAGGTTGAGAAAAATCGAACAAGAGCAAGGCAAAGAATGGCAATCATGAAAAAGCTTGCTGGTACAACGTGGGGAGCAGATGAGAAAGTTCTCAAGAAGTTATATACTGGACGGGTGAGGCCAGTACTGGAATATGGCATTGCAGCTTGGGCAACAGCAGCTAAGTCAAACTTTAACAAAATAAGTAGAGTCCAAAATCAAGGAATGCGAATCATAACTGGAAGCCTGAAGACAACGCCTATTAATGAATTAGAAAAGATAACTTGTTTACAACCAATGCAGGATAGAAGAGATAGCAGAGCCCAGCAACAAGCTGAAAAATTTAGAAGATTGACAGACCACCCTATGTATAAAAGGTTTAGTGGTTTTGGAAAGGGAAGACTGAAGCGTAGCAACTTTGTAGAAACTGCAAAACGAAAGATTAGGGCAGATCCCATACTTAACATATCAACAGTCAAACCCATTTACAATGCAGACAAGTTCCCAGCTTGGAGACAGCAGCAACTGCCTGAGATGATAGAAAACATTCCTGGTATTGAGAAAAAGAACACTCAGCATGAAACCGAAAGAAGAGAAATAACCCTAAACTACATAAAAGAACATTACCCAAGCAGCAATTGGACCCATGCATATACAGATGGATCAGCCAAAAATTCAGTAGAGAATGGAGGAGGAGGAATTCTCCTAAATTTAAAAAATGGAGTGAAAAAAACACATTCAGTGGCAACTGGAAAGTTTTCAAGTAACTTCAAAGCGGAGGTAGAGGCTCTGAAAACTGCAGCAGAAATGCTCTTGATGGAGGAAAATAAAGAGACGCAAATAGCTATCTTTACAGATGCAAAGTCAGCTGTCTCAATACTGAAGAGCAAAAACAGCACAGAACTAGCTGACCTAAGAGCAGCACTCCATGGTCTATGCCAGAAATCCAAAAAAGTTGTAATACAGTGGATCCCATCACATTGCAGTATACCTGGAAATGAAGAGGCTGACAGACTGGCAAAAGAGGGCGGACGACTACCACAGCCTGACATAGACATAACCTATAATGAGGCAAAGAGGTTGATAAAAAGCACTTATAGAACCAAATGGGAATCAGAGCATCCAGGCCACCAGAAGGATGATGCATATTACAAACTCGACCGAAGAGAACAAGTAGCAATCTTCAGACTCCGCACAGGACATAACAGGCTGAAATACCACTTGTTCAACAAACTAAAGATAGGAGATACAGATGAATGTAATTGTGGAACTGGTAAAATGACAGCTAAACATTTGCTGCAAGAGTGCCCAATATATGCAGAACAGAGAAAGATATTTTGGCCCACACCTGCTTCATTCGAGGACAAGCTTTATGGAGATATCAACAAGCTCAAGTCGACTGCAGCTTACTTTAACTGTATTCAGGTTGACATTTAAATGTACATGAAGAAGTATTTAGACTGCCACACTTCATACCACAGGCATGTCGGTTACACAAGCCTCCCAGAGGCATGAAATGGAATATTGCTTGGATAGCAAATCCATTACGTGAAAAGTCCGAATCGAAAGCTCACTGTGTGGGCTTCATAAAAGGTGGAAAAAGCGTCCTAGTGGCACAAAATGGAATATTGCTTGGATAGCAAATCCATTACGTGGAAAGTCCGAATCGAAAGCTCACTGTGTGGATGTCATCTGCAAACTGCATTCTTCTGGCTTCTGGAAGAACAGCCTATGGTGAACGGAAGGCCCAATATACGGAAGTGAGGCTAAGCAGCCATGTGCAGGACGTGACGATTCCTTGGGTGAGCCCAGTACCAGAGCGCTGTGTGATGGCTCTGCAATTATGGAAGCCTCCTTGGATGGCGGGGAATGCCCATGGTCTGCCCCTGCCTTCCCTTGAGGGCCGACCAGGATGCCTTTGGCTGTTCTATATGGGCCAGCTGGGATGGGAGATAACACCACAACAGTGAGAGTCTAACGTCCTAAGAAACCCCCCGGGAAGGTTAACCCGGTCAACAAATGCCCGCAGAAGTCGGATGTGTCGGCCTAACGGCGCAAGAACGCAGCTCTGCTGTAAACAGGCACAACGCAATCACGTCCGAAAAAAAAAAACTCCGGATGAACGAAGAAGAAGAAGAAGAAAACAAAGGTTCTAGGATCAATGCGCTGTAGCCGCGAAGTCTTTCCCTGTATAACTCTGGAGTCGACCTTCCATCGTAAAAGTAGTGCCGGATTTCTCTGGAAAAGTAAAAGTAGAAAGTAAGCATGTTTATCAAAGTCTTTTAGGCCGTGAATGACGGCTACCCTGGCAAGATACTCTGAATGACAATTAGAAATGTCAGTTGTAATAGAAAGTATGTAGCGTGTAAATAAATCTCTTTGTCGATATGGAAGTGAAGAAGGATAAGATAAACCACAACAGTATTCCTAGAATAAGTGTACGGACAGTCACACAGCTAGGTTGTTTGTGTAATGACAAGTTTAAAATAAGTGTACGGACAGTCACACAGCTAGGTTGTTTGTGTAATGACAAGTTTAAAAGTGAGCGGCTGTAGTGAAGTGGCTAGACGCTTGCCTACTGGCCTAGTTGTCATGGGTTCAAATTCGCATTCAGGTGGATTTGTAAAATTGACCAGGGTTCCCAGGTAGCTCCAGCCAAAATATGAGTACCCGGACTTATCTCGGGAAGTGAGAGAGGCCAGTTGGATATTGACCACATGACCTCTGGAGTACCGATCGTTCTATACACATATAGGCTGGATATTGATCACATGACCCCTGGAGTGCCGATTGTTCTATACACATATAGGCTGGATATTGACCACATGACCCCTGGACTGCCGATTGTTCTATACACATATAGGTTGGATATTGACCACATGACCCCTGGACTGCCGATCGTTCTATACACATATAGGTTGGATATTGACCACATGACCCCTGAAGTACCGATCGTTCTATACACATATAGGCTGGATATTGACCACGTGACCCCTGGAGTGCCAATTGTTCTATATACATGTCACAGCTGTATATATACAAGCACCTTGGCTTGGCCTGTTAAAGCAGTTTGACTCTGGCCACTGCCGGAACTCTAGCAAGACAAAGAGAGCGGAAGCCAGTTTTGTGTTAGGTTAGCAGTCAGCCAGCTTGGTTCGTGCTGATGAGAGATGTGGGCAGTGTGCCCTGTTTCGGCTTGTTGATAGGAACAAAAGTGTTGTTCTGTTGTTGTCAGATGTGGGAACAATTCCCTGAGCTGATCTGTGGTCAACCTATGTCATAGGAGAAAGCCGAGTGGCTGACTAGTTAGTGTCAGCATGCCTGGGTTCATGGTGGTGTAGTAATTTGTGTCACAACTCTTTTGTTTATGTCGCGTCTTAGGATTTATGTTGTGTAACTTATGTTTTTGTAGTGTCTTATTGTTGTCTGTGTCAAAGTCCTTTATTGTGTCATTATACTCAGCTACTGTTTCTTCTTCTTCTTCTTCTTCTTCTTCTTCTTCTTCTTCTTCTTCTTCTTCTTCTTCTTCTTCTTCTTCTTCTTCTTCTTCTTCTTCTTCTTCTTCTTCTTCTTCTTCTTCTTCTTCTTCTTCTTCTTCTTCGTTCATCCGGAGTTGTTTTTTTTCCGGACGTGATTGCGTTGTGCCTGTTTACAGCAAAGCTGCGTTCTTGCGCCGTTCGGCCGACACATCCGACTTCTGCGGGCATTTGTTGACCGGGTTAACCTTCCCGGGAGCTACTGTTTGAAGCACCTGTGTTGTGGTACTTGGTGTACTCTGTTGTCTTAAGTTGTGACTGAATAGGGGCCACCCTTGGTTGATGTTTGATATATGCAGTTGTCTGTTGTATCTGTAATTGAGCATCCGTTATTGAATGTTTTATTCAATATGTTCGAACACAGATTGTCACCAAAATTTGTAGCAGTTGATAAATAAAGAGCTAATTTTTGTACTGTTCTTGATTTTTTTGTTCAGTCTCATTTTAGTTTTTACAACCACTATTTTTACCACAATCTAACACCTTAATACATTGTCTGGGCCTCAGATATAACAGTTATTGTCCAGAGTTGAGGCCCCTGTCCAAGGGCTCGTATATTCTTACCTAATTACTATCATCTTTTTTGTCAGTTTAGGGCGGTGTGAACTTCTCTCCCTTTTTACTCCTTTTCTTCTTTGGCCATAACGAAGTCAGAGTTACTCTCTACCTCTTAGCACCGTAGCAAAGGAAGCATCAGTCTTTCCCTTGTGCTCCTTTCTCCCTCGGCTACGCACATATAGGTCTAACACCATATACCCAATAAGCCTTAATGCGTGTAAAGAGTCCTTGACCTTGCAGTTATAAACTCTTTACTTTCAATTTGGTAGCATAATGTGGAATAGTCTTCACAGATCTCGCAGTCCTGGGCGAGTTAACTGCCCCTGAACACAGGCCCAATTAAAAATAGTTGCCTGTCCTTGACAGGACGACGCAGTCACGCCTGCATTTATTAGCTGTTTGTGATTTACTAGGCAATTTTCACTTTCAGTAGTTTCCCATTGCTTTCTGAAAACCCGACGATATATCTTGGAAATCATGGCTAGGCGGTCTGATTTCAAATGGTATAGGTCTGATTTGGAACTTGCGACTCGGTAAGTCAGAGCATTGTAAAACGCGTTCACTGCCTATGAGTCACAACGCCCACCTCTCTTGTACAAGCCATTCATTTCGTGAATAATCGCCAGATATGTCAACTCCACAGCACACACGGCGTCTCTATCTATTTAATTCTGCACCATTGTGAATACGCAGTTTTCATAGTTCCTTATTTTAGACCAGGAATACAACAAAACGGGGACAGCAGATATGCTTGTGATTCTGTTTTTAATGTGGAAACGGAGATATCCCTCCGCCGACGATGATTGATATGGTGAAGATTAAACCCAAGGAAGACAAGCGAGACACAGGAAGCGGACTTGCTCAATACAGACTCGGCTTTCTGGTACCAATGGGAAACTTGACCGCGATACTCTTCCGTAATGTTATTATGAGACGGAGGAGACATTGGCGATTTATCTTGGTCGATTTTCTCTTCTGTCTATGCTTAAAAATGATTGCTTTATATTTGTTCGGTTTATCTCTGTCTTCCTATTTCCCTCTTGGGCAGCGGGTAGGCGTTGTTGAAGAGAACACGTTGAAGACACTGATATTTGAGACGAGAACAGAAGGAACTAACATTGCCCAAGATTCTTAGTAAACAATAGTAATGGCCCCTTTAAACGTCTTCAGATGTGTTAGGCATACGGTGCAGTAGTCATATTTATATTGAAATTAGCTAGCGATAATGAGGTCGGGATCACGCCGGCCGCCTTCACTTCACAAGACATTTCTGAGTACCAGTTGTAGGCTGGTCAGCCTGGGAGCCCATGTCGCATTATAAGTACAGGACATTATTATCCGGAACACCAAGTACTGTACATTATTATCCGGAACACAGAGTACAGTACATTATTATCCGGAACACCAAGTACTGTACATTATTATCCCGGACACCAAGTACAGAACATTACTATCCGGGACACCAAGTACAGTACATTATTACCCGGGACACCAAGTACAGTACATTATTATCCGGGACACCAAGTACAGTACATTATTATCCCGGACACCAAGTACAGTGCATTATTATCCAGGACACCAAGTACAGTACATTATTATCCGGGACACCTAGTACAGTACATTATTATCCGGGACACCAAGTACAGTACACTATCATCCGGGACACCAAGTACAGTACATTATCATCCGGGACACTAAGTACAGCACATTATTATCCGGGACACCAAGTACAGCCATTATTATCCGAGACACCAAGTACAATACATTATTATCCGGGACACCAAGTACAGTACATTATTATCCGGGACACCTAGTACAGTACATTATTATCCGGGACACCAAGTACAGTATACTATCATCCGGGACACCAAGTACAGTACATTATCATCCGGGACACTAAGTACAGCACATTATTACCCGGGACACCAAGTACAGCCATTATTATCCGAGACACCAAGTACAATAGATTATTATCCGGGACACCAAGCAAAATACATTATTATCCGGGACACCAAGTACAGACATTATTATCCGGGACACCAAGTACAGTACATTATTATTCGGGACACCAAGTACAATACATTATTATCCGGGACACCAAGTACAGACATTATTATCCGGGACACCAAGTGCAGTACATTATTATCCGGAACACCAAGTACAATACATTATTATCCGGGACACCAAGGGAGTCTCCGTGGAGATGTGGTTTCTCATCCTGCCTCGTGTTCTGAGGGTTGTGGGTTCGATACCGGCCTACGTCGATCTGTTCACGAATGCACTTTTTCCCCGAGACCCACAGGGGTGGTGGCTGGAGCTACGGAGTTCGTTCTCCGTGAAACGTTTTCTGCATGCCGTTCTGCGGAAAGAGACCCAGCCACATGGGATCACATCCAATGCAATGAAGTCGATCCTCTGCCTTTTAAACCTGTTTAAACCGGGATCCTAAAACATGATTTCAATGCTGTTTTGTTGATTTTGTTGATGCTCCATATTGATTCTCCAGACAATTTTAGGGTGTGAATTAATTGTCAGGACAGAAATGTGTCTGCAGGATATCCGAGTGGATTATGAGTGCAGCAAATCACCATCGCAGATAAGAAAACAATCATTAGCACAGTAAGTTGTGACCTGATAGCCTTGAAAGAGTTGCGTAAACATTACATTAAATTGTCATCTAGGACATTTGCATTAATAGTAAGTACAATAAATTATGGCCCCAGAGAGTTTAACGAGTTGTGAGAAAATTATGTAATCTGGGATACCTGACTGATCCATGAGTACAGTCAACTGAGATAGTCTGAAATATATTATCTGATAGAAACGTATGTGTAACTATAAACTGGTGAAAGATCAAAGTACTCCCTCAGCGGATACTGCACTTGGGGCGTGAACTGTTAGGCCTTCATACATTCTAAGCCACGACCCATGACGTGAGATGACCCGTTCTCTTCATGGTCGCTTTTCCTTCGCAAACAGTTCCTTGAAAATTGTCTCGTTCCCATTGTTATGAGGCTTTGTGGACACTAGAACCTTACTGGTCGGAAATAAGACTTGTCTCTGCTGGAGATTGAACCACGGTCGCCGTCTTGGCGGGCAAGTGCACTAGAGAATATGCCGCCCCGGGTCGCTATAAATTGGTAGCACTGCGTGAGATATGTACAGTAAATTATCATTGGTGATGTTTAGCTACATTTATCTTGAATTTCGTAAATTATCATACAGGGGATGTGAGTGAATACTCAATTCGGTAAATTATTCACAGTGAGAGTTAAGTAAATCCTGAGTTTATTAAATTAACCACTGAGAGAGTTGAATGAGTTTTAGATCCGTAGAAATTGCCTGTTCAGTCAATAACCATTGAGAGAGCTATGTCAATATAGAATTTAATAAATTATCCAAGGAAAGAGCTGAGTTACTTAGTAGCTCGTTATAAAATTGTCCATCGAGAGAGCTGAGTGAATCTTGGGTTCAGTAAACTATCAGTGGAGAGATTGTCAATCCAGAGTTCAATAAATTATCGTTGGGGGAAAGGGTGAATTAAGAGTTAAGTATGTCGTCTTGTGGAAGAGCTGAGTAAACGAGTTGGGTATATTATCCCTGTTGAGAGCTAAGCGAATCCTGGTTTTCGTAAATTATCCAAAGACAGATATTTAAGATGTTGTTTTGTTTTTTTTAGCAGAGTGATAAGAAGAGAGCGGCTGGCCGAGTGGCTAGAACGCCGGAGTCTCCTTCAGGAGACCCGGGTTCGATCCCTCGGTAAGGTGTGGGATTTTTTACTGTCGGGGGCAAGAAGAAAGTCTTAACCTGCACAGTTCGCGGCGACTGCACTTGCCAGGCGGCCTTAATTCCTCAGGCTCAAAGACCCCTCTGCCATACACCGCAAGGTACTATCATCATCATGATCATCATCATCATCTTCCACTTCTGCCGTCAAGCGTCGTGGGGAGGAATAATTTGCGTTCCAGCGCCCGGACTATATTGGCAGTAAATGACATTTTTTTTTTAATAAGAAGACAGCGGACACACAGAAAGAGCAATGCAGAAATCTCGAAAGAAGTTAACTCACAAAGAGAATGAGCTACTCGCATCACAATAAGACAGTCCACATTCTTTGCGCATGTCATGAGAAGGGGAGGGCTGGAGTATGTGGTCACAACTGGAAAGTCGGAGAGGAGGAGAAGCGTGGGGAGATTAAGAGAGAAGGTACGGGAAAGTCTCCTGACATCTAGGCATGGATTAACATCGGGATCAAACATGATTAGTAGCAACCGCGACAGAAGGTCCGTGGACAGACATGATCACTAACATCGCAAGGCATTGGAAGGAGTTGTTAGTTGAATATCCTTCACAGGACGCGGCAGTCAACTCCAGCATGTTTTGGCTGTTTGTTATTCCTGGGCAAGTTTACGTTCAGTAGTTTACCATTGCCGGTCTCCGTGGCGAAGATGTTGTAAACGCGGTTCGTAATCCCGCTTACCCGAGTTCAAAACACAGCTGGGCGCGATATGACAGCAGACCGCGTGCGGCTGGGTTTTAATGAATTTGTATGGGAGCCGGTCGTTAAGAAAGCACTGGCAAACTACTGAACATAAGCTTGCCAAAACATCAACAACAGCAGTCAAATACTGGTGTTAACAACGATGTCCTGTAAAAATGACATGCAAAACGAAAGTTTACCATTGCTTTCTGAACGATCGGCACTCATACATTGTATGAAATCCAACGCCAGGTGGTCTACTTCCAAATCGCATGCAGCTGTGTTTCGAACGCGGTATAGGGGACTAAGAATTGCATTCAGAGCCGGCAGGAAGGAGTAGATTTGACTGAATGTCATTAAACTGTAACTGTATTTGAAATCTTAAAGAGACCGTTGGCTTTACAGCAAACACGGGCAATCTTTCCCGTCCTTTAACAAACACGCAAAAATCTGTCGACTGCATTAGAGCTAGTAGCGCATGTGTAGACCGCTGGAGTTCAAAGTGAGCCAACGCAAAAACAAAACAAACAAACAACAGGACAGGTTTAACAAATAATAAAGAGAGCAAATGTGCTGGACCGGAATGATGGTACTCCGTGGCTTGACAACAAATATAGAAACTAGCTGGGCCATAAAGTCGGCCTTGTGCCTCAGGCCGAAGGTTTGAGTCTGCTCTAGGACAACCGCAACTGATGAATATGTTGACCAAAGATTGCAAGCAAACATTGAATCACTACCGCATGTCTTAATAATGATATGAGGTTGGCTTGTTGTATAGAGCAGTGTCATAAATTGGGATGATTTAGCAGCTTACCAACTGTTGTTTATGTTGTTGTGTGGTTTGCTCATTTCACATGGTTGACGGCTTCTTAAATTAGTGGGTTACTCCACAAACGTGATATCATTATTGGCTGGACTCTCTCTTTCTCTTTCTTTCTCCTCCTCCCCACCCTTTTTTTTCTCTCTCTCTCCCCTCTCTCTCTCTCCCCTCTCTCTCCCCTCACTCTCTCCTCTCTCTCTCTCTCCTCTCTCTCTCTCTCTCTCTCTCTCTCTCTCTCTCTCTCTCTCTCTCTCTCTAGCTCTAGTGTCAAGATTTCCTTAATTGCGGACACACGGCGCTGCTTCATTGAGCTTCTTTCTGGCCAAGTCTTGTAAGCAGTTGACTTATTGTCTGTCCATAAACTCAAGCCAGGCAGTAGAGGTTGCCACGTGTCTAATGGCATAATTTTTGATTCAGTTTCTTCTAGACAGGTGGACAGCTTGACACTGAGCATTTCATTCCACATTTAGTGAGTGCCGGAGTTTCCACTCCTGCCACGTACGCTGGTACATGTTTGGCACAAGTAGCTAGGAGATGTATACACTGACGCGTACACACAAACACACATCCGTGGTGTGTGTGTGTGTATGTATGCGCGTGTGTGTGTATGTGTGTGTGTGTGTATGTGTGTGTGCGTGTGTGTGTGTGTGGTGGTTTGTGTGTGCGTGCTGGTAGATAGATGGAAGGACAAATGTATACATTTACAAACACGCAAGCAAGCAAATAGAGACGCACAGGAAAACGAATGAGACAGTTCTGCAGGTAACAACCGAAAATTGACTACGTAGACAGTCATGATTTTTTAGAGCACGTCATGGGAATGCATATAGTTGACAAGGTTGTGACATCTGGCAAACCTGACGGGACACGAACAAGGAGAAGTTAGAGATACAAGTATCTAGATGGCTTCGCCGCCTGACAAACTGTCAAGAACACAGACCGGACCAAAGACACGGGTAACCGCTCACGCCTATCGTTGAGACACATGCTGATGTTGAGAGATACAAAGACTCAGGCCGAAAAATTGGTAGATGGGTGAGTAGCTAATTCTATGAAGCATGTATGCAAGTAAACACTTTAAACCTTGTGTGTTTGTATAATAAATAATATTCACACACTAGATGAACTGTAAACGCGCGAAAGTAAACAAATCATCGTTGATTGACAAGGCAATAGAGATGAAGAAAACATAGCCATACGTCACATCATCCTCTTGGAGTGATTTACAGACCGTCACTCCCCTCATTGCTGGCCGGGAAGACTCCAGGTCCCTAGCCAAGTATTCTGCCTCGAGAGTTTCCCTGTACTAGATGTTTGTAATATCCAGTGACCATCTTGGTGCTCGCTAACTCTCTTCTTTCATGAATTATGCATACCATTACCGTCCTTTCTAAATTTCCGCGGCCAGTTTGATTAGATGTTCAGATCTTGTAGAATATCAGTATTTTCATTGTGTTCGATCGACGGTATTTTAAGAATTTTTCTCTATCATTCTGCTCAGCAGCTCAGCTTTTCTATTTTACATGTCGCAGAGTGCTCCACGACTCTCATCGCATCCTTGTATTGCTATAGGAAAGATATATGTTCTCAGCATGTTCACTGTAATTTGTTTGCTGCTGTTCTGCTTCAGTCTCTTACTCATTCATTCAGTAGCATGTCCTTTGCAGAACCTAGCTTCCATAACAACCGTCCGGAAAACTTCTCGATCATAAGCAAGATGTCCCGTGTCCAATACACCCATCTGGAGATCATCCGTCACATCCTGCACCCATCTTCTCTTTCGCCTTCCTCTTCCTCTCTTCCCAGGCATATACTCCTAAATTATTGTTCTCTCCAAACTCTCATCACGTTTAAAGTGACCAAAATATATCAATTTTCTTTGTTTTATCGTCTTTAATAGCCAACCCTCCTCAATATTCAGCTTTTGAAGTATTTGTTCTTTTCTGTACCCAAGATATTCTTAGAACCTGTCGATAACATGTATATTCAAAGGCAGCTTCCTCTTACTACTAACTGCTAAACCTGTGCATTGCTATGGCCAATGGTATTCTGACTTCATGCCAACACTCTCTTCAATGTTGTTAATTATGGTGCCAATGTATTGAACATTTCTTGCATTCTCAATGTCTCCATTGCTGACAGTAATTTTGGTCTGACATGTACGAGTAGTTGTGTCTGTTGTCATTATTTTGTTCTGCTTTTATGAAGTTCAGAAATTATGTTGATCTTTACTGCCTCTCTTAACAGAAATTATTGACTGTTCTAATCCTCTTGTACTGTTTGAGAGGAGGTTTGTGTCATCTGTTTTTTTTTCTGAGTTCTGTAACTGGGTTTTCACCAATTATGTTTCACTGAAAAAAAAGTAACAAGGAGCCCCGTGTTGGAGATCCAAAGAACAGGTCACTGGTTAGTGTATGCTTGGGCACCCCTTGACGCTAGATAACTCATCAGTTGTTGTCAGGCCGGAAGAACATGCCTGAGTGCGTGCTGACTCTGAGACTGCGAAAAAGATGTTTCTTCTACAGGGACCAGGGTCTGAGCTCTGTTATGTGGAGCAGACACAACGGATCATCGCTGTTTAGCATCACTTGCTGCTATAGTCCATTCACATTTCGTTGCCCCAATATAAAAATCCATATGAGGGAAAATGATGAGATTTAGCATATAACCTTATCATTATGTCCACCCAACAAAAAGTTTTTGTTCTGAAGATTGTACAGCAGATTTCAATGTTTGTTTATATGAGGTATATAATTTACTGGTCAGAGATGAAGTGCATATTATAAAATGTATTGCATCTTCACCCAGAAACATCAGCGCTGAATAGTTAATTTTCTCGTAGTGAATCAAACACCTCACGTTGTGGAACGATGGTTTTCAGAGGTGCCGCCACTAATGTGGATGCCTTCATGAAACGTGATTATTATTATAAATCTTACCATTTATCGCTAACATCTGAATGTGTGAATATTGTTGACTGGGATTGATTGTGAAATTTTGTACACTTCAGAGCATCGCTATGAAGTTGTACACATATTTGTATGAAGAAGCTGATCGCAGGAAACTGTTTATCTACTGTTAAAATCCCGAGAAAAGAACAGTGCATGCATTGGGTTTGAGTAAACGGTCATTTATTCGATGGGTGCAGCAATCTGGAATGAAACCACCACGCAATAAACAAACAGTAGGTAGAAAGGCAATTGTAGACAGCTTTGACAAGGATGTTATAAGGTGAGCTATTATAAAAATGCTGGATACTAAAGAAACAGTGACGGTAAGAAAACTTAGGGTTTGATTGAGAAAGAACAATGACATAGAGCTGTCCAAGACAACATTGTGGAAAATTATAAGGACATTAGACTTCACGTTTAGAACGTATAATGTAGGTAGAAATATCATCTGCGAGCAACCGCATTTGTGAGCCATGAGAAGCAAATACCTACGTGAAATAAGGGAAATGCGCAAAGAAAGTTATGACCTAGAGTATTTGGATGAAACCTGGATCAATGCTCACCACACAAATGAAAAGGAATGACAATCAGTGGATGGAAAGATAAAGCTATATGTGCCCAGTAGTAAAGGACAGCGTTTTATCATAGCCCATGCTGGTAGTACGTATAATGGCTTACTACTGAATGCTGGACCCGTGTTCGTATCATAATATACAGAAAATAGAGATTATCATAATGAGACGATGGTAATGTATTTAGAGATTTGCTCGAGAATACAGTACTTCCATCTCTAGATAGACCGTCTTGTCTAATTATGGACAATGCATCATATCACAATGTTATTGCCCATGAAGACAAAATACCTACGGCATAGAGCACAAAAGAAGCAATAAAAATATGGCTCCGAAGGGAACACATACCATTTCCAGAAACGTATTTCAAGCTAAAATTGTTGCCCCCTTGTAAAACAGACGCAAGAAATATCAAATCGATAAGTTGATAGAAGAGCATGGTCATGGGTGCTTGAGACTTCCGCCGTACCATTCTCAGTTTAAGCCTATAGAACATGTGTGGAAAGATGACCAATATCTTAGCCGTTAAAAAGGAAGCCCACTACAGAGGCATTCACAGCAAAACAGGTAATCATGTTCCGTCTCAGCAGAGTAGACATTGCACTCACTCCCATACGAATCTGGATACGCCTTGTGTCGTTACCCGAACTGACGGGCATTACTGTAAAACAAGTTTGTTAGCGTGAATTCACTAGTTTTTCGCCAAAACATCAAATAAATGTCGGGATACCAGGCAATTTTCAGGATTGCCTGTGAATGAAAGTCAACGCGGCTCTGGGTTTGATACAGCCTCATACAATGGGTACTAGGCAATTTTCAGGATTGCTTGTGAATGAAAGTCAACGCGGCTCTGGGTTTGATACAGCCTCATACAATGGGTACTAGGCAATTTTCAGGATTGCTTGTGAATGAAAGTCAACGCGGCTCTGGGTTTGATACAACCTCATACAATGGGTACTAGGCAATTTTCAGGATTGCTTGTGAATGAAAGTCAACGCGGCTCTGGGTTTGATACAGCCTCATACAATGGGTACTAGGCAATTTTCAGGATTGCTTGTGAATGAAAGTCAACACGGCTCTGGGTTGATACAGTCTCATACAATGGGTACTAGGCAATTTTCAGGATTGCCTGTGAATGAAAGTCAACAAGGAAGAGAACTGACCAACCAGCCCCATATGCCAAGGCCGGTCACTCCACACACAACGGAAGTATCTACCATTGGGCTGTCTTATATAAGAATGTTATCATCATCATCATCATCATCATCATCATCATCATCATCATCATCATCATCATCATGTGCTGTGCCACCTAGCGTAGGCGTTCATGCATCTCCACAATCTCTGTCCGTGGTGTTCTGGATCAGTTTAACTGTTCTAGTCCACTCAGCATCCAGTAAACCAGCTCTCCAGTAAACACTGCAAGAATAATCGCTGTACGTATGAGGTAATTCACATTACTTATTTTTATTATTGTAGAGACTGTAATGGGTCGAAGAAAAACATTCCTGCTGAGCCCATGTTCAGTAAGTTGCATGCATGTCTCTGAATGCTTTTGTTTTTTTAATGTTCATCTTCTGTACTCTTCACACAAGACACAATAGGCGGTGATATCACATGTTTAACAAAATAAAGATAAGGGCTACTGATGAATGTAAGTGGAACCGGTCAAATGAAGGCTAAACATATGTTATAGAAGTGTACAGCATATGTAGAACACAGAAAACTAGTGGAGCTTACACCTGCTTCATTTGAGGACACACTCTATGGAGATGTCAACAAGCTCAAGTTGACAGGTGCTTTCTTAGACTTATTCATATTAACATCTGACAGTGTACGAAGAAAAATATGAAGATTTTCATTTTCTTAATTTATATAGCAGTTCGTTGGCATTTGTCCGTGACCACAGAGTTGAGTTTGCACTGAAAATGTTACTACATCTGTTTGTGTTGAAACTGCAGGATGGGTAACACACCTGCTGATGCATGTTCTCTTAGAGCCTAACATTTGTTGCACGTTGCAACAATGGGAACATGCTGAGATCTGAAGGTGGCAGACGAAGTGAGCGTCCGTGCAGTCAGTACTGCACTTCACGGATACACATGCGAGGAGGAATTGTCGACCACTTTCTGTGTAGCCAATTACTGAAAGTGAAAGAAAAAAACGCCAATACTGCCTATGGTTCCTTGCGTTGTAGGCAAGGATCGGTCTCATGCCTGAGGAATTTAGGGCGATGGGCTAGTGCAGTCACCGCGATTCCGTGCAGGTTAAGGATTTTCTTTATGCCCTCTACAGGGAAACGTATCCATCACCTTGCAGAGGTTTTGAACCAGAGTCTCTCGAATGGGAGCAAGGTATTTTAGCCACTCGGTCAGACATTCACAACAGTGCAAACCGCGGACATAATTATCTAACACAACTAGATAACACGCCCCCCCCCCCCCCTCCCCAGAAAAAAAAACCACTTCCAAATTCTAATCTCAAACGGGTACTCTCAGTCCTCTACAACTGTGGTGAGTTTTTCGAGCTGTGGACACTTGTTCCTTCTAGCTGCATCTATGGCTGGGAACCGCAGTAGCAGTGGCTCGACACTCGCTGCTGATCGTCGCATTCGTCGCCCATCGGAACGGCTTTGAATTTCTTTTTTAACTGACCTGGGTTCACAGATCGACCCAGCCTACAATAGGAACCAGGAAATGTTTCGAGATGTCAAGATGACCAGCGTGACACTGACCACATCGCCAGCCCAATGCTGACTGACCAGTCTGGCATCACATGACCCAGTGTGAATATGTGTATGTGTGGCATCACATGACCCAGTGTGAATATGTGTATGTTCTGGCATCACATGACCCAGTGTGAATATGTGTATGTGTCTGGCATCACACGACCCAGTGTGAATATGTGTATGTGTCTGGCATCATATGACCCAGTGTGAATATTTGTATATGTCTGGCATCACATGTCCCAGTGTGAATATGTCTATGTGTCTAGTATCACATGACTCAGTGTGAATATGTGTATGTGTCTAGTATCACATGACTCAGTGTGAATATGTGTATGTGCCTGGCATAACATGACCCGGTGTGAATATGTTTATGTGTCTCACATCACATGACCCAGTGTGAATATGTCTATGTGTCTAGTATCACATGACTCAGTGTGAATATGTGTATGTGTCTAGTATCACATGACTCAGTGTGAATATGTGTATGTGTCTAGCATCACATGACCCAGTGTGAATATGTGTATGTGTCTGGCATCACATGACACAGTGTGGATATGTGAATGTGTCTAGCATCACATGACTCAGTGTGGATATGTGTATGTGTCTAGTATCACATGACCCAGTGTGAATATGTGTATGTGTCTCGCATCACATGACTCAGTGTGAATATGTGTATGTGCCTAGCATCACATGACTCAGTGTGAATATGTGTATGTGTCTAGCATCACATGACCCAGTGTGAATATGTGTATGTGTCTGGCATCACATGACCCTGTGTGAATATGTGTATGTGTCTGGCATCACATGACTCAGTGTGAATATGTGTATGTGTCTAGCATCACATGACTCAGTGTGAATATGTGTATGTGTCTAGCATCACATGACTCAGTGTGAATACGTGTATGTGTCTAGCATTACATGACCCAGTGTGAATATGTGTATGTGTCTGGCATCACATGACCCAGTGTGAATATGTGTATGTGTCTGGCATCACATGACTCAGTGTGAATATGTGTATGTGTCTGGCATCACATGACTCAGTGTGAATATGTGTATGTGTCTAGCATCACATGACTCAGTGTGAATATGTGTATGTGTCTAACTCAGTGTGAATGTGTGTATGTGTGTGGCATCACATGACCCAGTGTGAATATGTGTATATGTGTGGCATCACATGACCCAGTGTGAATATGTGCATGTGTCTAGCATCACATGACTCAGTGTAAATATGTGTATGTGTCTAGTATCACATGACTGAGTGTGGATATGTGTATGTGTCTGGCATCACATGACTCAGTGTGAATATGTGTATGTGTCTAGCATCACATGACTCAGTGTGAATATGTGTATGTGTGTGGCATCACATGACCCAGTGTGAAAATGTTATGTGTGTGGCATCACATGACCCAGTATGAATATGTGTATGTGTCTAGCATCACATGACTCAGTGTGAATATGTGTATGTGTCTAGCATCACATGACTCAGTGTGGATATGTGTATGTGTCTAGCATCACATGACCCAGTGTGAATATGTGTATGTGTCTAGCATCACATGACCCAGTTTGGATATGAGTATGTGTCTAGCATCACATGACTCAGTGTGAATATGTGTATGTGTCTGGCATCACATGACTCAGTGTGAATATGTGTATGTGTCTAGCATCACATGACTCAGTGTGAATATGTGTATGTGTCTAGCATCACATGACCCAGTGTGAATATGTGTATGTGTCTAGCATCACATGACTCAGTGTGAATATGTGTGTGTGTCTGGCATCACATGACTCAGTGTGAATATGTGTATGTGTCTAGCATCACATGACTCAGTGTGAATATGTGTATGTGTCTGGCATCACATGACCCAGTGTAAATATGTGTAAGTGTGTGGCATCACATGACCCAGTGTGAATATGTGTATGTGTCTAGCATCACATGACTCAGTGTGAATATGTGTGTGTGTCTAGCATCACATGACTCAGTGTGAATATGTGTATGTGTGTGGCATCACATGACCCAGTGTGAAAATGTTATGTGTGTGGCATCACATGACCCAGTATGAATATGTGTATGTGTCTAGCATCACATGACTCAGTGTGAATATGTGTATGTGTCTAGCATCACATGACTCAGTGTGGATATGTGTATGTGTCTAGCATCACATGACCCAGTGTGAATATGTGTATGTGTCTAGCATCACATGACCCAGTTTGGATATGAGTATGTGTCTAGCATCACATGACTCAGTGTGAATATGTGTATGTGTCTGGCATCACATGACTCAGTGTGAATATGTGTATGTGTCTAGCATCACATGACTCAGTGTGAATATGTGTATGTGTCTAGCATCACATGACCCAGTGTGAATATGTGTATGTGTCTAGTATCACATGACTCAGTGTGAATATGTGTATGTGTCTAGTATCACGTGACTCAGTGTGGATATGTGTATGTGTCTAGCATCACATGACTCAGTGTGAATATGTGTATGTGTCTAGTATCACATGACCCAGTGTGAATATGTCTATGTGTCTAGCATCACGTGACTCAGTGTGAATATGTGTATGTGTCTAGCATCACATGACTCAGTGTAGATATGTGTATGTGTCTAGCATCACATGACTCAGTGTGAATATGTGTATGTGTCTGGCCTCAAATGACCCAGTGTGAATATGTGTATGTGTCTGGCATTACATGACCCAGTGTGAATATTGTATGTGTCTGGCATCACATGACCAAGTGTGAATATGTGTATGTGTCTGGCATCACATGACTCAGTGTGGATATGTGTATGTGTCTAGCATCACATGACTCAGTGTGAATATATGTATGTGTCTGGCCTCAAATGACCCAGTGTGAATATGTGTATGTGTCTGGCATCACATGACCCAGTGTGAATATGTGTATGTGTCTAGTATCACATGACCCAGTGTGAATATGTGTATGTGTCTAGTATCGCATGACTCAGTGTGGATATGTGTATGTGTCTAGTATCACGTGACTCAGTGTGGATATGTGTATGTGTCTAGCATCACATGACCCAGTGTGAATATGTGTATAGTGTCCTAGTATCACATGACTCAGTGTGAATATTGTGTATGTGTCTAGTATCACGTGACTCAGTGTGGATATGTGTATGTGGTCTAGCATCAACATGACTCATGTGAATATGTGTATGTGTCTAGTATTCACATGACCCAGTGTGAATATGTCTATGTGTCTAGCATCACGTGACTCAGTGGTGAATAGGTGTATGTGTCTAGCATCACATGACTCAGTGTAGATATGTGTATGTGTCTAGCATCACATGACTCAGTTGAATATGTGTATGTGTCTGGCCTCAAATGACCCAGTGTGAATATGTGTATGTGTCTGGCATTACATGACCCAGTGTGAATATTGTATGTGTCTGGCATCACATGACCAGTGTGAATATGTGTATGTGTCTGGCATCACATGACTCAGTGTGGATATGTGTATGTGTCTAGCATCACATGACTCAGTGTGAATATATGTATGTGTCTGGCCTCAAATGACCCAGTGTGAATATGTGTATGTGTCTGGCATCACATGACCCAGTGTGAATATGTGTATGTGTCTAGTATCACATGACCCAGTGTGAATATGTGTATGTGTCTAGCATCACATGACCCAGTGTGAATATGTGTATGTGTCTAGTATCGCATGACTCAGTGTGGATATGTGTATGTGTCTAGTATCACGTGACTCAGTGTGGATATGTGTATGTGTCTAGCATCACATGACTCAGTGTGGATATGTGTATGTGTCTAGCATCACATGACTCAGTGTGGATATGTGTATGTGTGTGGCATCACATGACCCAGTGTGAATATGTGTATGTGTCTAGTATCGCATGACTCAGTGTGGATATGTGTATGTGTCTAGTATCACCTGACTCAGTGTGGATATGTGTATGTGTCTAGCATCACATGACTCAGTGTGGATATGTGTATGTGTGTGGCATCACATGACCCAGTGTGAATATGTGTATGTGTCTAGTATCACATGACTCAGTGTGGATAGGTGTATGTGTCTGGCATCACATGACTCAGTGTGAATATGTGTATGTGTCTGGCATCACATGACTCAGTGTGAATATGTGTATGTGTCTGGCATCACATGACTCAGTGTGAATATGTGTATGTGTCTGGCATCACATGACTCAGTGTGAATATGAATATGTGTCTGGCATCACATGACTCAGTGTGAATATGTGTATGTGTCTAGCATCACATGACTCAGTGTGAATATGTGTATGTGTCTAGCATCACATGACTCAGTGTGAATATGTGTGTGTGTGTGGCATCACATGACTCAGTGTGAATATGTGTATGTGTCTAGCATCACATGACTCAGTGTGAATATGTGTATGTGTCTGGCATCACATGACCCAGTGTAAATATGTGTAAGTGTGTGGCATCACATGACCCAGTGTGAATATGTGTATGTGTCTAGCATCACATGACTCAGTGTGAATATGTGTATGTGTCTAGCATCACATGACTCAGTGTGAATATGTGTATGTGTGTGGCATCACATGACCCAGTGTGAAAATGTGTATGTGTGTGGCATCACATGACCCAGTATGAATATGTGTATGTGTCTAGCATCACATGACTCAGTGTGAATATGTGTATGTGTCTAGCATCACATGACTCAGTGTGGATATGTGTATGTGTCTAGCATCACATGACCCAGTGTGAATATGTGTATGTGTCTAGCATCACATGACCCAGTTTGGATATGAGTATGTGTCTAGCATCACATGACTCAGTGTGAATATGTGTATGTGTCTGGCATCACATGACTCAGTGTGAATATGTGTATGTGTTTAGCATCACATGACTCAGTGTGAATATGTGTATGTGTCTAGCATCACATGACCAGTGTGAATATGTGTATGTGTCTAGTATCGACATGACTCAGTGTGATATGTGTATGTGTCTAGATCACATGACTCAGTGTGGATTGTGTATGTGTCTAGCATCACATGACTGTGTGAATATGTGTTGTGGCTCGGTGTAATGTGTTTTTTCATCCAGTGATAGTGTTGTGTTGGTGTTATTGTAGTGTCTAGCAACATGACCAGTGTGATATGTTATGTGTCTATACATGACCCAGTGTGAATATGTGTATGTGTCTAGCATTCACCTGACTCAGTGTGAATATGTGTATGTGTCTGGCATCAAATGACCCAGTGTGAATATGTGTATGTTTCTGCATCACATGACTCAGTGTAATATGTGTATGTGTCTGGCATCACATGACCCAGTGTTGAATACTGTGTATGTGTCTCTAGCAACATTACTCAGTGTGAATATGTGTATGTGTCTAGCATCACATGACTCGGTGTGAATATGTGGTATGTGTCTAGTATCACATGACCAGTGTGAATATGTGTATGTGTCTAGCATCACATGACCAGTGAGGATATGTGTATGTGTCTAGCATCACATGACTCAGTGTAAATATGTGTATGTGTCTGGCATCACATGACCCTGTGTAGATTATGTGTATGCTGTCTGGCCATCACATGACCCAGTGTGAATATGTGTATGTGTCTAGCATCACATGACCTCAGTGGGATATGTGTATGTGTCTGGCATAACATGGACACAAGTGGTGAATACTGTGTATGTGTCTGGCATAACATGACCAAGTGTAAATATGTGTATGTGTCTAGCATCACATGACCCAGTGTGAATATGTGTATGTGTCTAGCATCACATGACTCACTGTGGATATGTGTATGTGTCTGGCATAACATGACCAAGTGTGAATATGTGTATGTGTCCGGCATAACATGAGCAAGTGTAAATATGTGTATGTGTCTGGCATCACATGACTCAGTGTGGATATGTGTATGTGTCTGGCATCACATGACTCAGTGTGGATATGTGTATGTGTCTGGCATCACATGACCCTGTGTGAATAAGTGTATGTGTCTGGCATAACATGACCAAGTGTGAATATGTGTATGTGTCTGGCATCACTTGACCCTGTGTGAATATGTGTATGTGTCTGGCATAACATGACCAAGTGTGAATATGTGTATGTGTCTAGCATCACATGACCCAGTGTGAATATGTGTATGTGTCTAGCATCACATGACCCAGTTTGGATATGAGTATGTGTCTAGCATCACATGACTCAGTGTGAATATGTGTATGTGTCTGGCATCACATGACTCAGTGTGAATATGTGTATGTGTCTAGCATCACATGACTCAGTGTGAATATGTGTATGTGTCTAGCATCACATGACCCAGTGTGAATATGTGTATGTGTCTAGTATCACATGACTCAGTGTGGATATGTGTATGTGTCTAGTATCACATGACTCAGTGTGGATATGTGTATGTGTCTAGCATCACATGACTCAGTGTGAATATGTGTATGTGTCTAGTATCACGTGACTCAGTGTGAATATGTCTATGTGTCTAGCATCACGTGACTCAGTGTGAATATGTGTATGTGTCTAGCATCACATGACTCAGTGTAGATATGTGTATGTGTCTAGTATCACATGACTCAGTGTGGATATGTGTATGTGTCTGGCATCACATGACTCAGTGTGAATATGTGTATGTGTCTAGCATCACATGACTCAGTGTAGATATGTGTATGTGTCTAGCATCACATGACTCAGTGTGAATATGTGTATGTGTGTGGCATCACATGACCCAGTGTGAATATGTGCATGTGTCTAGCATCACATGACTCAGTGTAAATATGTGTATGTGTCTAGTATCACATGACTCAGTGTGGACTATGTGTATGGTGTCTGGCATCACATGACTAGTGTGAATATGTGTATGTGGTCTAGGCATCACATGACTCAATGTGAATATTGTGTATGTGTCTAGCATCACATGACTCAGTGGGGATATAGTGGTATGTGTGTGCATCACATGACCCAGTGTGATATGTGTATGTGTCTAGTATCACATGACTCAGTGTGGATAGGTGTATGTGTCTGGCATCACATGACTCAGTGTGAATATGTGTATGTGTCTGGCATCACATGACTCAGTGTGAATATGTGTATGTGTCTGGCATCACATGACTCAGTGTGAATATGTGTATGTGTCTGGCATCACATGATCAGTGTGAATATGCGTATGTGTCTGGCATCACATGACTCAGTGTGAATATGTGTATGTGTCTAGCATCCCATGACTCAGTGTGAATATGTGTATGTGTCTAGCATCACCTGACTCAGTGTGTAATATGTGTTGTGTGTCTGGCATCACATGACTACATGGATATGTGTATGTGTTAGCATCACATCAATGCTAATATGTGTATGTGTCTAGCATCACATGAACCAGTGAATAGTGTTGTGTCTAGACACATGACTATGTGAATATGTGTATCAGTGACTAGTGTGACTATGTGTATGTGTTGATACATACTCAGTTGGGCATGTGTATGTGTATGTGTCACAGACCAGGTGAATATGAATATTGGGCTATCACGTATCAGTGGAATATGTGTATGTGTCTAGATCATGATCATGATATGTGTGTGTCTAGCATCACATGACTCAGTCTAGATACATGTATGTGTGAATATGTGTATGTGTATGGCCTGCATGACACCCTGTGAATATGTGTATGTTTTGGCATTACATCCATGAATATGTGTATGTGTCTAGCATACATGTCATTGATAGGTTGTGTGAAATGCCCAGTGTGAATATGTGTATGTGTGCATCACATGACTCAGTGTAAATATGTGTATGTGTCTGGATCACATGACCCAGTGTGAATATGTGTATGTGTCTAGCATCACATTACTCAGTGTGAATATGTGTATGTGTCTAGCATCACATGACTCGGTGTGAATATGTGTATGTGTCTAGTATCACATGACCCAGTGTGAATATGTGTATGTGTCTAGCATCACATGACCCAGTGAGGATATGTGTATGTGTCTAGCATCACATGACTCAGTGTAAATATGTGTATGTGTCTGGCATCACATGACCCTGTGTGGATATGTGTATGTGTCTGGCATCACATGACCCAGTGTGAATATGTGTATGTGTCTAGCATCACATGACTCAGTGTGAATATGTGTATGTGTCTGGCATAACATGACCAAGTGTGAATATGTGTATGTGTATATGTGTATGTGTCTAGCATCACATGACTCAGTGTGAATATGTGTATGTGTCTAGTATCACATGACCCAGTGTGAATGTGTGTATGTGTCTAGCATCACATGACCCAGTGTGGATATGTGTATGTGTCTAGCATCACATGACTCAGTGTGAATATGTGTATGTGTCTGGCATCACTTGACCCTGTGTGAATATGTGTATGTGTCTGGCATAACATGACCAAGTGTGAATATGTGTATGTGTCTAGCATCACATGACCCAGTGTGAATATGTGTATGTGTCTAGCATCACATGACCCAGTTTGGATATGAGTATGTGTCTAGCATCACATGACTCAGTGTGAATATGTGTATGTGTCTGGCATCACATGACTCAGTGTGAATATGTGTATGTGTCTAGCATCACATGACTCAGTGTGAATATGTGTATGTGTCTAGCATCACATGACCCAGTGTGAATATGTGTATGTGTCTAGTATCACATGACTCAGTGTGGATATGTGTATGTGTCTAGTATCACGTGACTCAGTGTGGATATGTGTATGTGTCTAGCATCACATGACTCAGTGTGAATATGTGTATGTGTCTAGTATCACATGACCCAGTGTGAATATGTCTATGTGTCTAGCATCACGTGACTCAGTGTGAATATGTGTATGTGTCTAGCATCACATGACTCAGTGTAGATATGTGTATGTGTCTAGCATCACATGACTCAGTGTGAATATGTGTATGTGTCTGGCCTCAAATGACCCAGTGTGAATATGTGTATGTGTCTGGCATTACATGACCCAGTGTGAATATGTGTATGTGTCTGGCATCACATGACCCAGTGTGAATATGTGTATGTGTCTGGCATCACATGACTCAGTGTGGATATGTGTATGTGTCTAGCATCACATGACTCAGTGTGAATATGTGTATGTGTCTGGCCTCAAATGACCCAGTGTGAATATGTGTATGTGTCTGGCATCACATGACCCAGTGTGAATATGTGTATGTGTCTAGTATCACATGACTCAGTGTGAATATGTGTATGTGTCTAGCATCACATGACCCAGTGTGAATATGTGTATGTGTCTAGTATCGCATGACTCAGTGTGGATATGTGTATGTGTCTAGTATCACGTGACTCAGTGTGGATATGTGTATGTGTCTAGCATCACATGACTCAGTGTGAATATGTGTATGTGTCTAGTATCACATGACCCAGTGTGAATATGTCTATGTGTCTAGCATCACATGACTCAGTGTGAATATGTGTATGTGTCTAGCATCACATGACTCAGTGTGAATATGTGTATGTGTCTGGCCTCAAATGACCCAGTATGAATATGTGTATGTGTCTGGCATTACATGACCCAGTGTGAATATGTGTATGTGTCTGGCATCACATGACCCAGTGTGAATATGTGTATGTGTCTGGCATCACATGACTCAGTGTAAATATGTGTATGTGTCTGGCATCACATGACCCAGTGTGAATATGTGTATGTGTCTAGCATCACATGACTCAGTGTGAATATGTGTATGTGTCTGGCATCACATGACCCTGTGTGAATATGTGTATGTGTCTGGCATCACATGACCAAGTGTGAATATGTGTATGTGTCTGGCATCACATGACTCAGTGTGAATATGTGTATGTGTCTGGCATCACATGACCCAGTGTGAATATGTGTATGTGTCTAGCATCGCATGACCCAGTGTGAATATGTGTATGTGTCTGGCATCACATGACCCTGTGTGGATATGTGTATGTGTCTGGCATCACATGACCCAGTGTGAATATGTGTATGTGTCTGGCATCACATGACTCAGTGTAAATATGTGTATGTGTCTGGCATCACATGACCCAGTGTGAATATGTGTATGTGTCTGGCATCACATGACCAAGTGCGGCGTAAGGTGCAATTTAATTGACTTATATTTCTTGCTGAACATTTACATCACATTGTATTGTCATTATTAAGTGTGTTACCGACTGGCGTGGGCCAGCACATTTCTACACATCACGTGATCTCCAATAGCGTGTATTAGTTTACGTGCTGACACCATTCCGTCTTATGACATAAGCTTGTTGAAGATGTTATTTCGCGGTCTTCCTCCAAATGTCTTGCCACAAATCTTTCCAGTTCTCACAACATCTTCCCATTGTGGTCTTTTCATAACGTAGCTACGAAATGATAACTGCCTCATTCTGATGTTTTTGATAAGTTGTCTTTGTGCCCTGGTCTCTTTCAAAACGATTATCTTACTCTTTACACGCTGTGTCCAAACAGATCAGCACATACTTTACACGCAGTGTCCAAACAGATCAGCACATTCTGTCTCATCCGTCCAGATTCTAGGCATTTTATAATCTGCCTATGTTTCTCAAACTGTAAAATCCACCCTTGTCTCTCACATTGTATAGTCCACCCATATTTCTCACACTGTATAATCTCCCCATATTTCTCACACCGTATAATCCATCTATGTCTCTCACACTGTATAATCCACCCATATTTCTCACACTGTATAATCCACCCATATTTCTCACACTGTATAATCCACCCATATTTCTCAAACTGTAAAATCCACCCTTGTCTCTCACATTGTATAGTCCACCCATATTTCTCACACTGTATAATCCACCCATATTCCTCACACTGTATAATCCATCCATATTTCTCACACTGTATAATCCATCCATATTTCTCACACTGTATAATCTCTCCATATTTCTCACACTGTATAATCCACCCATATTTCTCACACTGTATAATCCATCCATATTTCTCACACTGTATAATCCATCCATATTTCTCACACTGTATAATCTCTCCATATTTCTCACACTGTATAATCCACCCATATTTCTCACACTGTATAATCTCCCCATATTTCTCACACTGTATAATGCACCCATATTTCTCACACTGTATAATCTTCCCATATTTCTCACATAGCATAATCTCCACATATGTCTCACACTTTATAATCCACTCATATTTCTCACACTGTATAATCTCCAAATATTTCTCACACTGTATAATTCACCCATATTTCTCACACTGTATAATCTTCCCATATTTCTCACATAGTATAATTTCCACATATTTCTCATACTGTATAATCCACCCATACTTCTCACACTGTATAATCTTCCCATATTTTTCACACTGCATACTCTTCCCATGTTTTTCACATTATGTAATCTACCCATATTTCTCACATTATGTAATCCACCCATTTTTTTCTCACAATGTATTATTTCCCCATATTTCTCACACTGTATAATCTCCTCATGTTTCTCACACTGTATTATTTCCCCATATTTCTCACACTGTATAATCTCCCCATGTTTCTCACACTGTATAATCTCCCCATATTTCTCACACTGTATAATCTCCCCATGTTTATCACACTGTATAATCTTCCCATGTTTCTCACACTGTATAATCTCCCCATATTTCTCACACCGTATAATACTTCCATATTTCTCACGCTGTATAATCTCCCCATATTTCTCACACCGTATAATTCATCCATGTTTCTCACACTGTATAAGCCACCCATATTTCTCACACGGCATAATCCACCCATATTTCTCACACTGTATAATCCACCCATGTTTCTCACACTGTATAATCTCCCCATCTTTCTCACACTGTATAATCCACCCATATTTCTCACACTGTATAATCTTCCCATATTTCTCACATAGTATAATCTCCACATATTTCTCACACTGTATAATCCACCTATACTTCTCACACTGTATAATCTCCCCATGTTTCTCACACTGTATAATCTTCCCATATTTCTCACACTGTATAATCTCCCCATGTTTATCACACTGTATAATCTCCCCATGTTTCTCACACTGTATAATCTCCCCATATTTCTCACACTGTATAATCTCCCCATGTTTCTCACACCGTATAATTCATCCATGTTTCTCACACTGTATAATCCACCCATATTTCTCACACTGTATAATCCACCCATATTTCTCACACTGTATAATCCACCCATATTTCTCACACTGTATAATCCACCCATATTTCTCACACGGCATAATCCACCCATATGTCTCACACTGCATAATCAACCCATATTTCTCACACTGTATAATCCACCCATATGTCTCACACTGCATAATCCACCCATATTTCTCACACTGCATAATCTCCCCATGTTTCTCACACTGTATAATCTCCCCATATTTCTCACACTGTATAATCCACCCATATTTCTCACACTGTATAATCTCCACATATGTCTAACACTGTTTAATCCTCCCATATTTCTCACACTGTATAATCTCCCCATATTTCTCACACTGTATAATCCACCCATATTTCTCACACTGTATAATCTCCCCATATTTCTCACACTGTATAATCTTCCCATATTTCTCACATAGTATAATCTCCCCATATTTCTCACACTGTATAAACCACCCATATTTCTCACACTGTATAATCTCCTCATATTTCTCACACTGTATAATCCACCCATATTTCACACACTGTATAATCTTCCCATATTTTTCACACTGCATAATCTCCCCATGTTTTTCACATGATGTAATCTACCCATATTTCTCACATTATGTAATCCACCCATTTTTTTCTCACACTGTATTATCTACTCATATGTCTCACACTGTATAATCTCCCCATGTTTCTCACACTGTATTATCTCCCCATATTTCTCACACTGTATAATTTCCCTATGTTTCTCACACTGTGTAATCTCCCTATATTTCTAACACTGTATATTCTCCCCATGTTTCTCACACTTTATAATCTCCCAATGTGTCTCACACTGTATAATCTCCCCATATTTCTCACACTGTATATTCTCCCCATGTTTCTCACACTGTATAATCTCCCAATGTGTCTCACACTGTATAATTTCCCAATGTGTCTCACACTGTATAATCCACCCATATTTCTCACACTGTATAATCTTCCCATATTTTTCACACTGCATACTCTCCCCATGTTTTTCACATTATGTAATCTACCCATATTTCTCACAATATGTAATCCACCCATATTTTTCTCACCGAATAATCGAGCTGTGTTTTTAACCCCTGTGTAATCTGCCCATATTTCTAACATGGTATAATCGACTAATGTTTCTCCCGCTGTATAACACATTGGTAAAACCACCCCAAGTTTCACACATTACGTAATCCGCCCATGTTTCACACATTGTGAAATTCGCCCATGTTTAACACATTGTGAAATTCGCCCATGTTCCGCACTGCTAGCCTAGAGTGCATGTTTCTTTCTACGCAACTAATCATGTATGTTTTTGCTTCCCTTGAGAGTTCGGTATATTTTAATGTTAAGATTTATAACAACCGTAATTAACTCAACACTTATAATTCTACCGCCATTTGTTTTTGCGGCGAGACACTTAATGTCTTTTCTTTCTGCTGACGTTGGCTGATTCTATCTCTGCTGTATCAGTGGTCAGATTCTGCTTGAGGCACACGTCGCTGCAGGCATGAATATATTTACTATCCCGAAAGTAAAGCCGTGAAGACAGAAGGGCTTATAGATTACGTCAAACATTCAGCAACAGCATCGTTGCGGTTGTGTAAAATAAATTGCATGCTATACACAATGCACATGACTGAAAGGTGTGCACTAGAGATCACATGAAGAAAGATTATTACACAATAAGACAAGTACATGACATCTGGGTGTACTCTAAAGCTCACGTTAAATCAGCGATATTACATAATAAGACAATTACATGACTTCTAGATTTGCACTAGAGCTCACGTGAAATCAGCAATATTACATAATAAGACAATTACATGACTTCTAGATTTGCACTAGAGCTCACGTTAAATCAGCAATATTAAATAATAAGACAATTACATGACTTCTAGATTTGCACTAGAGCTCACGTGAAATCAGCAATATTACATAATAAGACAATTACATGACTTCTAGATTTGCACTAGAGCTCACGTGAAATCAGCAATATTACATAATAAGACAATTACATGACTTCTAGATTTGCACTAGAGCTCACGTGAAATCAGCAATATTACATAATAAGACAATTACATGACTTCTAGATTTGCACTAGAGCTCACACGAAACCGGCGATATTACATATAAGACAAGTACATGACTGAAAGGTCATCGTCGCGCTATCGAGAACAGATCACGATCGGATGCCTCGCGTTAAAAGTGCAGCGCGTAGACATGCACTATATGCAGTCGGGAAGAAGAAGGCAGTGGCGAAGAAGACAGCGGCGACTGCTGAGCCCATATCTACACACAGCAGTCCTGCTCCTACCCAAGCTGACACCGTTCCCGTTGCCGAAGAAACCACAATTGAAGCCAGCAGTAGCCGGGAAGTTCTCAACAGCACTAAGGTTTTGTAGCCCAGTTTACTAAAGATTCCCACACAGGAGGAAACAACAACAACGGAGGACTTCACCAGCAAAATACTGCTAAAACAGACAAGCGTGGGAGAAGACACACTGTGGGCGCTACCAACAGACAAGATATTTAGTCTGTTGGAAAACGAGCTGGGAAGAAACAGCATCTGCCAGCTGCACAAGACACCTGATGGAGTAGCGGTCTCCATCGACAAAGAACCCAAAGTCCACAGCACTTATGCAGAAAATCGCACAAGGAGAGAAAACCGACATCAAGCTTTACAACGGCATCTTATTGGAAGCACTACATACCGAGAGTGCTGCAGTGTTCAAAGTTCCGGAAATTTTGGCACACGCGTGCCACCTGCAAGAGTGAGGTGGAGGTATGTAGATATTGCTCTGGACCCCATCCATACAGCCAGTCCAGCATGCAAAGACCGACTCGGACTTCTGGAGGCCTAACACTAACATAAAGTGCGCCAACTGCCTCGACAACCACGGCGCCAGGTACCTCGACTGCCCCTACCATAAGACAGCAAGGAAGCCACGAAGATCGCCATCAAATCTAACCTACCATATAAAGAGGCTAGGAGGCAGTACGAGGCCACCAATCTACTCACAAAAAGCGACAAAGCGCAACTGGAAGGCCAACTGAAGGACATGTGATCAAAGTTCAACAGCATAGAAAAAGAAAAACACAAGACGCAAGAAACACAGACAACGGCCGTTCAGCGCATCCTGGACAATCTGAAACAAGTTCAGTAGAAGACTGAGCAGTATGTAGCTCAAATGGCTGCTATAAAAGCCGAGACAGACGAAACTCTATCAAAAATTCAAGAAGAAAGAGAAAAGACAGAAGAAACGCTTAAACAGATCCAAGAAGAAAGAGAACAAACAGAACTGCTCAAATCACAGAAAGAAACATCCGAACCAGAAAATGCAAAGACCCAGACAGAAGAAGCATCAGAAGAAGAAATAGATCTGGATGAAGAAGGCTACCCAGACCAAGACCAATTTTGTAGGGCGGTCTTGAATAGGCTCTGCTCTCCACCAAGGTCGAACTATCGAGACGACACAGAAATCAAAGAAGAACGAGAAGATTCGAAGACAACCTAAGACGAGGAAATAGGTGGAACACCAGGAGAGACGATTATCAGTAATCATCACTGAAGGAAACAGCACCATTTGACGGGGTGGGTACACAATTACTCCAGGCCTCAACAAGTGTGCGACTCTGTCCAGACATGTAAAACCACAAGGATGAAATAAGCACATTTGCAGCAACTCAACTCTCTCAGGGAAGCAGATAAAAGCAGCATCATATACGAAAGAAGCACGAGATACACTATAAAGGCCCCAAATACAACCAATTCGATATAAGCGATTTTTGAAAGGGGCCATTCGTCTCAGCTGAATCGGAATCGGACTGAAAGGTGTGTGCACTAGAGATCACATGAAACCAGAGATATTACATAATAAGAAAAGTACATGGTAGAGACTGTCACATAAATTAGGTCTTATGAGATGATGCAGCTGGTTATATCTCCTTACGGGACGCAGAGGTGTTTCCAAGGCACCAGGGCCGGGTTATATACTGGCCAAGACCTATTGACGCGTCCTCGTCGAGCGTCCTGGGCAACAGGTCCCTTCGGGGTCCTGGCTAAAGTAAGTAGGATCGCCGATTCCTCCGAAGTCGGAGAGTGTCTGCCTGTACGGCGAGGAACCACCAGTCTGCACACCAATAAGCCAGACATGGGACAACGGATACTCACGCAAGCCTCAGGTCCTGTATGACATCACACTGATGTTGGACAACAGGATGCTTTCATCCGGCATACTGGACTTCGCGTTGGAGCTCAAGCCAACGAACACAAGCAAGCATATCCCCTTACCACTAGGTCCATTATGGGGTATCTTTTTGTGCTTCCAACTATACATCTGTATACACTTACAACTGCTTGCAAGCCATTATACATCTGTATCCACTTACTACTGCTTGCAAGCTATTATACTCCTGTATGTACATACTACTGCTTGCAAGCTATTATACTTCTGTATCCACTTACTATTGCTTGCAAGCTATTATACTTCTGTATGTACTTACTACTGCTTGCAAGCTATTATACTTCTGTATGTACTTACTACTGCTTGCAAGCTATTATACTTCATCTACTTACTACTGCTTGCAAGCTATTATACTTCTGTATGTACTTACTACTGCTTGCAAGCTATTATACTTCTGTATGTACTTACTACTGCTTGCAAGCTATTATACTTCTGTATCCACTTACTATTGCTTGCAAGCTATTATACTTCTGTATGTACTTACTACTGCTTGCAAGCTATTATACTTCTGTATCCACTTACTATTGCTTGCAAGCTATTATACTTCTGTATGTACTTACTACTGCTTGCAAGCTATTATACTTCTGTATGTACTTACTACTGCTTGCAAGCTATTATACTTCATCTACTTACTACTGCTTGCAAGCTATTATACTTCTGTATGTACTTACTACTGCTTGCAAGCTATTATACTTCTGTATGTACTTACTACTGCTTGCAAGCTATTATACTTCTGTATCCACTTACTATTGCTTGCAAGTTATTATACTTCTGTATGTACTTACTACTGCTTGCAAGCTATTATACTTCTGTATCCACTTACTACTGCTTGCAAGCCATTATACTTCTGTATGTACTTACTACTGCTTGCAAGCTATTATACTTCTGTATCCACTTACTATTGCTTGCAAGCTATTATACTTCTGTATGTACTTACTACTGCTTGCAAGCTATTATACTTCTGTATCCACTTACTACAGCTTGCAAGCTATTATACTTCTGTATCCACTTACTACTGCTTGCAAGCTATTATACTTCTGTATCCACTTACTATTGCTTGCAAGCTATTATACTTCTGTATCCACTTACTATTGCTTGCAAGCTATTATACTTCTGTATGTACTTACTACTGCTTGCAAGCCATTATACATCTGTATCCACTTACTATTGCTTGCAAGCTATTATACTTCTGTATCCACTTACTATTGCTTGCAAGCTATTATACTTCTGTATCCACTTACTATTGCTTGCAAGCCATTATACTTCATCTACTTACTATTGCTTGCAAGCTATTATACTTCTGTATCCACTTACTACTGCTTGCAAGCTATTATACTTCTGTATCCACTTACTATTGCTTGCAAGCCATTATACTTCATCTACTTACTATTGCTTGCAAGCTATTATACTTCTGTATCCACTTACTACTGCTTGCAAGCTATTATACTTCTGTATCCACTTACTATTGCTTGCAAGCTATTATATTTCTGTATGTACTTACTACTGCTTGCAAGCTATTATACTTCTGTATCCACTTACTACTGCTTGCAAGCTATTATACTTCTGTTATGTACTTACTACTGCTTGCAAGCCATTATACTTCTGTATCCACTTACTATTGCTTGCAAGCTATTATACTTCTGTATCCACTTACTACTGCTTGCAAGCTATTATACTTCTGTTATGTACTTACTATTGCTTGCAAGCTGTTATACTTCTGTATCCACTTACTACTGCTTGCAAGCCATTATACTTCTGTATGTACTTACTACTGCTTGCAAGCCATTATACTTCATCTACTTACTACTGCTTGCAGGCCATTATACTTCTTCATCTACTTACTACTGCTTGGCAAAGGCTAATGGTCGACGTTTGTTGCAGGAGAGCCTGGCATATGATACCACAACATCTAGCTTAAGAATGGAGGTGTAGCCTTCCGCTGGATGGAGAATACGATACACACACACATCGTGATTGTAACTGACTCAGAAAGCATGCTGAGTAGGGTGAGGACTGGCAAGCTTCGTGCAGAGTGGCTTGCTTCGCTTCGGAAGTCACGGGTGACAAGCATCGTCTGGATCTTTTCTCCGGGACATGCTGGTGTGCTGGGGAATAAACAGGCAGACAAACTGGCTAGCTCTGCAAAACTTGGTGGAGTATTGATGCATGATAAGGCAGACATGGTTGCGGCCTTGTGGGAGCACGTGTACACCTCGGAGGAGCAAATGGATCACCATGGTCTGGCAAGAATGAGACAGCGAGGAGTGACGAGGGGATCTGGCCGATGCTCGATGCTTAGAAGATAGGTACTGGTACTATTGGGGTTGGAACTCTCCGCTGGCTTCTGAGGATTGGGACGGAGCGCTTATGGGAATGCCCTGAATGCTGTGATGTCGGTTCCTAAATCAATCAATCAATCAATCAATCAATCAATCAATCAATCGTACTACTGCTTGCAAGCCATTATACTTCTGTATGTACTTACTACTGCTTGCAAGCTATTATACTTCTGTATCCACTTACTACTGCTTGCAAGCTATTATACTTCATCTACTTACTATTGCTTGCAAGCTATTATACTTCTGTATCCACTTACTACTGCTTGCAAGCTATTATACTTCTGTATCCACTTACTACTGCTTGCAAGCTATTATACTTCTGTATGTACTTATTACTGCTTGCAAGCTATTATACTTCTGTATGTACTTACTACTGCTTGCAAGCTATTATACTTCTGTATCCACTTACTATTGCTTGCAAGCTATTATACTTCTGTATCCACTTACTACTGCTTGCAAGCCATTATACTTCTGTATGTACTTACTACTGCTTGCAAGCATTATACTTCTGTATCCACTTACTATTGCTTGCAAGCTATTATACTTCTGTATCCACTTACTATTGCTTGCAAGCTATTATACTTCTGTATGTACTTACTACTGCTTGCAAGCCATTATACATCTGTATCCACTTACTATTGCTTGCAAGCTATTATACTTCTGTATCCACTTACTATTGCTTGCAAGCTATTATACTTCTGTATCCACTTACTATTGCTTGCAAGCCATTATACTTCTGTATGTACTTACTACTGCTTGCAAGCCATTATACTTCTGTATGTACTTACTACTGCTTGCAGGCCATTATACTTCTGTATGTACTTACTACTGCTTGCAATCCATTATACTTCTGTATGTACTTACTACTGCTTGCAATCCATTATACTTCTGTATGTACTTACTACTGCTTGCAATCCATTATACTTCTGTATGTACTTACTACTGCTTGCAAGCCATTATTCTTCTGTATCCACTTACTATTGCTTGCAAGCTATTATACTTCTGTATGTACTTACTATTGCTTGCAAGCCATTATACTTCTGTATGTACTTACTACTGCTTGCAAGCCATTATACTTCTGTATGTACTTACTACTGCTTGCAAGCCATTATACTTCTGTATGTACTTACTACTGCTTGCAAGCCATTATACTTCTGTATCCACTTACTATTGCTTGCAAGCTATTATACTTCTGTATCCACTTACTATTGCTTGCAAGCCATTATACTTCTGTATCCACTTACTATTGCTTGCAAGCTATTATAATTCTGTATCCACTTACTATTGCTTGCAAGCCATTATACTTCTGTATCCACTTACTACTGCTTGCAAGCCATTATACTTCTGTATCCACTTACTATTGCTTGCAAGCTATTATACTTCTGTATGTACTTACTATTGCTTGCAAGCCATTATACTTCTGTATGTACTTACTACTGCTTGCAAGCTATTATACTTCTGTATGTACTTACTACTGCTTGCAAGCCATTATACTTCTGTATGTACTTACTACTGCTTGCAAGCCATTATACTTCTGCATGTACTTACTACTGCTTGCAAGCCATTATACTTCTGTATGTACTTACTACTGCTTGCAAGCCATTATACTTCTGCATGTACTTACTACTGCTTGCAAGCCATTATACTTCTGTATGTACTTACTACTGCTTGCAAGCCATTATACTTCTGCATGTACTTACTACTGCTTGCAAGCTATTATACTTCTGTATGTACTTACTACTGCTTGCAAGCTATTATACTTCTGTATGTACTGACAACTGCTTGCAATCCACTATAATTCTGCATCTATTTACTACTGCTTGCAATCCACTATAATTCTGCATCTATTTACTACTGCTTGCAATCCACTATAATTCTGCATCTATTTACTACTGCTTGCAATCCACTATAATTCTGCATCTATTTACTACTGCTTGCAATCCACTATAATTCTGCATCTATTTACTACTGCTTGCAATCCACTATAATTCTGCATCTATTTACTACTGCTTGCAATCCACTATAATTCTGCATCTATTTACTACTGCTTGCAATCCACTATAATTCTGCATCTATTTACTACTGCTTGCAATCCACTATAATTCTGCATCTATTTACTACTGCTAGCAAGCTGCTATATGTCTCGGCTTCTGTGGTGCGCTAGGCTCTATAACTTGTGCAGCTCTTGTATGGACAATGCTTCTATTGTACGATAGCCACTAATCTTCTGATTCCACTCTTGTGCTCCAGTCTCTATTCTTGTACTCGCACTGGCGTGCACTTGCCACCATCCTTATTCTACTGTTGTGACCTAGTCACTCTCCACCTGGTTCTACCACTGTGACCCAGCCTGCATACTCCCATTACTCCTGTTCTATTCTAGTAACTCTACGACTGCTTTTACTATTATGCGCTAGCGAACATACTTCACCTTCTGTATAATTGTGTTTCTACCATTGTACTTTAAGCCACTATACTTCTTCTTCTACTATTGGTTCTAGCACTATTCTTCCTAGAGTGCGCTACCTCAGAGGCAAGCACAATTGCTACCTATCCGGCTGTCATGCGTTCACATTCCCTTATAAGCAGGATTTTTTTAAAATTTGGCATGAGCTCTAATGTGTGGTGGTAGGGAGGAGAAGAGAAGGAAATTAAGTAAATATAACTTCGTCAAGGTCATCCAAAGTTTGCTCTTCATGCACTCGGTTGTTTACCTAAAGTCGCACATTATTAGCTCCAATGTCTAACAACTTTCGTTTTGATCCGGAGAGGGGGTGGGGGGGGGGGGTACAAACAGGAATAGCTTTACAAAAATTATATGCTTCTACTAAATGATAAATTGAGTTGTTTAAAGAGAGCACGTATTGCATTTCAATTCACTCAGCGTGCCATTGACAATCGTTCCACGCGACACGCTTGGCTCGCGTGCCGTAAGCTGCCGATGACTGCAGAGGTTATTCTTGTACTACGTCATGGCCAGTGCCTTTCCACGCTAACGTATAATTAATTGTCAAACAGGTTAATGCATGTGTTCCAGCACTTGATGAATAACATGTACTGTTAACTATGTGTTTTTTACGCATCTGCTCTCGGAATCTGTCAACTCGAACATTGTATTCGTGTGTCTGCTTAGTGCAGGCCTCAAGTGAACGATTTATTACGAGTGAATGATGTCTTCTTGGAGATGTTGACGGGAGTGATATAATGGCAAGACTTAACAAGGAAAAACATGGAGGGATTAACCTACTAAGTCCACAGGTTCTTCGTGACTCGTTTGCGCTGAAAACTGCAATCTCAGGTAGGAGTGCGGAGCGGGGACATCTTGGGAGGTATGGATATTCTGTATACATCCTTGACATTCAACTAGTTGTCATTGTAGTCAGAAATGGCAAGCTCGTGCAACATTACTGCAGACGTTTAACTCATTCCTGCATACGTTGTCTGCCATTTAGCCCACTGCTTGCCTTCCCGAAGCCACTGGACTAAGTGACAAGGAAGAAGATAGACATGTTTACTTTATGAAAACAAACAGCTTTAACCCGACTCTCAATACGTAGCAGGCACAAGCCATAACCGCCACTGATAGCTGCCACCACAACTAGAATGAGAAGTATATCATCAGCGAGAGTAAGATTGTATCCTCAAATACATGCAAGTTATTCTGGACGTAACGCTTGCCTTATATTGCAGAAACATCTGGGCCAGGGAAATTGACAAGATAATCATTGTTTTCTTAAATTGTCATAATTAATAAGGTGACGGCGAATAACTCAAGACAATCCACTAGGGGCGTGATGTCTGAGAACCTCCTATCTATAAGGTTACTATAATGAGGTAGGTTGTGATATCTGAGAGTCTCGTATCAGCTAGATTATTACACAATGAGGTAGGGTCTGATGTCTGAGATTCCCATACCTGTTAGGTTATTATACAATGAGATGGTGTGTGATATCTGAAATCCTCATATCTGTTAGGTTATTATACAATGAGATGGTGTGTGATATCTGAAATCCTCATATCTGTTAGGTTATTATACAATGAGATGGTGTGTGATATCTGAAATCCTCATATCTGTTAGGTTATTATACAATGAGATGGTGTGTGATATCTGAAATCCTCATATCTGTTAGGTTATTATACAATGAGATGGTGTGTGATATCTGAAATCCTCATATCTGTTAGGTTATTATACAATGAGATGGTGTGTGATATCTGAAATCCTCATATCTGTTAGGTTATTATACAATGAGATGGTGTGTGATATCTGAAATCCTCATATCTGTTAGGTTACTATACAATGAGATGGTGTGTGATATCTGAAATCCTCATATCTGTTAGGTTATTATACAATGAGATGGTGTGTGATATCTGAAATCCTCATATCTGTTAGGTTATTATACAATGAGATGGTGTGTGATATCTGAAATCCTCATATCTGTTAGGTTATTATACAATGAGATGGTGTGTGATATCTGAAATCCTCATATCTGTTAGGTTACTATACAATGAGATGGTGTGTGATATCTGAAATCCTCATATCTGTTAGGTTATTATACAATGAGATGGTGTGTGATATCTGAAATCCTCATATCTGTTAGGTTATTATACAATGAGATGGTGTGTGATATCTGAAATCCTCATATCTGTTAGGTTACTATACATGAGGTAGCGCGTATTGTATACGCTATCATGTGTGGTATGATACTGCACAATGAGGTAGGGTATGGTTTGTGATGTTATTATGTGTGGTATGATACTGCACAATGAGGTAGGGTATGGTTTGTGATGCTATCATGTGTGGTATGATACTGCACAATGAGGTAGGGTATGGTTTGTGATGCTATCATGTGTGGTATGATACCGCACAATGAGGTAGGGTATGGTTTGTGATGATATCATGTGTGGTATGATACTGCACAATGAGGTAGGGTATGGTTTGTGATGCTATCATGTGTGGTATGATACTGCACAATGAGGTAGGGTATGGTTTGTGATGCTATCATGTGTGGTATGATACCGCACAATGAGGTAGGGTATGGTTTGTGATGTTATTATGTGTGGTATGATACTGCACAATGAGGTAGGGTATGGTTTGTGATGCTATCATGTGTGGTATGATACTGCACAATGAGGTAGGGTATGGTTTGTGATGCTATCATGTGTGGTATGATACTGCACAATGAGGTAGGGTATGGTTTGTGATGATATCATGTGTGGTATGATACCACACAATGAGGTAGGGTATGGTTTGTGATGCTATAATGTGTGGTATGATACCGCACAATGAGGTAGGGTATGGTTTGTGATGCTATTATATGTGGTACTGCACAATGACGTAGGGTATGGTTTGTGATGCTATCATGTGTGGTATGATACCGCACAATGAGGTAGGGTATGGTTTGTGATGCTATAATGTGTGGCTGGATACTGCACAATGAGGTAGGGTATGGTTTGTGATGCTATCATGTGTGGTATGATACTGCACAATGACGTAGGGTATGGTTTGTGATGCTATCATGTGTGGTATGATACCGCACAATGAGGTAGGGTATGGTTTGTGATGCTATCATGTGTGGTATGATACTGCACAATGAGGTAGGGTATGGTTTGTGATGCTATCATGTGTGGCTGGATACTGCACAATGAGGTAGGGTATGGTTTGTGATGCTATCATGTGTGGTATGATACTGCACAATGACGTAGGGTATGGTTTGTGATGCTATCATGTGTGGTATGATACCGCACAATGAGGTAGGGTATGGTTTGTGATGCTATCATGTGTGGTATGATACTGCACAATGAGGTAGGGTATGGTTTGTGATGCTATCATGTGTGGTATGATACTGCACAATGAGGTAGGGTATAGTTTGTGATGCTATCATGTGTGGTATGATACCGCACAATGAGGTAGGGTATGGTTTGTGATGCTGTCATGTGTGGTATGATACCGCACAATGAGGTAGGGTATGGTTTGTGATGCTATCATGTGTGGTATGATACTGCACAATGAGGTAGGGTATGGTTTGTGATGCTATCATGTGTGGTATGATACCGCACAATGAGGTAGGGTATGGTTTGTGATGCTATCATGTGTTGTATGATACTGCACAATGAGGTAGGGTATGGTTTGTGATGCTATCATGTGTGGTATGAAACTGCACAATGAGGTAGGGTATGGTTTATGATGCTATCATGTGTGGTATGATACCGCACAATGAGGTCGGGTATGGTTTATGATGCTATCATGTGTGATATTTCAGAAATATCAACTGTTGGCGAAGCCTTAAGGCCATTCAAATAGCATGGAAAATACATTTGCAGGTGTTGGCTGGCACTCTTAGAAGTAGATGAAGTAAATAGAGATTAGAGGTTGCAGTATCGACTGGCACTCACAGAAGTAGATGAAGTAAATAGAGATTAGAGGTTGCAGTATCGACTGGCACTCACAGAAGTAGAGGAAGGAAATAGAGATTTGAGGTTGCAAATGGGCAGGAACATCGGAAGCTATATTGTGACGACATCCACATTCTATTCTCTCTACTTCTTTCATCTGTATCTATAAATACCTTTCAAATACCAATTATCTTATTTCTCATGACCTATGAGGAGGCTATGACGAATGCAGTGCCGTAATAACTGGGATGTGGAACCTATTACTACTGTCTTGGTAAATGAGCACACCAGTGGCTATGCTACGCTACTGTAACTGTGAGCATAAGAGATGAAGATATCGTGTTTTTTTTTCGCTCCCTCGCTTTGATCTCAAGCGTAGTCCATACACATTACTTTATAGTAGTGCTGGACAGAATTTTGCATGTGGATTAGCTTTCCCTATTAACAGTGTCCCTCGCCATTAGGCGAACCCACTCTGACTTCAGAGGTACTTTTAATTTACGTTCCCAAGTCAATGACGATAGGTCAACATTTTAGTCCAACTGTCAGGTGTAGGGAGTTGAACCCCTTATCCTCGGCAACAGCCTACCGGATGATATCGTGTTATAAATTGTTTTGATACTTTTTTCGAATATCCTTTACAGGACATTGCAGTCAACACCAGCATTTTCAACTGCTGTCGATGTCTTGACAGTTTTACGTTCAGTAGTTTGCCATTGCTTTCTCGGCTCACATACCCAGCCCAGCAAGTGTATGAGTGAAATTTCAAAACGGCGTGACTTCTGTGACAGACTGCTCACGACCGGGTCAAGCACACTGAGTCGTTACAACAGAATCAATTGCAGCCGTTGGAGGCCTCGTACAAGAAAACCGCAAATTGACTATGAGTGACATTGCCACACATCTTAACATCAGTCAAGGTTAACCACCCCACATTATCCATGATGTGCTACAGTACGGCAAAGTGAATGCAAGGTGGGTACCACGACAGCTTACTCCAGAATTGAAACAGCGACGCATTGATGCTTGTCAAGAACTTTTGCAGTGCTTTGAAGCAGAAGGTGATGGTATCCTATCAAGAATTGTTTCTGGAGATGAAATCTGGGTTCACTACCACGAGCCGGTAACGAAGAAAGCCAGCAAGGATTGACGCCATACTCCCTCATCGAAACTAAGAAGTTTCGCAGGCAGCCATCTGCAGGGAAGGTTATGCTGACATTCTTTGGGGTTGAACGATGAGTTATTTTAGAGCACTGCATGAGGGAAAAATCTTCGACCCGCATTCAAATCTAAACGACGTGGACTTCTGAGTCAAGATATCCTTTTGCAACATGACAATGCGCGTGAACGGTTGAAACCATCGAAGACTTCCACTTTCAGTGTGTACCACATCACCCGTACTCGCCAGACCTAGCATCAAGTGATTTTCACCTGTGTGGACAACTCAAAGAGTCATTGGAAGAACAGGCTTTTCGGTCCGATAAAGATGTACAAGTGGTGATGCACGAGTGGTTTACACACGCCACATAGATCTTTTTTTTTTCTACGGGAATCCAAGCACGTTTTCGGCGCTGGGGGACTTGCATTGAACGCAGTGGTGACGACATCGAAAAATAATACATTTGTCCTATACTTTTTCAGAAAAAAAACTATATATATATATATATATATATATATATGGATATATATGGATATATATATATCCATAGTGAGGTTTTCCGGAAGGTTGTTATGGGAGCGAGATTCTGCAAAGGACATACTACTGAATGAATGAATATATATAGCCGGCTCCGTGGCCAAAGACTTGCAAACGCGGTTCGTGAGCCGGTTACCACGCGGTTCGAAACGCAGCCGCGACCGATTTGTGCAGCAGACCGGGTCAGGTTTTGTTATAACGTGTTGGTATGGGAGCCGGTCGTTCAGAAAGCAATGGCAAACTACTGAACGTAAAATCGCGCCTTGTACATCAACAGCAGCTGAAAAATGCTGGTGTTAACTGCAACGTCTTGCAAGGGATCTGCAACATTGAAAAAAAAAATAAAATAAAAACAAAACATAATATTTTACAACTGTTAACGCATTTCGAAACCTTCTGCTAATCAGGATGTAGTTTAGTACTTGTATATGATTATCATAAGCAAAAGTAGGAAATCAAGGCGATGGATGCAGTGTAGGCAATCATGGTTTGGGAGAGCGAAACGAAAGAGGAATAAGACTTGTAGAATGGGCAAAAGAACAAAAAATGGTTGTAGCAAACACCAGGTTTAAACAGCATCTTAGAAGATTATGGACATGAAGGAGTCAAGACAGCAGGATTAAAAACTAGATAGATTGCATCCTGATTTGCAGAAGGTTTCGAAATGCGTTAACAGTCGTAAAAGCAGTTACCTAGTGTAGACTGTTACAGCGATCACAGATTAATTACAGGCACATTGAGGGTAAAGTTAAAGAAAGTCAAGTATACAACAGGAAACACTAAATATGATGTGTGCAAATTGAAAAATGACAAAGATATAACAATATTCTTTTTCTTCTTCTTGTCTTCTTTCGTTCGCTTGAAATATGTCTATAACTGCAATGTTGTCTCTTGTATGAATTTAACAGTCTTTTTTAGTTCACTTAGCGGTCCATAGAGTTTATAATTTTAACGTAAAAGTAAAGAACAAATTTGACATATTGTCTGATCTAGAGATCATATTTCAAGATGTAGATGATCATCAATGGGAAATGTTGAAGAATTCAATCAGTTTGGCTTCAGAAAAAAAAAACTATTCCAAAATTAAAGAAAGTGGGCTGTAAGACATGGATGACTGAAGAAATTTTACAGCTAATGGAAACAAGAAGACAGAATAAAAATAATCCTGCCAAATATGAAGAAATTGACAGAAAAGTCATAACATTATGTAAGGAAGCAAAAGAAGCATGGCTCGAGAAAACTGCATAGAAATTGAAAAACAACACAACAATAAACATATCAAACTAATGCACAAAAGAATTCAGGAGCTTACTAATCAAAGAACACGTACATCAGTAGGCTGCCTGAAGACAAAAGATAGAAAAATCAAAATAGAAAAAGATCAAATGTTACATGTATGGTCAAATTATGTGAAAAACCTTTATGATGACAACAGAGAAGAACAGTATTATATCCAAGATAATAATGAAGGACCATCAATTTTGAAGATGGAAGTTCAGAATGCTCTTAATCATATGAAAACTGGCAAGGCCACCGATTCAGACAGCATCACAACAGAAGCGATTAATGCTTTAGGAGAATATGGAATAGATAAAGTTACCAGACTGCTGAATACAATGTATGATACTGGAGATCTTTTTTTTTTAATGTTGCATATCCGTTGCAGGACGTTGCAGTCAACATCAGCATTTTTCAGCTGCGGTTAATGTACTAGGCAAGTTTTTACGTTCAGTAGTTTGCCATTGCTTTTTGAACGACCGGCTCCCATACCAACACGTTATAAAGCAACGCGACACGGTCTGCTGCACAAATCGGTTGCGGCTGCGTTTCGAACGCCTGGTAAGCGGCTCACGAACCGCGTTAGCAAGCCTTTGGCCACGGAGACGGCACTGGAGATATACCTAATGAATTATGTAATTCTATATTTATTGCAATAACAAAGAAATCAGGAGCCTTGGAATGTGATCAACATTGAACAATTAGTATAATGAGTCACATCAAGAAAATTTTGCTAAGAATTATCATGCAAAGAGTTAGGAAGAAAATACAACCTGAAATAGGAGAAGAACGATGTGGGTTTGTAGAAGCCAGAGGTACAGTAAATGCTGTGTACATACTGAGAACAGTAACTGAACGTCCTATACAAGTAAACAAAGATCTACACCTTTGCTTTTTTGACTTCACAAATGCTTTCGATAAAGTGAGACATGTCGACATGATAAAGATGCCTGAATATCTACAAATTGATGGGAAAGACCTTAGACTTTTAAAACAAAACATATATTGGAAACAACAAGCTGCCGTAAGAACAACAACAACAACAACAACAACAAAACTTTATTTTGAAAGGGTTAAGAATTGGGCACGCAGGCCCGTCTAACATTCTGCCCTTTTATCACTCTCTTTAATACATTATCCCATTCACACATCAATTGATAATGAAGTAGGTCAATATCAGCCTATTAATAGAGGTGTGAGACAGGGATGTTTAATGTCTCCAGATCTTTTTTCCCTGTACAGTGAAAATATATTCAGAAATATAGACGATATGGAAAGAATCATCACTGGGGGACATACTTCAATAACATTAGATATGCAGATGATACAGTCTTGACTGCAGACAATGAACAGGACCTGCAACATTTAGTAGATGCGGTTGTTGCACACAGTGAACAACTAGGGTTAGAATTGAATTGTAAGACGACAAAGATTATGGTCGTTACTGGGAAGAAGGAAACACCACAGTGTAATATTCAAGCAAATGGGCATATTCTTAAACAAGTGAATCGGTACAGTTATCTCAGCACAGTCATAACATCAGATGGGAGATGCCATGAAGAGATTAGAACAAGAATGACCATTGCGAGTATTGAAGTGCTACATAGAACCTGTACTATTGTATGGATGTGAAGCGTGGACAATGAGCAGACAAGCTGAAAAACATTGATGGCTGTAGAAATGTGGTTTCTGAGGAAAATGCAAAAATACCATGGACAGACAGAAAAACCAAAGAACAAGTCCTCAAGAAACAAATGAAGGATCGTAAACTGATTAGAGACTTAGAATGTAGACAGTCAACATTTGTTGGGCATGTTATGAGAAGAAATGAATTGGAGAACTTGGTGACAACTGGCAAGATCGAAGGAAAGAGACTAAGGGGAAGACCGAGAAGTACATACCTGGATGACTTGGCCACGTGGCATGGCACGGAGCTGATCCACGACTCTGATTATCGAGTGAGATGGTGAAACAGGACCGCCAATGCTTATCGGCATGGCACATGATGGATGGAGTACATGGGATGTTGACAGGAAACTTCCTGTCGCGCTTGCTCCGCGGCGGAGTTTGTACCACATAGGCTTTGACTTGTAACAAACAAGCAATACAATCCCTGAGCAAGAGACAAGGAACAGTAGGAGGTATCGGTTGAGTCGAACACTTGTAGATGTAGGCCACCATTAAACACATTTCCAGAACGTTCTTGGTGTGTAGATAAAGCAGTTCTATAGGGTGTTTGTGACGTGGTTCAGCAGCCGGCTCTGTGCAGATATATGTACCTACAGTTTTAATGATGACACAAAAGGCGGCAGGGAAAAAGAGACACAAGCAATGTTTTTTTTTTTTCCAGTTGAACAATGCCCAGTTTCCCCCAGTTGGATTAGCGTAAAAGATTATAACAGCCTTCACGTATAACGCTGTTGCTAGTCTACTTCCTGAAAGTTACTGTAAGACAAATCTCAAGGACGTTGGATGGCGCGCTGGTCGTCTCCGTACCCCGCTTGATACGGGACATTTTTGTTTTTTAAAATTGACCTAGAATCCCAGGTTGACCGAACCTAAAACTGGTACCAGGAAGTGTTCTTTGATGGAACTGTATCGCTTACTTTACAAACTGGACCAGACAAGCAGGTGGGAGGTCATAGTTCAGTTCCCACAGTTCAGTGTCACACAGACTTCCTCTACTGGTTTCTGTTCCCCGCTCTTCAAGGTTCTGGCTGGCGTATTCCATGTTTCCGCGCCAGGGGATGTCAGCCTACAACACCCAGTCTTTACCTTCCTCTGTCTTTCTCAGTTTCTACCCTCTTTTCATTCTATTTATTTCCTTCCATAGAGTCCTGGAGAAGCGCCTCTACCACCTTTCTTTGATCCTCTGTCAATACTGCGATTTCCTATTCAATTCGCCCACATTATTAAGATTTAGTTGCAGGTCAGCTAGTCGAATGGATAAGAACGCGTGTTCTTAAACATTCGGTGTGCTGATGCCGAGGTTAGTGGTTCAACCTCTACACCGGACAGCTGGACTAAAATGTTGACGTGTCGTCCTTGACTTGGGGACGTTAATTACAAGTACCTCTGAAGTCGAAGTGGGTTCGCCTGATGGCGAGGGGGACACTGTTAAAGGGGAAAGCTAATCCACACGCAAAATTCAGTCCATCATTACTATAAACAGTGTGTATGGACTACGCTTGAGGTCAAAGCGAGCGAGCGCAAAAAAAAAAAAAAAAAGATTTTGTTTTTTCTTCATACCCTTTACAGGACATCACTGTCAACACCAGCATTTTACCGCTGTTGTTCATTTCTTGGCAAGATTACACTCAGTAGTTTGCCATTGCTTTCTGAAAGACCAGCACTCATACCACTTTTATGAAAACCAGCATAAGGCAGTCTGCTTAATGAAGTTAAAGCTGGAGTTGTATATGCTGCAGATTGTAATTATTATCATATCTTTACAGTCCCGGTGAAGCAAAGGTGTAACTGCGGTATAACTGCGGTGTAACTGGGAACACATTCTCTTCGGCAATTTCCGTTTAGGACCGATCATTGTGTTACAGGAAACAGGAAGTGGTGCTGCACAAATGATGGCGGAATTCTTCCCGATTGCCTTGCCAAGGTGGGAGCCGGTGTCACACTTTTAAAAAGTTGCAATCAACCACAGCATTTATTGACTGTTTGTGATTTACTAAACAAATTTAGTTTAGTAGTTTGTCATTGCTTTCCAAACGGCCGACGCCTCATACATGTAAATCAATGCAAAGTGGTCCGCTTCCAAATCGCCCGTAGCTGATTTTGTACTCAAGACTCGGCATTTGTTTCTTGTATGACTTGCTCATTGTTATTTTTGTCTGTCTGTCCTTTCTATTATTTACATTTTCCACATGTATCCTTCTCATTTCTTGCTTGATATTATCAAATTTGTCATCCCCATTCTTGTTTGAACAATCCGCGTGACTATTTTGAGTGGCGTTAATAAGTTGCACTCAATCGCATGCTGACAGTCTGGAGTCACCTGGTGCGGTGCACATTACTATCCCTATCGGGTGGGGCTGCTCCTTTGGAGCACCCATTTACGCCGTTTCTCTGATTCTGTGTGTATTGACAACATATGATTTGTCTAGACATCTGCAAAGAAGGTGTTTTGCCATTGCTTTTCTTCTTAGCGATGACCATACGGTCTATGACCTCAGCCATTGTCTCCCAAAAAAAGATCCCTCCCACCCCTTTTAAAAACCCCCCCCTTTTTTTTGGGGAAAAATTTTGGGGTTTTCCCGGGAAAAAAATTTTTTCCCCTTTTTGAAAACCAACACTTAAACCCCTTTTAGGGAAAAAAAATTTTTTAAAAAAAATTTAAAAAAAATTTTAAAAAACCTTTTTTTTTAAATATCTTTAAAAAAATTTTTTTTTGGGGGGAAAAAAAAAAAAAGGGAAAAAAATTTTTTTTTTTTAGGGAATTTTTTTTTTAAAAAAAAAAATTTTTTGGGGTTTTCCCCCCGGTTTTTTCCCCGGGGGGCCCCTTTTTGAAAAACAAAATTATTTTTTTTAAAAAATTTAATTTTAAATTTTTTTTTTTAAAAAAAACCCCCCTTTTTAAAAAATTTTTTGGTTTTTTTTTTCCCCCCCCCCAAAAAAAAAAAAAAAAATTTTTTTTTTCCCCCCCTTTTTTTTTTTTTTTTCCCCTTTTTTTTTTTTTTTTTTTGGGGGAAAAAAAAACCCCCCCCTTTTTAAAAGGGGGGGTAATTTTTTGGGAAAAATTCCCCGCTTTCTGGGGGGTCCCCTTTTTTTTAAAAAAAGGGGGGGCCCCCCCGGGGGAAAAAAAATTTTTTTTGTTTTGGGAAAAAAAAAGGGGGTTTTTTCCCCAAAAAAATTTTTTTTTTTTCCCTTTTTGGGGGGGGGTTTTTAGCCCGGGGGCCAAAAAAAAACCCCCCCCTTTTTAAAAAAAAAAAAGGGGGGGCCCCAAAAATTTTTTTTTTTTTTAAAAGGTTTTAAATTTGGGGAAAGGGGGGGTTAAAAGGGGTTTTAAAGCCCGGGGTCCCCTTTAAAGGGGGGGGAAATTTTCCCCCGGGGGCCCCCCGGGGCCCTTTTTGAAAAAAAATTTTTTTTAAAAAAGGGGGAAAAAAACCAACCAAAAAAAAAGGGCAAAAAAAATTTAACCCCCAAAAAAGGGGGGGAAAAAAAGGGGGGGGAAAAACCCCCCAAAAAAAAACAAAATTTTTTTTTTTCCCTTTTAAATTTTGCCGGAATTTTTTTCCCCCGGGAAAAAAAAAAAAGGGTTTTTCCCCTTTTTAAATTTTTTTTTTAAATTAAAATTTTTTTTTTGGGGAAACCCCCCCCCTTTTTTTAATTTGCCTTTTTTTTTTTGGGGGGGGGAAAATTTTTTTAAATTGGTTTTTTGGGGGGGGGGTTTTTTTTTTTCCCCCCCCCTTTTTGGGGGGGGGGGGGAAAAATTTAAAAAAAATTTTTTTTTCCTTTGGGGGGGAAAATTTTTTGGGGGGAAAAAGGGGAAATTTTTTAAAAAAAAAATTTTAAAAAATTGGGGGGCCCCGGGGGGAAAAAAAAAGGGTTTTTTTTTTAAAATTTAAAATTTTGGAAAAAAAAAATTTTCCCCCTTTTTTTAAAAAATTTTCCAAAAAATTTTTAAAAGGAAAAAAATTTAAAAAAACATTTTTCCCCCCGGGTGAAGCAAAGGTGTAACTGCGATATAACTGCGGTGTAACTGGGAATACATTCTTTTCAGCAATTTCCGTTTTAGGACCGATCATTGTGTTACAGGCACAGGAAGTGGTGCTGCACAAATAGGGTTGCCAGATACGTGGGCACCAAAAGGAGGACATAATAAGACAAAAAAGAGGACAAAGGAGGACATAATAAGACAAAAAGAAGGACAAAGGAGGACATATTGAATGTTTCATTTAAATAGTTCCAGATTAAACCCACAATCAGTACAATTTTATTACAATAGCTACCAATACATTTTTTTTATCATAAATGGTGGTTGGTTTACAGAAATAAAATATTCGTTCAAGGCAGTAAACAGCCTCAATAGCCTCTCAGCAGCTGGAAACAAACTGAGCCATCTAGTTTTAGAGTGATAGAGTAGTTGCTGATAGTTAATGTTGACGTAGTCACAAAACTCCTTTAAAGTTTCTGTTCTGACAGTGTATATAAAAAAGTAATTGAATATCTTCAAGACAATAGATTCAACGTAAATCTGCATTAAATCTGCGCCGTATTGGATGCGGTTGTGCAGAACATGAGCAGAAAATCCAATGCCTACTAATGGCTTGCTCAAAGCTTCTTTCAAATGCGAGAACACATTTCTACCTTCTCTTCTGTTAATGCCTCCAAAATTCACATTGGTAATGTCACTAGCAAAAGCAACATATTTGGAGTACAAATCATGTTTTTGGAGTGTTCTCAAAATATACTGTGATATAGCTTCTGAGGTTTCATTTGGTGTGTTGTCTAACTCGAGAATCTTAGTTTGGATTCCACCTGCTTTCCAGTCAAAGTACTGAACAACGATCGGAAATATTTTCTGCGAACCGTGATTGCTGGCATCTGTCGAAAGACCGAAACATGGTGGTACCACTTAAAGATTTATCCAATTCATCAACAGTGTGGGGGGCAATCACCTGGTTTATTATTGCTTCAGTCTTTGTTTTTACACAAGCAATATGTTTAGCAATTTCTGAATCTTCAAATAATGTGTGCATCAAACCAGCTGTGCAGGTCATCGAGTTGTAAGACTGATGACGACATCATATACTCCATACTCCATATACTCCAGGATTGCCCAAACTACAACATATCCAGGCGAACCTTCTGGCCTAGAGAGACAACAGTGGAAGATAAACTCTATGGACCGCTGAGTGAACTGAAAAAGACTGTTAGATTCATACAAGAGACAACATTGCAGTTATAGACATAGTTTAGGCGAACGAAAGAAGAAGAAGAAGATGACGACAAACTGTATGAAATGCCAAAGTTGCTTCAGTCGCATGCGCTTTCAGGAACACCTTTGAGTACTTAGGCTGAAAAAAAGACGTCAATGTGCTAGATGACGCGGACACTTTGATTAGGTTTCTATGTCTCTCACTGTCAACATGGCGCTCCTTGTCAGTAGTTCCTTTGTTGGTAACGGACATGTAACTATCGCAAATCGTACACTTTGCCTCATTCTAGTTGAGTCCTTCAACGAAGCATGGAAACTTATTTTTCATAGTGTTCGAGAATTTACATTTTCTCTTTGTAGAAGCCATTTTCATAAACATACACGGCAAAAGTTACAAATTAAAAACAAAAAAACAATTTTAAGTGGCGTCTCTGCTACCAGAACCGGAAATAACATAATCATTTTGACCATAGAGACTACAGAATTGTTAGTGTTGCCGAACAGAGCAACAGTTAGATTCAAACTATACAAATAATTGGTGCTTCACATTTGGTATAAATAGGAAAATTAAATAAATATTATTAAGCAATGGGTCTTAATAAAGAACGTAAACACACGGTAGAGTGTACATACATTGTAAGTTGTAATAACAATACATAAAAAATGATAACATCAAATATTTAAAAAGCCGGACATTTTAAAGGTTTTTAGCTTTGCCTGCCGGACGGAGGACATTAGGCTAAAAAGGAGGACATGTCCTCTCTGTGCCGGACGTCTGGCAACCCCATGCACAAATGATGGCGGAATTCTTCCCGATTGCCTTGCCAAGGTGGGAGCCGGTGTCACACGTTTAAACAGTTGCAATCAACCACAGCATTTATTGACTGTGTGTGATTTACTCAACAAATTTAGTTTAGTAGTTTGTCATTGCTTTCCAAACGGCCGACGCCTCATACATATAAATCAATGCAAAGTGGTCCGCTTCCAAATCGCCCGTAGCTGATTTTGTACTCAAGACTCGACATTTGTTTCTTGTATGACTTGCTCATTGTTATTTTTGTCTGTCTGTCCTTTCTATTATTTACATTTTCCACACTCATACTTCTAATTTCTTGCTTGATATTAGCAAATTTGTCACCCCCATTCTTGTTTGAACAATCCGCGTGACTATTTTGAGTGACGTTAATAAGTTGCACTCAGTCGCATGCTGACAGTCTGGAGTCAACTGGTGCTGTGCACATGACTATCCCTACCGGGTGGGGCTGCTCCTTTGGAGCACCCATTTACGCCGTTTCTCTGATTCTGTGTGTATTGACAAAATATGATTTGTCTAGGCATCTGCAAAGAAGGTGTTTTGCCATTGCTTTTCTTCTTAGCGATGACCATACGGTCTATGACCTTAGCCATTGTCTCCAAAAATAGATCCTCTACCTACCGTCGCGAAATTGGAGAATACAACAACTAACTGTCGCCTGCTCTTCAACTTCATCCACCACCTGAATTCATGGCTTCAATGTTACCATGATGGGAAGTGGGGGGGGGGGGGGGGTTAAACGGGACACTCCTACCACCTTGCCCAAGGGCGTCCCCTAGGCTAGCGGAGGGAAGGGGGTACCTTACGTATCCTGTGATGTCCCACAATCATCGGGAGACTATAAGAAAATAGAAGAAAACATTGAACATAGTACACAGCTGGCTTTAGGCGAGTTAGACAAGCGTACAAGTGACAGCACATTGAACATAGGGGCAGAAAATACAATGTAGATCTGTAGGGGAATTAAAGGCGGCCTACGTGATATAGATCACAACACCCATCGAATACCAACAGGCCTATACAACTATAGGGTGTATTTTTAATGACTTTGCAGTGTTTGAAAATATTGCCGGTCCAAGTTTTGTATTCACTCTCTGTAAAGTTCATGCAACATAATAGGTAAATACAAAACTTTGACCGGCAATATTTTCAAACACTGCACGGTCATTAAAAATACACCCTGTATGTAGTTAGCACCATGTGCACAATGCGTCCTACAGACTTTACTGTTTACTTGTGCCTGTATAAAGCCAATACAGAATATGGTGGAATGGCTACCAGTCCTGTAAATAAACATTTCATGCTTGCTTTATTTGCAAGTGGTGTTTGTCTCTTGCACGATAGCAAATTCCGCTTTCAGCGGCAATAATGTGGCGCTAATACGCTCGGCACGGGAGACGGCGCATTCAGAAATATAATTCCTCAATTTTGCCTAGTCTAGAGATGGACATTACGGTCTTCTCGAAGTTGGTTAGCTTGGGCGCTACATGTTAGACTTGTGATGCAGTCGTGTACACACATAACTTCAGCCTGGCCAGGTTCGGCTAACTTAGTAAGTCTGGCAGTTGATGTAATTTAGACGCACTGAAATATACCGGCACACAACCATCAAACATCAGTAAAACACCCTTCCTGGAAGACTTCATTCATCTATTGATTACCAAATATTACATTTACAAATTGTATAAGCAACGTAGAGGTCTACGTGGCTTCGAGGTGTAATGCGCTTGAGCTTAAACTTCCGGTGCGTTGATGTCATTGTAGCGGGTTTATTCCCTACACCAATTAGTTGGACTTCAACGTTGACTTCTCGTTCACAAATCAATGGTAAACTACTCAACGTAACATTGTCTAGTAAATCAACCTGTGGTTGGGCTTAGTCGTAATGTCCTGCAAACACACATTCAACGAACATAGAGCGAGAGAGAGAGAGAGAGAGAGAGAGAGAGAGAGAGAGAGAGAGAGAGAGAGAGAGAGAGAGAGAGAGAGAGAGAGAGAGAGAGGAAAAAAAACAGTCACAGCTACACACAGAGAGAGAACAAACACATATACACATAGAGAGAAAACAGACAACACACAGACACAGATAGAGAAAGAGAGAGAGAGAGAGAGAGAGAGAGAGAGAGAGAGAGAGAGAGAGAGAGAGAGAGAGAGAGAAAGAGAGGGGGGAAGGGGGGCAAATACACAATAGATGCCTCATTGCAAGGGTTATCTCTCGTTCGCTATCACTTTCTCTACCTCGGTCCCGTCCTCGGGTTATTGCATCTTTTAGCTCAGCTCCAAGAGAAGCGATCGAAACCTGAACATGGATGTGCACTTAGCTTCCAGGCAGAAACCGTTCAGCATCTAATGGATATTGCTGTAGATGCTAGCCAATGGATTGTTCCTCTGTCTTCTCGGAGATTTGCGAGGTGGAGAGGTCTGACTTGACGTGTGACACTAAAAAAGCCGTTTACTGTGGGTTTTATCACTGTCGACATTTAGAACCTGTCAAGATGTCGATAGATTCCCACAATATTTGTTTATAACGGCCGCCGTATCAGCGGGACACTGCTGGCTTTTCAATAAAATCAGATTTCCTACTGGCAATTTTTACCTCGGGATGATTTCCTCTTATAAGATAATCACGTGACTGGGTCCGTGAATGTTTGTTGTCGAAGTCTTTTTGTGGCATAGTTTTGACAAATGACGTGTACAGGAGCGCCTAAGATAGGCGAGTGAAGGTAGAATACGGAACAATAGATGTATCTCAAACCCTTCACAGAGTTCGCATTAGACTCTCTATTGTGTGAATGATTGATTCCGTCCCTTAAATTATAGTTTTCTACCAGCTGTAACAGCAGAGTCGGCGTCTCTGACCTAGTGGTATTGAACACAGTTTCATAATCCGGGCACGAAGCCAGCCGCAGACATTGTGTCAAGAAGATCACTATGCGATATTATTCACTATGGTAAGAGCGTCGGACGTTCAGAAAGCAATGACAAACTAATAAACATGAAAATGCATTGAACATCACAAACAGTCAACAAATGATAAGATTGACTGCGACGACCTGTAGAGATGAACACACAGCTGATTTTAACAATATAAACAGCAACATTAGTAAGACCAAGTTCAATAAAATATCAAATGTCAGAGACAATTTGGAGAGTAATTTTCTTCCTTAGCCAGTTTCTGCTACAGACAAGGCACCTCTAGAAGATGAATAGTGAATAATACTGCCCATGCGACCTAATTTATGTCAATGTTGTGTACATATCATCGTCTGGGTTGAAGATGCCCTTGCATAAATAAAGTTACAATGTCAAATGTCGTTCATTGCTTGAGGGGCTTTTTTGTTTGTTTGTTTGTTTGTTTCGTTTTCTCACTTTGAACTCAAGCGTAGTCTATGCACATGTTGCTACTTCTAATGCACTGGACTGATATTTGCTTGTGGATTAGCTTTCCCTATCACCAGTGTCCTTCGACATCTGGCGAACGCACTCCGGCTTCAGAGGTACTTATAATTTACGTCCCAAAGTCAAGGACGAGAAGTCAAATCTTTACTCCAACTGGGCTGCGTGGTGCCTCACACTGTACAACTGGGCTGCGTGATGTCTCACTCTGTACAGCTGGACTGCGTGGTGCCTCACACTATACAACTGGGCTGCGTGGTGCCTCACACTATACAACTGGGCTGCGTGATGCCTCACTCTGTACAACTGGGCTGCGTGGTGCCTGACACTATACAACTGGGCTGCGTGATGTCTCACTCTGTACAGCTGGACTGCGTGGTACCTGACACTATACAACTGGGCTGCGTGATGTCTCACTCTGTACAGCTGGACTGCGTGGTACCTGACACTATACAACTGGGCTGCGTGATGTCTCACTCTGTACAGCTGGACTGCGTGGTACCTGACACTATACAACTGGGCTGCGTGATGTCTCACTCTGTACAGCTGGACTGCGTGGTACCTGACACTATACAACTGGGCTGCGTGATGTCTCACTCTGTACAGCTGGACTGCGTGGTGCCTGACACTATACAGCTGGACTGCGTGGTGCCTGACACTATACAACTGGGCTGCGTGGTGCCTGACACTATACAACTGGGCTGCGTGGTGCCTCACACTATACAACTGGGCTGCGTGATGCCTCACTCTGTACAGCTGGACTGCGTGGTGCCTGACACTATACAACTGGGCTGCGTGGTGCCTGACACTATACAACTGGGCTGCGTGATGTTTCACTCTGTACAACTGGGCTGCGTGATGTTTCACTCTGTACAACTGGGCTGCGTGGTGCCTGACACTATACAACTGGGCTGCGTGATGTTTCACTCTGTACAACTGGGCTGCGTGATGTTTCACTCTGTACAACTGGGCTGCGTGGTGCCTGACACTATACAACTGGGCTGCGTGATGTTTCACTCTGTACAACTGGGCTGCGTGGTGCCTGACACTATACAACTGGGCTGCGTGGTGCCTGACACTATACAACTGGGCTGCGTGATGCCTCACTCTGTACAGCTGGACTGCGTGATGCCTCACTCTGTACAGCTGGACTGCCTTAGAATATAGTCAATATTATCCCGTACAGTCTCAGTTTTCATGATTTTTGTCCTCTCCTCAAAACGGCTCTGAAAGGCAGTCAGTCATTCAAAGACACTGACGAGGATATCACCAATGATATCATGGAGGCGAGAGAGAGGTGTCAAAGAGTGCCATGTTTTAATCCCTGTAATACCTATATGCACGCAACCAAAAATGTAGGACAAGCCGTGGAGATGATTATTTTGTTTCTGGTATGTATGCAACACACGAATTGTACTTTTATATGTCAAAGTTCCGTGTTCGATCTCCCTTTGTATGTCAAAGTTCTGTGTTAGATCTATTTTTATATGTTAAAAATGTGTGTTAAATCTACTTTCATAGATTAAAGTTCTGGGCTAGGTCTGCCTTTATATGTCAAAATTATGTGTCAACTCTACTTTCATAGATCAAAATTATGTGTTAGATCAATCGTTGTATGCCAAAGTTCTGTATTAAACCTACTTTTATAAGTCAATGTGCTGTATACCAATGATTTTCAAAATTAGCAATCATTCTTTTAATTAAAATGCAGCTTTTGTTGTTGGTTTTGGTTCTTTTACAGCTGTACTGTAGTTCTACAAATGGTATTCACATCGTCACGAGTTCTTAGATCTGCTGCTTGTTGTGTTGCGTCTTGTCTGTATTTCTGACATCTTTACTACATTTCGGATTGTATCAACTAAGTAACCTTTGTATATTTTTGTGTATATTGTGTGTGTGTATTTGTATCATGTTTTCTTTGTTGTTTGTGTGCTGACAGAGTTTGTAGCCGCAACGTCCATTTTGTTATGTGTGGTTGTGTTCTTGACTGAATAGCCTACATATTCCGCGTTTTGTTTTCGATTATTTACTCATTGTAGTGTCACAGAAATTGGAACTTCAATCACCTCTCCCCCACGACGCCTAACAGCATTAGTGGAAGACAATAACAACTAACTTGTATTTTTACAACTTTACTGCAGTTCTGCTAATTTTATTTCTCTATTTCCTCCTCCCAAAACTGAGATATGCAGATGACACAGTTCTCCTCTCAAATCGTGCTTTAAATAGCTGGTCCTGTCTATCAGACACAGTGAAAAATTACAAAATTTTTCACAGTAAAAATAAAACAAGCCATCAAAACTACGTAGCAACAAAAAGGTCACAATCAACAATGAAGAAACTGAAAATGTCTTCGCCCCAAAATCATCTTCATATGGGGACTGTTTTAAAATACGACAGATGCAGGCTGGCCACAGCAATGCAGAGATGAAACAGTACTCAGAATCTATGGCGCAACACCAGCTAACAAGTTCAAGTAAATGTTGTGAGGATGCATATTTCCTGTAGCAGTATATGGATGTCAGTCAAGGACCATTTCGCAATCACTAAAGAAGAAAACTAGGGCTTGTGATTTCAGATGTGACTGGAACATTCTTAGAATACCGTGGACCAGGAAGCAGACATATACCGACATTCTACCAGATCTGGGCATCGAAGAATGCTGCCCCATAATCAGTACCATGTCTTGGAAACTGACGTAATTTTGCCATATTAAACGTGGCATAGTGGATTGCAAGTAGCAGTGGTGGAAAGCGTGGTTTCACGGAGAATGGTGTGGGGGAAGAGGTGACTACCTCACAAAGATAGACACAGGATATTGCAGACAACTTGGGCATGAGGGTGCATGAGGAAGGAAAATAGCACCCAAAAAAAACAAGATCAAGAGGTTTTCCGGCACGCCGTCAATAGAGCGATTCTTCTTCTTCTTCTTTCGTTCGCCTGAAATATGTTTATAACTGCAGTGTTGTCTCTTGTATGAATCTAACAGTCTTTTTTAGTTCACTCAGCGGTCCATAGAGTTTATCTTCCACTGTTGTCTCTCTAGGCCAGAAGGTTCGCCTGGATATGTTGTAGTTTGGGCAATCCTGGAGTATGTGCTCTGCTGTCTGCGAAGCCAAACCACATGTGCACATGGCTGAGTCACCAATTTGAATTTTGTATACATGTGGTTGCGTAATCTATTGTGTCCTGTTCTGAGGCGCAGAAGAATGACCTGTTCTGGTCTGTCCATAACGTGGTAGTCGTCTTGAGTAAGGTTTGGTGGCCTTCTGACTGATTTGATCATTCTTTTCTTTTGGTGGTATGTAATGGGCACATCAGGTTGTTCTTCTTTTGCTCCTTCCTTAGCCAATCGATCAGCTCTGTCGTTTCCGGGGACTCCACAGTGGGATGGTATCCACTGTATGGTGACCTTACGCTGACTGCTAAGTTCAGAAAGTAGTGTCCTTAGAACTGGCAATTTCCCAGACAGGAGCGCCTCTATTACGGATTTTGCATCTGTCAATATCACCACAGGTTGTGTACCATGGCTGGTATTTTGTAATTTCTCTGTGGCTATCTTGATTGCCTCAATTTCAGCATCATAGTTATGGCAGTACTTTCCTGTTGGAACTCTGGCCGTGTCTCTAGTATTATTTGGGTATTCTATGTACACTCCCGCTCCTCCATTTCGAACAGCATTTTGTGCTGACCCATCTGTGTAGACTCGGATCCAGAGATCCTGTGGGTATTCGTCATCAAGGAAGCTGAGAGTGGCTGTTCTGCGCTGTACACTGTTCTGTTCTTCCTTGTCAAATATTCCTCTCACTTTTGTCTGGATTTTTAGCGATAGTCTATGTTCATCTTTCCGCTGGGTTCGCTCTGGAATAGTTGTCAGGGGGGTACCAACTGTGGAAAGATCGATGGTTTCTCTGCAGAGTTGTTTGGCCTGGTGGATGAAACTACTTCTTTTCAACCGCCCCATAGCTAAGTTTTCAAATCGGTTCTTCATAGGGTGGCCTGGCAAGCTGAGGAACTTTTCTGCTTGTATTAGTGTTTTTGTATCTCTGCGTTCTCTTAGAGCTTGTGTCCTCCCCATTTTCTCCATTGCTACTATAGGGGTTGATCTCATCCCTCCTGTGATGACTCTAAGAGCTTGATTTTGCACCTTGTCCAGCTCCTGTAATGTGGTTTTTGATGCTGAACACCACGCAGTTGACCCGTATTCCAAGTGTGGTCGTATGCTCTGTTGATAAACTTTGCTAAGTATTTTCCCACTGGCTCCCCAAGTGGTTCCACTTAGCTTTCTCAGGATGGCTATTTTCCTTCTGGCTTTTGCTACTGCTTTTTTTATGTGTTTTCTCCATGTCAGCCTGTCGTCGAATGTTACACCAAGGTATGTTGGTTCTTTATCTTCTCTTAGGGGTGTTCCATTTATCTGAATGATCCCTGCCTTTTGTTTCGGAGAAAGGGTAAATAGAGTGGTGCTGCACTTGTCAGTGTTTATGCTAACACACCATCTATCCGCCCATGCAACAAATGTATCTACAGCTCTCTGTAGCAATATGGTGGCCACTGATGCATGTTCATTTGCGCTCCACACAATCAGGTCATCAGCGTACATTGCCGCTTTAATTCCATACGGTAGATTAGCAACAAGATCATTGATGAAGATTAGAAAAAGTGTGGGAGACAAGACTCCGCCCTGGGGAACACCGTGACGCAGTAGTACTTTCTTGCTTTTGAGTCCGTCTATCTGTACTCGGGCTCTTCTGTTGTGCAAGTATGCTTTATCCCATTTGTACATTCTTCCATTGACTTTGCAGTTTCTCAGTTTCTTCATCAGACCTTCTTTCCAGACTTTGTCAAAGGCTTTCTTCAGATCTATCCAAGCAGCAAGACAGGCTGTGCTGTGGTGTTTGACTGCCTGCTTGGCAAGTTTAATCGGGCGTACGTTGGGGCATGCATCTATCTGAGTGAAGCTGGATTGGAGACGTTTCTCCCCACCCGGCACCACAGTGCCAGCTAAACGGGGATTGTGCTGCAGACATCTCATCCCCCACCCTACATTCAGAAATAAGTGAGGTGTGCAAGATTGGTATTGGAACGTCACATCTGCGGAGAAAGATACTAGGATGTAAGAAGGTTCCGATTCAGCGCAGCAGATACGGCTTGACTAAGATGAGGCCCAGGGTGACCATGCTTTAGAGTGGACATATCTTGATCTCCGTGGTGGTTGACTTTACCTAGGACCACAACTTTACAGACTGCGATGTAGCAACAGAGGCATAGACATTGCCCGTGATGGCGGCAGATGACCTGCACCCTGGTCTTGCACGACGGCAGCGTTGAGTCAGCACTAGTGTGAGCAATAATACATGATTGTTTCCTTCACGAGTTCACATGGGACAAATGATAGACATGTCGTGTGGCTCGGGAACGGTTCAATTATGAGACGATCCATTGATGTAAAGTTGGAACAGTACGACGAGACGACGACGACGACGGAGACGATTACTACTAGTACAAATGCTACTACTACTACTACTACTACTACTACTACTACTACTACTACTACTACTAATAATAATAATAATAATAATAATATCGGGAAGGTTAACCCGGTCAACAAATGCCCGCAGATGTCGGATGTGTCGGTCTAACGGCGGAACAACGCAGCCCTGCTGTAAACAGACACAACGCAGTCACGTCCAAAAAAATCTCCGGATGAACGCATAAGAAGAAAATAATAATAATAAAATAATAATAATAATAATAATAATAATAATAATAATAATGACAGTGTTGTTTGTCTACAGTGGTGGAATAAAGCCATATATACTATCTATTACATTAATGTTTGCAGCCTCTTCAAGTAACAGCTCTTTTGCAAAAAGGGTCCTCTCCGTTTGCACACCTTAGTGTGTTTCCCGTCCTTTGGCACCAGGAGGTGCAGGTGTGATTTTCCCTTCATCGAGTTTGGGGCCATGGGGGAATTTCTCAATCTCTCCAATCTTTTTATAGGACAATATCTGTAGTAAGAGTACTACAATACCAGGGAGTCCAAAACCACAGTAGCAACATACTAAATGACTGCAGAAGCGACTGTCTGACTTCAGTTGTTTCTCATTGTGAGACTGACATAAGATAAGGTTACACACAGGTCTCATTTGCGATCAAAGGCGATATAGATATCACGTTTTGAACATCATAAACTTGAATTGTGAACATGTACTGTTCTTGAATTGTGAATGTGTAACATCCGTGTATTGTGAATGTGTAATAATACCCTTGAATTATGAAGTGTAATATCCTTGAATTGTGAACTTGTAATAACCTAAATTGTAAAAGTGTAATATACTTAGATTATGAAGTTGTATTATCCTTGGATTGTGAACTTGAAATATGATTTTAATGATTCACATATCGATTGCGCTCTGCGCGGGTGGATGTATAATTAATGAGTCAACGTCCAAGCCCTGGCTCCAGGCGTGATGGCGGGTCTACGGAGAACAATATCACTGTCCACTCCACCAGACAAACTGTCTTCACTAAGCCAGCAAAGGGGAGCCGAGATAGTACACTGGATAGCAGGCTTGCCTGTCCACCCGGTGGTCAAGCGTTGGAAGTCGCTGTACAATCGGGGATATTTGTTCATTGGTCTGAGCGCTCAGGTCATCTCGGTATGAAATAGGTAACGGGACGTTTGATGAGGATGTGAGATTTTGTAATACTTCTCTGTTTGTTATTTTTATCTAATACTATTCCTCTTATTCGTTTATAGACTTACATTTCAAAAGCGTAAACGTTTTTTCCACGGGGTTTATTCATTGTGTACAAATGCCATGTCAAAGTAAGTGGACGAGTCTGAAAAAACAACATCTTCAGGTAGTTGTATATGTTTATAACTGCAGAGGGAAGATGTATCAAAAAATTCTATGCAACATACCTGTTTCAATAGAGGTGAGCTAAGAGTTAAAGAGCTAGATCCAGCTAATCCTGATGCTAAAGTCTGTCGCCTGTCCTCTTACAGGACTTTGCAATCTACCTCAGCATTTATTAGCTGTTTGTGATTTACTAGGCAAAATTTACGTTCCGTAGTTTACCATTGCGAGCTCCGTGGCGACGAGCTAACGGACGCAGTTCGTAATCTCACAAAGCCGCGTTCCTACACAGCTGCGGGCGATTTGGCAGCAGACCGTCTTGCGCTGGGTCGTTCAGAAAGCAATGGCAAACTACTAAACTTAAACTTGCCAAGAGATCACAACAGCATAAAATGCTGGCGTTGACGGCGACGTCCTGTAAAGTATATGTAACTAACTCTAACTCTAAGTTTACCATTGCTGTCTAAACAGCGGACGCTCATATCATCGAAATCAGCGAAATGTAATCTGCTCCCAAATGTCCTGTGGCTGACAGAATTGAATGACAGACAGTTTACAGGTTAGATTGGGAATCACGTGCACGCTATAGAGACAGGGTATTGCAGGAGAATGATCAGAAAACTGTGGACGGAGACAAAGCGTAATGCAGATATCTTGACAGAAGTTAACGCACAAAGAGAACTGGTTACTCGCATCAGTAGTGCAGTCCACATTTTTTGGAACGTCATCAGGACAGAAAGAGTTATAATAGGTCGTGACAATAGGAAAGTTGGGAAGGGAGGAGGGACAGATGGACTACACGACATCATGGAGCGAAGGTACATTTGTAGCAGAAATAACTGGTTGTTGAGACAGAAGGCTGTGGACACAGGCCAACGCCCCGCGGTACAGATTATAAGGAGGAGATTCATGGTTCACGAGGCTGCACCAGGACAAGAAGACGCGAGTATTTCATATTTTATCTTTCCTTTAGTTCACGAGGCTGCACCAGGACAAGAAGACGAGAGTATCTCATATTTTATCTGTCCTTTAGTTCACGAGGCTGCACCAGGACAAGAAGACGCCAGTATCTCATATTTTATCTGTCCTTTAGTTCACGAGGCTGCACCAGGACAAGAAGACGAGAGTATCTCATATTTTATCTGTCCTTTAGTTCACGAGGCTGCACCAGGACAAGAAGACGCCAGTATCTCATATTTTATCTGTCCTTTAGTTCACGAGGCTGCACCAGGACAAGAAGACGCCAGTATCTCATATTTTATCTGTCCTTTAGTTCACGAGGCTGCACCAGGACAAAAAGACGCCAGTATCTCATATTTTATCTGTCCTTTAGTTCACGAGGCTGCACCAGGACAAGAAGACGCCAGTATCTCATATTTTATCTGTCCTTTAGTTCACGAGGCTGCACCAGGACAAGAAGACGCCAGTATCTCATGTTTTATCTGTCCTTTAGTTCACGAGGCTGCACCAGGACAAGAAGACGCCAGTATCTCATGCTGTATCTGTCCTTTAGTTCACGAGGCTGCACCAGGACAAGAAGACGCCAGTATCTCATGTTTTATCTGTCCTTTAGTTCACGAGGCTGCACAAGGACAAGAAGACGCCAGTATCTCATATTTTATCTGTCCTTTAGTTCACGAGGCTGCACCAGGACAAGAAGACGCCAGTATCTCATATTTTATCTGTCCTTTAGTTCACGAGGCTGCACCAGGACAAGAAGACGAGAGTATCTCATATTTTATCTGTCCTTTAGTTCACGAGGCTGCACCAGGACAAGAAGACGCCAGTATCTCATGTTTTATCTGTCCTTTAGTTCACGAGGCTGCACCAGGACAAGAAGACGCCAGTATCTCATGTTTTATCTGTCCTTTAGTTCACGAGGCTGCACCAGGACAAGTAGACGAGAGTATCTCATATTTTATCTGTCCTTTAGTTCACGAGGCTGCACCAGGACAAGAAGACGCCAGTATCTCATGTTTTATCTGTCCTTTAGTTCACGAGGCTGCACCAGGACAAGAAGACGAGAGTATCTCATATTTTATCTGTCCTTTAGTTCACGAGGCTGCACCAGGACAAGAAGACGCCAGTATCTCATGTTTTATCTGTCCTTTAGTTCACGAGGCTGCACCAGGACAAGAAGACGCCAGTATCTCATGTTTTATCTGTCCTTTAGTTCACGAGGCTGCACCAGGACAAGTAGACGAGAGTATCTCATATTTTATCTGTCCTTTAGTTCACGAGGCTGCACCAGGACAAGAAGACGCCAGTATCTCATGTTTTATCTGTCCTTTAGTTCACGAGGCTGCACCAGGACAAGAAGACGCCAGTATCTCATATTTTATCTGTCCTTTAGTTCACGAGGCTGCACCATGGACAAGAAGACGCCAGTATCTCATATTTTATCTGTCCTTTAGTCATTGTCCTTGCTGTTGCTGTTGTTTGTGCTGTTGCTGTTGCTGTTGTTGGTGCTGTTGATGTTGCTGTTGCTCACTTTGAACTCAAGCGTCGTCCATACACGTGAATCTACATCTAGTACACTGGACTGATTGGTGTGTATTAGTTTTCCCTATTACCACTGTCCCTCACCATCAGGCGAACCCATTCTAACATTTGAGGTACTTGTAATTTACGTCTCAAAGTCAAGGACGAGAAGTCAACATTTTAGTCCAACTCACCAGTGTAGGATTGAATCAGCTACCTCGGCATCAGCACACCGCAAGTTTAAGAACAAGCGCTCTTGTCGATTGATTTGGAGTCTGCTGATATGAATGACCTCAAGCCAGCGAAGCATGGCACTCCGGTTCCCTGTCCGTACAGGGCAGAATGTATTCCAGAGATCGGGCTGGTTTGCACTTTAATGTCTCCAGAACGTATTTTATTTTATTTTTTTACTTCTGTTTCTTATTTTAAACTAATATTTAAATGGTAATTCGAGTCGAAGCAGTTTGCTTATGTGCAACACTTAGATTTGTGTGCAGATTATTGACAGAATGAATATTATGAACGTTAGCGCAGGAAGTATTCAAGACGTACTTGCTGGGGGAGGGGGGGGGGGGGGGGGGGGGGGGGGAGAGAGATGTAAGGAATTAATGGACTCATATGCCAATGTTGCAGTGATAAATGGAATGTCGGGTGGCAAAATATTCAGTCATGGAGATCAGTTACTTTATATCAAGACTCAGGTACACTCAAGTGGAGTGTCCCCATTTCATTGTATGAGAGCGAGAGAATGGACAGAGAGTGGTGGGGTGGGGGGAGGGACAGACAGACAGACAAACAGACAGGAGTATTATTCAATTTTATTTTGTGTCGCTTTTAACGAAGATGTCTGTTAACTCAGTTACAAGTGTAAACAATGTTCATTGGGAAGTTATTAACGACATTAATTATTATAATAATAATATAATATTTATAAGCTGAGTTCAACATGCAGAAGATGCAGTGTGAATATAAATACAACCAAACCCAAACTAATGTAGGTTAGCAGATCGCTTGGTCCACTAAATGAACAGATAAATAGAACACTCTGAAGCAAGTTAAAGAATTAAAATATCTTCGAAGTATAATCACAGAAGATTGTACCAAGATGGAACCAATCTGAATCCAGTCAATGTATTTTAGTATTTGAGTACTTTAACAACAGCAGATGGAAGATATTAACGAAGTTAAATGTACAAACGCCCAAGCAAAGGCAGCTTTTCACAATATGATCAGAAAAATCGAAATCGTATGTTCTACATCAAGTGCGCTCATATATCAGCTATCACCCATACTGAAACATCCATGCATATTGTTAAACCAAATTCATAACAAGAATTGGAGAATGCAGATAGTAGACGTAGTTTCTCTTTAGAGTGGGTCGTAATTGCAGCATCATCTGCAAAAATCAACTCTCCACTCAGTACCGTCCTAATATTGGTCTTGACCTTCAATTTCTGTTCATTGTACAGGCCGCCATCTGAGCATCAGTGAATGTGTATACCACCATCCTGATCACGAAAGGCATGTTTCAGTAAAAGTGAAAAGTATATTCCAAAGAGGGTGGGAGCAAGTACACATCCTTGTTTAACTCCACTCTTGATTTCAACCGCTTCTGAAGTTGCGCCATCAAACTTGATTATACCCTCCATGCCTGTGTGGAACGATTTCACAACGGACAGAAGAGCTAGCAGGCAGCTTCACGATTGACCAAATCAAATGCCTTTTTGAGATCGATGAAGGCAATATACATTGGTTGATTCTGTTCATGGCATTTTTCTTGCATTTGTCGCAATGAGAATATCATATCAATGGTAGACCGGTTCTGTTGGATGCCACACTGTGATTCGGAGTAGACTAATTCTCCTAGGATTTGAAGTCTGTGCAGAACAATTCTGACAAATACTTTCCCAACAATACACAGAAGTGAGATACCCCTATAGTTGTTGCAGTCGCTCCGATCGCCCTTGTTCGTGTACAGCGTTATGATGCTTGAATCTTTGAAATCCTGTGGAACTTATCCTTCTCGCCAGCATAGCTCTAGTGCTACATGGCAGTGGATCTGTAGAGTGAGTGTGTCGTGCCCACTCATGAGACCTCTATTGGAATCCCATTCCTACCTGGAGCCTTGCCAGACGCAAGTTCATTAATAGCACACTTAACTTCTATTATGGTGGGACGTGTGCCTAGGTGGTCAAAAGTTGGCAGTTGATATGATATTCTCATTGGTCAAAAGTTGGCGTTGAAAGCATCATCCGCTAGTTTTCTCTCGCTTGAGTAAAGCTCTCCAAATAGTGCTCTACCCATCTGTCCATCTGCTGTTTCTTATCAGTGATGATTTCTCCAGTCAAGGTCTTCAGCGGTGCACTTCTTTTGATTCATTGGACCACAGGCTTTCTTTATCCCTTCATACAAGCTGTTGATGTTCCCTTATCACTTGCATATTGGATGGACTCACATAACTTGATCCAATAGTCGTTTGCACTCTGCCTGGCAGTCCTTTGCACATCCTTCCTAACTTTCTTCAGTTCACTGAAAGTGTTCTTTCCTTGTTTCTTAAGAGAGCTTTTTCGTTCTATCAACCAAGGGCTGCAGTGTCTGGCTGTTTGCTGCAAACCTGTCCTACATCTTATAATCCACAGTGACATAAACCTCTACCGCTATTTTATAAAGAGCTTCCTTAAGTATACCCCACTTGTCACTTGCTATACAATTTTCTGATGTATCAGTGAGAGCTTTTCAAGTTGCTGTTGGAACTCTAAGCACTTATCAGGATCTTTGGTGTTGATAATATTAATCCTGAGGATATATTAGTGTTTAATCGTGTAGATTCTCATCGGTCTCAGGCTAACCCTTGCAACAACTAAAGAATGATCTGTATCACAATCAGCACTGTGGTAACTTCAAGTTAATGATGTTTGATTCAGATGTTGTCTCAGTGTGATGATGAAGTCCAGCTGATGCCAATGGTCGGATCTTTGGTGTTTCCCATGTGACCTCATGCCGCTCTTTTGTTTTAAGAAAATAAGCTTGTAATATATAAGTTTGTTTTGGTTCAGTGCTCCAGCAGCCTTTGCCCATTTTCATTCACCGATGTTGTATTTTCCAAGGCTATACTGGCCATGAACTCGAATCCTTGCCCACACAAGCATTGAAATCACCTAGCATATAAATGTAGTCAGATGTTGCTACTGCCTTGATCACAGAGTCTAACTCCTCATAGAATGAATCCTTCACATCTTCAGAGGAAAAGGGTATCGGTGCATATGTAGTGATAATAGTGGCAAGCCACAAGAGGTTGCCAAGCACAAGGATAATAGTCTTTCATTACCTCCAGCTGGAGTTTCAATCATTCCAATTAGTGAATTCTTCACTGCAAAGTCCACTCCATGTTGTCAGTTTACTTCCTTCCCTCTACCCTTCCAAAAAAATGTGTAATAGTTTCCCCTGAGTGACCCTTCCTCGGCGATGGAGTTCAGCATCAATCACAGCCGTTTTTCTCACATCGTCAATGTTCATCAGATCAGTGGAAAATCCCTGACACATAGGTTCTTATGTTCCAGGTTGCAAGCTGTAGCATTTTTCTTTTTAGTGCCTGGTACATTGGGTTAATAGCCTGTGATTCAGAATGTGTCCTAGCCTCAAGCACACATTGAAGCAGGCAGGCTGTGGTGGATCAACACCCATCTGGCCGGGGGCTGCCCAGCTTGAGGCGGGCGGTAGCTGATCATTGACACATGTAGGTGTCTCCCACCATCAGAGGCAACCCGTTGCGACCTGTCTGCGCCATTTGACAGGGACTTATAATTCGTAACTGCTACCTTTCGTTTTTATTACGAGACAGGTTAAGACCAGGGATGGAGTTATACCTTACCATAGCACAAAACTGAATTGTAGAGACTATGTGTTATCCATGCAGCATGATCCCTCTGTCGGCCTGCCTAGTGTACTCCAGAGGAAAGGTAAAACCAATACATATGAAACAAGACACGTGGAGAAACTGCCGGATCAGTAAAGCAATGCTTTAACTCTCCGACTGTTGGAGCGTCGATCCAAGATCAGTTGGCAACCAAGGTTTAGGTCATGGTCTTTCCTCGCTTCGCACCAGAATAAGGCTTGTACACTCCCAATTGCGCTCCTCCATCCGAATCTGTGGCACTATGTGGGGTGTCGGGTTTGGTGAACGCCGCCCAACATTCGGCGCTAACAGAAAGCAGGTAGAACCGTCTACTGTCATACGGTAGCTCAGTCATATCTGACTAAGACCTGACTCCAATATATAGGTAATCGCCGAATATGGTCGAGAAAGGGAGTAGTTTTGAATACATAGGTTCCCTGCTTTTAGACACTGGAATTGTAATGATAGACATGAAAAGAATAAGCCTCGGTATAGAAACACGTAGGGAACTAACACCATCAAGGTTTGGAACAACAAACATCAGAATAGAAACTAGTTTAGTTTAGCTTAGTCGATGGATCAACAACACGACACACGGGGGTAACCCATAAGTGCTCCGTTCTCCTCCTAACTCAAACCTGAGTTTGGAGCAACTCAACTCAGTGCACGAACTCCGTAGCACCAGCGAGGATCCTGAAATACTTTGGGTAGATTTTTAACTCGAAATTTTGCCCGGGCAGCACCGTTAGGCTACTCTTTTTCGATTTCCAACTGCCAAGGCATTTTTTTACGTGATACACACGGGCGTCCGATCTCACTACCAAGAGACCAAGGGAAATTTTATTACTAGAAGTCCACGTGAAAAAGTCCCGGTCCTCACCGGGACTTGAACCCGGTACCTCCAGCACTCGAGGTGGACGCCATACCTCGAGACCACGCAGCCCCCCCCCCCCCCCTTCCCCCTCCCCCACCCCAGAATAGAAGTGTCGTGGATATTTCCTGTGGCAACATTCATTCATTCAGTAGCATGTCCTTTGCAGAACCTCACTCCCATAACAACCTTCCGGAAAACCTCTCGATCACAAGCAAGATGTCCCGCGTCTGATACACCCATCTGGAGATCATCCGCCACATCCTGCACCCATCTTCTCTTTGGCCTTCCTCTTCCTCTCTTCCCAGGCATATACCCTTCCATTATTGTTCTCTCCAAACTTTCGTGACGTTTCAAGTGACCAAAATATTTCAATTTTCTTTGTTTTATCGTCTTTAATAGCCAACCTTCTTCAATATTCAACTCTTGAAGTATGGATGCATTTGTTCTTTTCTTTACCCAAGATATTCTTAGAACTCGTCTATAACATTTATATTCAAAGGCGTTTATGCGCTGTTCAGCTTGTTTAGTAAGTGTCCATGTCTCACAGGCGTATGTTGCAATGGGAAAGATGCATGCTCTTAAAAATCTAATTTTTGTAGTTCTGTCTGTCCCACTCCATAATTTATTCAGCTGTTTTAGTCTTTGAAGAGCAATTGATAGTCGCCGTTTAATTTCTTTCATTGTGTCACCGTTGTTGGTAATCAATGACCCAAGATATTCAAAATTTTCCACCACCTCCAATTTTTCCCCATTAATGTATATTTCTTTCTCCATAGTAGTTTTATCTGTATGCATTATCTTTGTTTTTGCTATGTTAAGATATAAGTTGTGATTTTTACTATTCAATTGGGTTGATGCTATTAGATTTTCTATGCCATCTTGTGTTGTGGAGAGTAATACTGTATCATCAGCATATCGAATCTCTGGTATGTCATGACCGCCGATATTTAGGGCATCATATAGCTCCCTGTTTATATCATCTCTTACATTTCTCATTATATTTTCGGCGTACAGGTTAAACAAATAGGGTGACAGCACGCAGCCCTGACGGACTCCTTGCTTGATGTCAAACCAATCTGATGTCTCGCCATCTATTCTAACTGCTGCTTGTTGGTCTAGATATAGCATTTTTATGAGTTGTACTACATGTGATGGAAAGCCCATATTCCTCATGATTTCCCAAAGTTTCTGATGTTGTACACAGTCAAATGCCTTTGAATAATCCACAAAACATGAGAATAGGTTTACATTAAATTCTCTGCACTTCTCTATTATTAATCGCATGTTGAATATGTGATCTCTTGTTCCTCTTCCTTGTCTAAATCCAGCTTGAACCACGTTAATCCCTTCTTCCATTTTCTTACGAAGTCTTCCCATTATGACTTTTAGTAGAATTTTACTTGCATGACTGATCAGGGCAACAGTTCTATAGTGTGGCAACATAATGATGCTAAATTTGAAAGTTTAACAAGTCAGATTGAAAGCACATATCTGTTTTTTTTTAAATATAATTATTGCATAATAGTATTAAAACCGCACTGGACGGAAAGAATAACAAAAGGATCTAACCAATAAGACCTCAGTCTTTAAGAACATGAGATACTAATACAAATAAACCGAGGAAAATTAAATATGTTGGAGACATTTGACTGCTAAAGTGGAAGATGATGATGATGATGATGTAATTATGAAAGTTCTGAAAAGATAATTAGCAAGTAACTAAGTAACTGTATCGGGGAGGCGGAGACGAGGAGGGTGGAAGCGTAAACTGATTCATGATGTGATATATAATTTATACATGACAGGAGCTGAGACGGTATATCTGGCTTGTGGGGAGGGGAGTCTCCAGCACGTGATGGTGGTGAGGTTCTCCACAGGACAGGAGCTGAGACAGGACATCTGGCTTGTGTGTGTGGGGGGGGGGGGGGGGGAGGGGGGGGGGGTTCTCCAGCACGTGATGGTGGTGAGATTCTCCACAGGACAGGAGCTGAGACAGGACATCTGGCTTGTGGGGGGGGGGGGGGTCTCCAGCACGTGATGGTGGTGAGGTTCTCCACAGGACAGGAGCTGAGACAGGACATCTGGCTTGTGGGTTGCGCTGGGAGGCGGGGGGGGGGGGGGAAGAGAAAAGAGATTCTCCAGCACGTGATGGTGGTGAGGTTCTCCACAGGAGCTGAGGCAGGAAATCAGGCTTGAAAGGGGGGGGGGAGTTTCCACAGTACATAATGGTTGTGAGGTACTTCACGTGACAGGAGCGTATGCAGGAAATCTGGCTTGTGTGTGTGTGTGGGGGGGGGGGGGGGGGTTCCACAGCACTTGATGGTGGTGAGGTTGTGCACACGACAAGCCAAGGGTTAGTGATGAACCATGTTTTCTGTTTTCTTGGTATTAAAAGGAAAGTTCTAGCTTCCACTGTTTAATAATTCAATGTCTAACAGTAGTTGCACTTTAAAAAAACTAATAGGGGGAAAAGGCAAGAGGAAGGCAGAGAGATGGTTTGACCACCTGGCATAATCGAGACACTCCAGCCTGATCCAGGACTTTGGTGATCCTGTGATATGGCGAAAAATTACCGCCCACGCATCTCGGCATGGCACATTACGATAATGAACAGTTATTGCAGATATCTTGCGCTTTAAACTATTAATATTGTTTCATCGGTATCTGCAAATCACGGAATGTTTATATTATAATCTCCAACTCGTATTCCTGGTATATCTTTGATCCCTCTCATTATTAGTTCTTTATAGAAAGAGTGAAGAGATCCTGTCACACAACACATTTTTGCTATTTTGTGGTGCTCTCTGGACAACAGGATAGTGAGTGCTGATGTCTCAAGCCTCACGATAGTTGGTAGAAACGTCAACAGAGAGAAAAAACTGAAGTATCTGGTAATCACATTTGACAGGAGCCTGTCCTTCAAGGCTCATGTGGAGACGGTTGTGAAAAGATCTCAAAAGGGGCTCGATGCACTTAAAACTATGGCTGCAATGGACATAGAGCAGAGAATGCTTTTCACACTATACCAGCACTTGATTCTCTCAGTGATTGATTGTGGACTAGGACTGCTCACTGTCTCAAAGAGTCGGCTGGTGAAATTAGAGTGCATACAAAACGAAGCTATGCGGGTCATTCTGGGATACACAAGAGACACCCCAGTAGTGTGTATGCGTTACATCCTTGGTCTGCCGACTGTTGATGGTAGGCTCACGGTGATGCAGGCGAAGGCATACCTCAGAGTAGCTGCAGACACAGATCACCCGTTGCATGAGTCGCTGGGCGTAGTTAAGGGTCAGCGACTGATAAGAGGGAAATCATGGATGGCTCAGGCGGAGGATACGATCAGACATGTGTGCATCTTGGAGAACATTAGGCGAGGAGAGGAGTGGGTCAGAGTGCCAGCGGAGCAGTCAGACTTGTGCAGAGTTATAAGCACCTTGAGCCGGGAGTGCAGGGAGTGGCCAGCAGGAGCCACGGAAGTGGAAATCGAGCAACTAATTCGAGATAATGCTCGCTCGGGTGATGTGATTATCTACACAGATGGTTCGGTGTCGAGAGGTTGGAGAAGTGCCTGGGGGTTCATGGCAAAAGCTAATGGCCGACGTTTGGTGCAGGAGAGCCTGGCATATGATACCACAACATCTAGCTTAAGAATGGAGGTGGAGACGGTCACTGCAGCTTTCCGCTGGATTGAGAATACGACACACACACACACACACAAACACACACACACAAACACACACACACAAACACACACACACACACATCGTGATTGTAACAGACTCAGAAAGCATGCTGAGGAAGGTTAGGACAGGCATGTTTCGTGCAGAGTGGCTTGCTTCGCTACGGAAGTCACGGGGGGCAAGCATAGCCTGGATCTTTTCTACGGGGCATGCCGGTGTGCTGGGGAATGAACATGCGGACAGATTGGATGGCTCTGCAAAATTTAGTGGAGTATTGATGCATGACAAGGCAAACGTGGTTGCGGCCTTGTAAGAGCACGTGTACACCTCGGAGGAGCAAATGGATCATCATGGTCTGACAAGAATGAGGCAGCGAGGAGTGACGAGGGGATCTGGCCGACGCTCGACGCTCAGAGGAAAGGAGAGACGGACATATAATCAGATTGCTACTGGTACTATTGGTGTTGGAACTCTTCGCTGGCTGCTGAGGATGGGGACGGAGCGCCTATTGGAATGCCCTGAATGCTGTGATGTCGGTTCCTAGATCAATAAATCAATCAATCAATCATTTTTGCTTTATCTCTTCGTAGTTACGAAGTTTATTTCCCATTTTATTTTGCTGCTATTTATTTCCAGTAAATTAGATCGGGAATGGTCCGAATGCTGTGATGTCAGTTCCTAAATCAATCAATCAATCAATCAATCCAGTAAACTATTATTTTGTGACTATTCACATCAATTGCAATATCCCCAATCAAGCCCTCTTATAGTCAATAGTAGGGGGGATAAAAACGGGGAAGACCAAGAGAGACCCTGCGTAGAACCATCATCAGAGAAGGCTCATTCAACGGCCAAGTGAACATCCAGGATCTACAACAGGTAGCAGCGAACCGCCGGACATGGAGAGCCATGACTTCTGCCCTATGCTCCGCCTTAGGCTCAAGAGGAAAGACTAACTAACTGACTGAGTCAAAAGCCTTGATGTAATCTATTATATACTAGCTGACCCGGCCCGGCTTCGCCCAGACCCTGGTGGGGAGCATCTCATTTAATTCATATAAGTAGTCATATAAGTTCTCGTTCCCGTTACCGACTATATGTCTGTCTGTCTGTCTGTCTATCTGTCTGTCTGTCTGTCTGTCTGACCCGGCCCGTCTTCGCCCAGACCCTGATGGGGAGCATCTCATTTAATTCATATAAGTAGTCATATAAGTTCCCGTTCCCGACTGTCTGTCTGTCTGTCTGTCTGTCTGTCTATCTATCTATCTGTCTGTCTGTCTGACCCGGCCCAGCCCATGGTGGAGAGCATCTCATTTAAATCATATAAGCAGTCATATAAGATCCCGTTCCCGACTATCTGTCTGACTGTCTGTCTGTCTTGGGTAAATGGAGGGGGGAGGAGGAAGAGGGAGGTGGAGGAGGGAAGAGGAGGGAGGAGGAGGGAGGAGATAGGAGGAGTAGGGAGGAATAGGAGGGAGGAGGAGGGATTAGGAGGAGGAGGGAGGAGTAGGGTGGAGGAGGAGGGGAGGAGGAAGAGGGAGGAGGAGGGAGAAGGAGGGAGGAGGAGAACACAGGAGGAGAAGGGAGCAGGAGGAGGAGAAGGAGGAGGAGGGAGAGGGAGGAGGAGAGAGTAGGAGGAGGGAGGAGGAAGAGGGAGGAAGAGGGAGGAGGAAGAGGGAGAAGGAGGAGGGAGAAGGAGGGGGAGGAGGAGGAGAAGGAGGGGGAGGAGGAGGAGGGAAGAGGAGGAGGGGGAGGAGGAGGAGGAATGTGAAGGGAGGAGGAGAGAGGAGGAGGAGGGAGGAGGAGGAGGGAGGAGGAGGAATGTGAAGGGAGGAGG
>JACEFZ010002429.1:92500-230803 GCA_014155875.1 Cepaea nemoralis
TGTTCGTATCTACACGAATTAATGTAAAAATATAGATATATAGTTTAGGCTTCTTGGGAAGGTGTGGAGACCACGGTCTGTTGCCACTATCACAAAAATGCATGCCCTTTTCTATCACTGGGGAAAAGGTGCTAGTGTGCAGGTGCCCGCCCTCATGTGGTCTAAATTAGTATTGTCACCTATAATTTATACCCTTACACCAGTAGGTGATGGACTAGACCAGCCACATCATGACAGAACATTCACAGTATAAACAGGACATACAGTGATATCACATAATATTTGTGTTTACAAACAATATGCAAGAATCAATAAACAAATGGTCTGGTAACATAAAGTGTAATAAATCAAAAAATATGACAACAAAATATATTCACATCGGACACATCTCTGAAAAAAAAAACATAGTCAGGTTTACAAGGAATACCAACTGATGTGAATACATAATTGTGGAAAAATCAAACATTTGGATCATCCAAAATACACTAAAGTATAATTATGCATCATCAAGGAAATACCATTAAACAAAGGATATACATGTCTCCGGTGCAGCTGATATCTGCCGGTAGGTACTTCAGTTGTATAAGATTCTAATTCTTCGCTGGAACCAGTTTTCTATAAGAGAGTCATCACTGTGAGTGAGGTATATTCAATTCTTCTGTCAGGATCTAACATCAGGAATTCTCAGTGGGTTCATGGGTTACATGGGTTAGATCTTTGAAGGATGGGGGTGGTGGATGATGCAAGGAAATGGGCTAAATTTGGGCTGGCAAAAGATAGTACATGACATACTATTTCCTGCCCTCCACAACCAATTCCGCATCTTCAGAACCGTAGGCTTTCAGTTACACCGCCCATCTGACAGTCCAAACAAAATATAACTTCATAAGCATTTTGCTAACATTTACATGTCAGTAAAGCATAAAACATGTAAAGAAAAAAAAACAATCAAGAAAAAAAGAGAAGAGAATAAGACAATAAGAGGGGGAAGAATGTGTCCACTCAAATGGTGAGATCACCTCCCTCTTATCTGTATAGATGGCATTCAATCCATCATCTCATGCTGTAAGGTCCTGATGGGATCAACTCTTGGTGCAACCAGGACAATGAAAGAAGATAGTCACAACTTTAAGACCAAGGAGTCTGGTTGTGACCAGGTTATCCGGTTGTGTCAAACAAAGTAAGTTGATTCAAAGTCATCAAGGATGTAACAGACATGTTGGGATGAAGGTAGGTTGTGGTAGAGGCATGATGTGATTAAGATAAAGGCATATTGTGATGAAGGTGGGTTGAGATAGATGCATACTATGGTAGATGCATGGGAAGGGTGCATGTAGTGCCACTTCCTAGTAAGCCAGAGAGTTGAGATGGATGTAAGTTGAGTTAATGGTCAACCTTATAACATCATCATCATCACTGTCATCATCAGGTGCCTGTAAATAAGCTCATACTCCTTTCTCTGGGTTCAGCTTAGATCTCAAATGCCTATCAACATCATCATCATCATCAATTATTGAGAGTTAATTGTCCACCATATTAATATCATTCATCATCATCATCATCATTCATCATCATCATGTATTGATATAACTGCCTCTTTATATCAGAGGGAAAGATTATACCTTTTCCTTCCCACACCACAGTAATCGTCCTTAACCATCGGCCATTTTACAACAATCACAAATAAGAATATATTTATCTCCTGAGTTTATGTGGGTACCTTTATAAAAGTTATGTATTTAACATACGCACTGATTTAAAACAAACAGGTATGGTCATTCCCCGCGGTCTCTTCTAAGCAAAGGGCTGGAGGACGACATTGTTAAACCACCCAAGATTGCAGGTTATCTCGTGCACATGGTCAGAAATGGGCTGTTTTTTAATCATATTTCAGAACATAATGGCATGCCATTGACCGTAAGAACCACCCAATCATCATCACTAAGGTGTGAGGCTTTTGGTGTGTGCCGCGTCTGACTAACATTTGGGTATATGGTGCAACTCTTATTAATGAGCATTTATTCTCAGAACAACACATGACAATTTCCCAAAACATATTCAGGGGGAAAAATGTGAATAAAAGAATCACAAGATATATACATCCCTACAGGTGTGAGTCAGTTTCATGGTTTTAAAGAGATAGACTCTTAAGCTACATTTCCTCTGTACAAGCATCAATGTCTAGCAAGTACATTTGAAAAGTACATTATTCATATATTGAGAAAAGTAGTTATACAGATTGTAACAGAATATAGAGAAGTATTCTTGTGCTAGCACATGGTAACAGAATATCAGAAATATTCTTTTGCTAGCACATGGTAACCGAATATAAGAAAATATTCTTTAGCCGCATATGTAAAAGAATATAAAGAAAGTATCCTTTAGCCAGCATATCGTAAAAGAATGTAAGAAAATATTCTTTAGTAGTATATTGCAACAGGATGTAAGAAAATATTCTTTAGTAGTAAATCGCAACAGAATATCTAGCTGAAGGTTCTAACCAGGCTAGGTGCAGTAAACAGAAAACATGGCGCTTGCCTTCATTTCCACATGAACAAAATATTAGACTATGATCATTTGTAAACATTTTAAACCTTACATCGACATTATTATAAATATAAACATTGTATTACCTTAACTTCAAGGAATGATTCACCACACAAAGAAAGCTTTGCCTGCCCGAGGAAACTCTAGAACACTGCTTTGCTTCAATGCACCAGGTGGTGAACGACTTGACGTTTAAGCTACAACTAACAATCATCCCCCCCCCCCCAATTGTTCCTAGAGGTGTCTGGCTCGCTGTTTCGCTGGCTTTAGCCAATCGTTCTCATTGGTTTGGATCGCCTGCTGAGCGATGCGGGTGTATGGTGTGCCGCAATGATCAGATATCTGAAGTCGAAGGCCATGAGGTGGCTGGAAATATCTCACAATATACAATAAGAACAAACAGCAAATAAGTGCACATTTCCTACAATATAACCCCTTTAATTAAGAACAATCAACAGATAAGAAAACACTTTAAATAATATAATCCTTTTCGTTAAGAACAATGAGCAGATAAATAAATACTTTCCATAACAGTAGAATCCTTTAAATTAGAACAAACAGTAAATAAGTTAACCCTCACTATAATCTAATCTCTTTAATTCAAAACAATCAGGAGATAAATACACAATTATCATAATCTAATCTCTTTTTTAAAGAACAATGAGCAGATAAAATGCACTTCTATAATCGAAGGACATTTAGAGCAAACAGCACGTAAGTAATCTAATCTCTTTAATTAGAATAATCAGCAGATAAGTAAACACCTTCTTTAATCTCTTAAATCCAGAATAATCGGTAAATAAGTAAACACTTATCATAATATTTTTTTTTAATTCGCATATCCTTTACAGGACATCGCTGTCAACAGCAGCATCTTTCAGCTGTCTGTTGATTTCTTGGCAAGATTACGCTCAGTAGTTTGCCATTGCTTTCTGAGCGACCGGCTCAGTTATCCCACAAGTCACCAGCGAGGGTAGAACCGCTTCCAGTTCTCGCCCGCTACGAGACTCTGCGTGATAAACGGGATTACAGAGAATGTAACCCCTCGGCCAGAGAGACCGGCTATCATAATATGGTCTCTTCAATTAAAGCCAAACTGCAAATACGTAAAGATTTCTCCCAGACAAATCAATTTAATTAAACACAGCAGATAGGCCATAATGAATATCATCATCATCATCATCATCATCATCATCATCATCATCATCATCATCATCATCACCACCACCAATGGCATCTTCTACTATTGTCGTCAAGCGTCGTGGGGAGTTAAAGTTGACGCTCCAACGCCCGATGGGTGCCACTGGATCAGTGTTATTCTCAGGCGTTCCCTTGCTCTCGTATCAGAACTTCTTTGATGTAGGACCGGTGCTGGTAGTTGATGGTGTTGCATTATAACGAGATGGCTGAACCATTTGATCTTCTGCCGTTCGATATATGTGGCACACGGTTTTGATCCTACTGTCTGTCTGATATAATTTCTTATTCAGTCTTGGATAATTAAGTTGGCAGTCCTCCTCGAGCATCTAATCTTACATGTGTTGATTTTGGGTAAGAGTGGCATTTGAATAATGCACAAGTTTGACATTGGTAGTATAGGGTTGGTGTATGTCAGAAAGCCGGACTGAGTCACAATTTGTCAGAAATGTATGGGTCGCTGCCGCAAAGTTAAGTACTGTCACAAGCGAGCAATCCAATTTGTCAGAAGTGGCGATTTTCGACAGCGGAAAGGCAACCAATTTGTCAGACGACTAATTTGATTTCCAGACTTGCTGTCCAGTATGTCAGTAGTCACTGTTCCTCGCACTGGGTTTTCTTTTGGGTGATGGGTAAGATCCTTTACACTCCAGATTCCAGAGAGAAGCTCCGGACAAAATCTATATGGCTGAACTAAAGATTAAGCCCCTGGATACTCAAGAGTACAGCTATGAAATGGCTCGTTTAAAGTGTACAATTAGCTGATCTTGGCACCCCGCCCCCCAAGGAGTAGGAAAGAAAAGTTTAGATGCCTAGATTTAAGTCTACCAATGTACTACTAGACAGGGCAAGTTATCCCCCTGACATTACTCTCTCTCTCTCTCTCTCTCTCTCTCTCTCTCTCTCTCTCTCTCTCTCTCTCTCTCTCTCTCTCTCTCTCTCTCTCTCTCTCTCTCTCTCTCTCTCTCTCTCTCTCTCTCTCTCTCTCTCTCTCTCTCTCTCTCTCTCTCTCTCTCTGGGTGTAATTAATCCCCATCCTAGGTTTTTTTTTATTAAAGTTGCACATACTTTACAGGACGTTGCAGTCAACACCAGCATTTTACTGCCGTTGTTGAAGTCTTGGCAAGTTTTTGCGTTCAGTAGTTTGCCATTGCAAACACGTATGCACACTTGGAAAAAAGCAGATAACTATAAGTTAGAACAAACTACAACTCTTTATTACTATCGCTGTGAAAAACGTATGCTTTGCATGATGATGATGATAAGTACTGTGCTACGACAGTTGTAACATTCACATATAGTAGATAAATAAATAAAACATGCCCGTCACTTCGTGTAGACCAGTGGTTCTCAACCTTTTGTGGTCCGTTCCCCCCTTCACCATATTTTTAGGACGTCATTCCCCCCTCACCATATTTTTAGGACATAATTCCCCCCTCACCATATTTTTAGGACATCATTCCCCCCCCCCCTTACCATATTTTTAGAACGTCATCCCCCCCCCCTTTTTTTTTTGTATTTCCTCCCTAAAAATTTCCCCCTGCCCCTACACAGTATACGTAATAATTGAAGCTAAATTTAATAGCACATACTAAAACAAGTCTAGACATGTACATAAAATGTGATTTGCGGATCTACTTACGTTAAAAAATGAATTTCAGAAGGGTGATGCGTACAGAAGGGTAAAGTATGAAAGGAAAAACAATATCAAGTAATCGGTTCTTGTATTAACGCGATCTTGAAATAATCTTCATTCCCCCCCCCCCCCCTGGACACCTCAAAATTCCCCCCTGCCCCACCGGTTGAGAACCACTGGTGTAGACCGTCTGATTCTGTGGTATCACGTCAGGAATGTAGGTAAGATGATACCTTAATTCCAATAGGATTTCACTAAGGTCTAGTGAAAACACCCATGATCTAGTAGGATCAGCCCGTTAGTTTTTTGGACAAATGTCCAGTCCTGACGCTACCTGGTCTTTCCTCGTTTTCGGGATCTATAACCTGGCGTTCTTGTTGAGAGCTTGGAATAAATTATCAAGAACGTCTAGTGTCGAAGCTCTATATCAATACAATCCTAGGTATTATTATCTTCTCTTTCTATCTCTATCTCTCTCCTCTACATCTCTCTTTTACTGTCGTGTCGGGGAGGATTTTTCCAGTAGTCGAACACGCCTTTAGTTACATCTCCGCCCTTCCCTTTTACCGGCCTCGTAATGAGAAATGCTATGTCCTAAGTATATGCCACTTAATCAGACACCCGGTTCTTTGCAGCCGCTCCGTCAAAGTTTTTCAGCACATCAAACGGTCAGTGGTGTTATTACAAGAGTGTCTGATCGCCGGGCTTACGTGCCGATGATCAGCAGCCTCTGTGTTCAGCCTCAGTAAGTTACCATGAACGCTCGTTCACCATGCACACCATATATCCGTTGCATATTTGGGTAATGTCTTTGCCACTCCCCATCTGGTTCAAACACAACCATGCAAATAACATATAATATTCACCATGGGGTTAACATATTACACATAGAGCCTGCTACGCTACTAATGAAGAATCGGATTCGCTGGGCTGGTCACTTAACTCGCATGCCAGATCACAGGCTCCCTAAACAAATTGTTTACGGCGAGCTGCGTTGTGGTAAACGCTCCCAATGCGGCCAGAGTAAACGCTTTAAAGGCACTCTGACAATCTCACTGAAAACTTTTGGGATTCATCTTGACATCTGAGAGACTGCTGCCAAAGACCGTAATTCGTGGTGTACATCATTACGCAAGGGTGCAGTCACTTGTGAAGCAACCAGGACTACAAGAGCTGTGAAGTAGAGACTTTACAGAAAAACCACTGCAGGAGATCCTCCTCTTGGAACGTCAAGCATTCTTTGTCCACATTGTCAAGGAATATTTCGAGCCAAAATAATCCTTATCAGCCATCTTAGAACTCACGGCTCCATACTTTTAACCCCACTGGATGAACTGAATGGTCATCATCATTCTTGATGGACAAACAACAGAGCCTGCTACGGCACTAGACAATATGCTCATAACACTAGCACACAACTATTCATCCTAGCTGGTAAACGCCATATGACATTCAATCTCTCCAACACATACTACATATTATGTACGGCAACATGAAAGTATGCATAGTAACAATTCAAAATAGGCATATAATGATATTCCTAGTAATAGCATAACGAATGAGATAGTAATAATATTATATACAGCGAAATGAGACAATAAACAGTTTTCATAGTAGCAACAACCATGGGACAGCCGAATTGTAGGTCTGCCCGATCTGACGTTATTTATCCACTGTCGTGGTGAATAATTAAAATTAAATATAGTCATTTGACTATATTTTGCACAATAAATGTACACACCAAAGGAGACCATGCTAGTTCTCATACATCTTGTGTTCGTTTTGCACATGGGCTGGAGTGCTACATGGCTATTTTTTCGAGTAATTATCTGTGCATCCCGTTGTCTTCAATGATGGTCCATAGTTTATACCTATCTACTCAGTCGAATGCCTTTTCCTGATCTCAATCAATCAATCAGGTGTCATGCCGGAAAGCGTGGGCGATCATGACTCGCAATTTCACTCGATCACCATAGTCGTGGATCAGCTCAGTATTCCTGTCTCGTCCATGCCATGTGGCCAAGCCATCCAGGTATTTTCCTCTCGGTCTTCCTCTTGGTCTGTTCCCTTCGATCTTGCCAGTTGTCACTAAGTTCTATAATCCATTTCTTCTCATAACATGTTCAAACAATTTTGACTGTCTACGTCTAATTTCTCTAATCAATTTACGAGTTTCATTTGTCTCCTGTAGTACTTGGTCATTGGTTTTTCTATCTGTCCATGGTATTCTTTGCATTTTCCTCAGAAACCACATTTCTGCAGCCATCAGATGTTTTTCAGCTTGACTGCACATTGTCCAAGTTTCACATCTATACAAAACAACATGCTCTATGTATCCCCTCAACACTCTTTTTCTCGTTTCAATTGACATCTTTTTATTGGTCAGAATGTTTTTCATCTTGCTAAAGGCTACTTTCGCCATGGCGATTCTTGTTCTAATCTCTTCAAGGCATCTCCCATCAGATGTTATGACTGTTCCGAGATAATTGTATCGATTCACTTGTTGAAGAATATTCCCATTTACTTGTATATTACATTGTGGTACTTCGTTCTTCCTAGTGACGACCATAACCTGTGTCTTTTTACAATTTAATTCTAACCCCAGTTGCTCACTGTGTACAACAACCGCATCTACTAATTGTTGCAGATCCTGCGCATTGTCTGCAATCAATACTGTATCATCTGCATATCTAATGTTATTGATGTTTCGTCCTCCAATGCTGATTCCATTTATATCTTCTACATTTCTGAAAATATTTTCACTGTACAGGGAAAAAAGATCTGGAGACATTACACATCCCTGCCTAACACCTCTCTTAATAGGCTGATATTGTCCCACTTCATTATCAATCCTTATGGCAGCTTGTTGTTTCCAATATATGTTTTTTTAATAAGTCTAATGTCTTTCCCATAAATGTGTAGATCTGCAAGCGTATCCACAATGTTGACTTGTCTAACTCTATCAAAAGCTTTTGTGTAGTCAATAAAGCAAAGATGTATATCCTTGTTTACTTCTATAGCACGTTCAATAACTGTTCGCAGCATATACACAGCATTTACTGTACCCTTTCCTTCTACAAACCCACATTGTTCTTCCCCTATTTCAGGTTGTAATTTCTTCCTCACTCTTTGCATGATAATTCGTAGCAAAATCTTTGTGATGTGACTCATTATACTAATTGTTCTATGTTGATCACATTCCAAGGCTCCTGATTTCTTTGGGGATTTCTTTGGATAGAGTTACATGATTCAGAAGGTATATCTCCAGTATCATATAATGTGTTCAGCAGTCTGGTGACTTGATCTAGTCCATATTCTTCTAAAGCTTTAATCATTTCTGTTGTGATGTTATCTGCACCGGGGGCCTTGCCAGCTTTCATATGCTTAAGAATATTTCGAACCTCCATCTTCAAAATTGGTGGTCCTTCATTATTAAATCTAATATCATACTGTTCCTCTCTGTTATCCTCATAAAGGTTTTTCACATAATCTGTCCATACATGTATAATCTGATCTTTTTCTATTATGATTTTGCCATCTTTAGTTTTTAGACAGCCTGTTGATGTACTTGTTCTTTTATTAGTAAGTTCCTGAATTCTTTTGTGCACTAATTTGGTATTTTGACTGTTGTGTTGTTTTTCAATTTCTAAGCACTTTTCCTCAAGCCATGCTTCTTTTGCCTCCTTACATAATATTCTGACTTGTCTGTGGATTTCTTCATATTTGGCAGAATTATTTTTGTTGAGTCTTCTTGTTTCCATTAGGTGTAAAATTTCTTCAGTCATCCATTTCTTACGACCCACCTTCTTTAATTTTGGAACAGTTGATTCTGCAGCCAAACTGATTGAATTCTTCAACATTTCCCATTGAACATCCACATCCTGTAATAGGATCTCTAGATTAGACAATATATCAAATCTGTTCTGTACTTCTATGTTGAATTTGTTTTGTATTGCCTTGTTATTACTCAAAGTACACAAATCATATTTAGTGTTTTCTGTTATATACTTGACTTTCGTCAACTTTATCCTCAATGTTCCTGTAAGTAATCTGTGGTCACTATAACAATCAGCACTGGGAACTGTTTTTGCTATTGTTATCGCGTTTCTAAATCTTCTGCTAATCAGAATATAGTCAATTTGGTTTCATTTCCTGTTATCAGGACTCCTCCATGTCCATAATCTTCTAGGGCAGGGGTCACCAAACTTTTTTCACGGCGGGCCGGATTATCTGAGAAAATGACGAGCGCGGGCCGGATAGTCATTCTGTACAATACTTGCCCCGTTCTCCGTGGCAAAGGTCTTACGGACGCGGTTCGTAATCCCGTATACCCGCTTTCGAAACACAGCTGCGAGCGATTTGGCAGTAGACAACGTTGTGATTGTTTTACGCTATGTTATGGGTGCCGGTCGTTCAGAATGCAATGGTAAACTACTGAACGTAAACTTGCCAAGACATCAACAACAGCAAACAATGCTGGTGTTGACTGCAAACTTCCTGTAAAGGATATGCAACTAACTTTAACAATAATTGCAAGCTAGAACGAAAGCTCTGGGAAAAAAGACGAAAAACTAAGTTAATCATGGGAAAGGCGTGCAATGCACAAAAAACAACGACAACCAACATATTTATTTACTATACAAAGTTATCAAAGAAGGCGACGTTAGCAAAAAGATAGTTACATTAGACCTAATGTGCACATATCCGAATCTCACAAACTAAGCAGCAAAAGAGGTTAGGGAGATTTGTGAAACTAACGTGTGGCTTTTAAAATACCATCAATGATTGGTCTGGAATTGCTGCATCCAATCAAGACCTCACATCCAATGTAACCTCACAGAGATGATAGAGGTAATAGCACAACGCCGACTGCTCATGGGCCGTAGAAGAACAGAGGAATAAGAAGACAAAGAAAATCTTATTCTGTCTCTACGGCTAACAAGAAAAGAAAAGATTTAGAAATATTAGAAGATATTCAGGTCCGTGTACATGGAATCAGAATAATGTAATTGAAAAGATACAACAACATCTGATTAATAATGCCAATGCACTAATAAATAAAATTCATGATTAGATGCAATGACAAAATAGGCATCCCCATGAATAAACATAGACATGATCATTCTTCGCAGTACCAGTGATCTTTCATCACAGCATGGGTAGTCATCCAACTCAGTACCAGTGATCTTCCATCACAACACTGTAACTGTAGTCTGATACACAACACCAGCAATTATCAGACAACAAGATGGAACAAAGGTCATTCATTCAGTTGCATGTCCTTTGCAGAACCTCGCTCCCATAACAACCTTCTGGAAAACCTCTCGATCATAATCAAGATGTCCCGCTTCAGATACACCCATCTGGAGATCATCTGCCACATTCTGCACTCATCTTCTCTTTGGCCTTCCTCTTCCTCTCTTCCCAGGCATATACCCCTCCATTATTGTTCTCGGGCACAGACATAGCTATTCTATTCCTATATTCCTATTTAAACTGTGAAGGTTCATTCAAAACTCACCCCACAGCAGATATCGTCAATCCACAATCAAGATCCTCTTGGATCTTTTAGATCTTCACAGGGTCTGTCTGCCCTCTCAACTGCGGTCTGGAAAAACAGTGGCCACGCTCGGCAGTGCCTGCGGCACGTTAGCCCATCTGCTTGGTAGTGACTCAGAGGGATGAGTTCAAACCCTCTGCTGAAAATTAGACATCAGCATCTCTTCGGCCTCAGTTGTTCTCAAGGCCAAAGAGGCGGGAACATGGCGTGACTGGGCTCTTATAGGCAGCCAATATAACATCCCAGCATCCTATGCATTTTTACCAGGGTATCATGGGATATGCTACTCTATACTCTTGTAGAGCCTCGGCAGGCGGCTTCATTTGGTAATAGAATATATCTCATAATAAGGTTTGCAAAATATATAAATAGGGCCGCATGAATAAACAGCCTAGAGCGGTCAGGAGGTCTCCGCACGTGTGAAGATCTCCTATTATTATAAACTTAATATTACATTTAAATTGTATCACAACGTCTCGTGTTTCATACGTTATATCAAGCAAGTTCAAATATCGTCGGTAGGCCGGATTGAAATGACGTCGCGGGCCGGATCCGGCCCGCGGGCCGAAGTTTGGTGACCCCTGTTCTAGGGTGTTGCTTAAACCAGGTGTTTCCTACAATCATTTCATGTTCTTTCGCCCACTCTACGAGCCTGTATCCTCTTTCATTTCTCTCTCCTACACCATAGTTTCTTACTGTGTATCTATCACCTTGATTTCCTAATTTTGCATTGAAGTACCCTAATATGATGTTTATTTCTGAATTTTTACATGTCTTTAAGGCAGACTCTATGTTATAAAATTCCTCTACACTATCTTCATTGAATTCTCCTGTTGGGGCATATACTTGAATAACACTGCCAGTTAATTTAACTAGCAGAACTCTACCCCACACGGCCCAATGTCCTTGAACAGATCCTGGTCTACAAGCACAATATTCTGCTGGCCAGTGTACTCGATGCCCCCCCCCCCTTTCTCCCCACCCGAACATCTGTAATTTCAATAATAATTATCCGTACATCTAGTGACAGGATAAACAATCCCTGAAAACCTGTCATTTCAGCAATAATTTCAGTGAAACTAATGACTGGATAAACAATCCCTGAACAGCTTTTATTTCAGCAATAATTGTCCGTGCATCTAATGACAGGATAAACAATCCCTGACATTCTGCCATTTCAGCAATAATTGTCCGTGAATCTAGTGACCAGATAAACAATCCCTTAAAATCTGTCATTTCAGCTATAATTGTCCGTGCATCTAGTCACGGGATGTATAATCAGTGAACATCTGTCATTTCCGCAATAATTGTTTAGCTGGATTATAAAATTGCATTAAGACTTTGCTTGTGCTTTTTAAAAATTCAATCTGCTGGAGTAGTTCCTGGGGATTTGAGCGTTTCCTTCGCTGAACATTGTGGTATACGACTCTAATGGGATAACTGGGTTAAGAACGCACATATGTGTTGCATGCGATTACATTATGAGCTAAAATTCCTCGCATACAAAAATGCATCCACAAGCCCAAGATGGAATCTGAGAAATGAAACCTTACCATGTTTTTTTATCGGTTTTTATTATGTTTTACCGGTTTTTACGTACTTCGGCTAGGCAAGCTCATCAGGAAAATTGTTCTGTTGCTCGGTGCCACTACAAAAATAAATAACAATTACAAACAATAACACTGTGTGTTCCGGAAACTTCGTTTTTGGTAGAAGATTATTAGAGAAAAAATAAGTTTGTGAGTTTTTTTTTTTTTTTTAAATTCTTTGTAAGACACAAAGTAAGTTTAGTCTAATTTTTCTTATTCATTATTCAAGATGAGCTCATGATACAAGACGGGATGATACAGAAAGTTCAGTGTCAAGGCATACCAAATGCCACGCTACTGCATTCAGCATTGTAACAATTCATGGCTAGATGGTCTCGAGATCCAAGAGGCAAACACAGATTTTCATAATAATGAAATCATTACGTGTAATAAATAGCCACGAACAAGACGAACCTGAACATCACACACCAGAAACACAAATTCAGGGGGAAGGGGGGGGAGGGGTTATACTGCTTATTCGTGTAGCTCATGCTAGGTGACGCTGGCTGTCCTGTCTGGCCACAGCCTTCTGTCTCGCGTACTGCCAAACAGTTCTGATTTCCATGTTCCTCGATGCCATGATATTAGACTGTCCAGCCTCGTCTCTCTGGGTCGCCTCTTCATCTTTTTCTCTACTAATAGTTGTCATAACGTATTCCAGATTCCCCCTATCTCATGATGTGCCTAAAAGTGTGGGTTGACCTCTTCCGAGGCGACTGGCTAGTTCTCTTTGTGAGTTGGCGTATTTCATTATATCTTCACTGAGCTTACTCATGGTGTTCTCGTCATTCTTCTGTAGAACCACATCTCTGCAGCTACTATATGATTTGTCTCTAAACGTATGATTGTCCAGCTTATACACCGGACTGAGAACAGGAAAACCAGGTGAATGGTAGACGTATCTCACTGGTTGAATATTTAATGTCTAAGCAGAAGCCCTGTAGACTCTATGACTTAAAATTGAGCTGATGACAGAAATGTAAAAGCAAAAGAACCAAGCCAAATATTTGGCGCACATTAAAAGTCAAGACACACTTATACAAATCATATTGTAGGGAATCGTCAAGGCAGTAGATAAAACAGTTAGGCAATGATATATGTGGAGGGATATAATCAAGACATTGACGGAAAGCAATATATCACAAAAGCACAAGGAAAGACAGAAATTGTTTGGCACCCGTTGCAGGCATCTTTCATTATGAAGATGACACTTCACTGATTGATTGAAATGTATTACAAACAATGGGGATGGAAGTCAGCATACCGAATGGATAAGAGCACTCGTTCTTAAACTTCCGGTGTGTTGATGCCGAGGTAGCGGGTTCAACCCCCACACCGTTTAGTTGGACTAAAATGTTGACTTCTCGTGCTTGACTTGTGGGCGTAAATTCCAAGTACGTCAGATGTCAGAGTCACCTGAGGGCGAGAGACATCGGTAATAGGAAAAACTAAACAAAACGCACAAATCAATATAGTGTACTAGAGATAGTAGCTCGTGTAGGGACTACGCATGAGGTCAAAGCGAGCGATTGCATTAAAAAAAAAATAGTGACGTTAATACATTAGAAATAATTAAACAATAGAATTGAAGGGTAAGCAATATATAACTGTCACAAAACCACTGTCGTTAACGATAAGATGATAAACTAACAGAGAACCAGTCTGTGTTCACAGCTGAAATTGTTTGTTACTAGTGGAGAAAAACTCAAGTCGGATCAAAGTAAACTAAAAGTCTTTGAGAGTTCACTAGGAACGAGAAATTTGTCGGCATTTGTTTGATGTATCGTCGTTGAGAGAAAAAGCCTGTTGTATTTGGAGTAGAAGGGGTAATAACTATTCTTGTGAAGTTAGGGACGGATTGTCTGCCCCTGGGGACACATGTTGTTGACAGGCGAAATGAATTTCTATAGATCACAGGCGGGAGGGACTTTTGATGTACGGGAAAATAGTCCCGACAGGGAGGCAACCTGGTGTTTAGCTCGAATGACGTCACAAGGACAAATCCCCGATTGTATGCAAAACAGAATTTGTTACCGTTAGTTTGCACAAGAGAGTTGGCCTAGGTGGAAGTGTTTCAACTCGCTCTGTTTTAGTTTAGAAAATAATCTAGCGTGTTCAGGATCAAGTAACGTTGAGGAACATGTGTCTTTATGGCAAGCATAGATTCGATGTAGGATAGATCGGAGTGTTTATAAGGTATTTACAACAAATCGTTTAGATGTAAATAATGTAGAATAATCTAGTGTTTGATAGAACTAGAGCTTGAACATAGTGTTGTTGAGTTGTGGTTAGGTATTCAAGGAGTGTCGGCGACAGTGGGCAGTCGCATTGTTAAAATTAACTAGTGTGAGACGTCAATTAGCTCAGCTGGTTGGAAATAGTGAAGTGGGATGATATTTAGAAGGATTGAGGATGTTGGGGGGGGGGGGGATAGGGGAAATGTCCAATAGTGGGATCTTCCAGTGGGGGTCTACTGGGGTTCTGCACTTTACATTTTGGTCTTTCCTTGTCTTTCCCTAATTCAGACGGATGTGATGAGCTCCTCTGCACCATGACAGAGTATGGTTCACTGTCATTTATCTGAGTGAGGCCGTCGGCCTACACTCATCTAATGGGAGTCAGTGTCCGGTTGCTATCACCGGTGTGTTCTCTCTCTCTCTCTCTCTCTCTCTCTCTCTCTCTCTCTCTTTCACAGGTTCCCTCATGGTACTCGAAGTACTCAAGTTACTCAGGTTACTCAAAGTACTCAAGTTACTCAGGTTACTCAAAGTACTCAAGTTACTCATTTTACTCAGTGAAACTGAAACATCACTACTTACTAGAATGGAGACCTTAGTGCAGGCAGAGTTATTCAGCAGCTTTTGCACTGGGCCCATGATGAAAGGGGTCTGAAGGAACATGGCTCGGTTGAGCTGAAACATATACATATCCAACAGATGACTTCTTAGTGAGAGGTATCATGGAAGTCAATAGTGAAATTATTTATCAAAACCACACGTGAGCAGAACACTAGAGATTGTTTTTCCACATCATTTGGAGAAGGAACAATCGTGAGATTAATGTTTCAAACATCACATGTGAACAGAACAATAGTATTTGTTTTTTCCACATCATATGGGAAAAGAACAATAGGGAGTATTTTTTTTTTTTAAGGAAATCAGTATATTCCTATGAGACCAGGTACAATAACTGTGTAAGGGTGAAAACTTTAGGACTTTTTAGAACAAGAATCATGTTATGTCAAGGGACAGTGTTCCGGGTTTTCACAAGACAGGGATGTTGTAAGTCTCAGAACATTAGGGACATTAATAGCATGCTCTGTGATCGATTCAGGATCAGTATCTGACTATATCTGTGATTGGTGACCAAGTATCTGGGTTATCAAAAAACCACCGGAGGAAGTCAACATCTAGCAGGAGGGACACATCGTTTGGTGAGGTCATTCTGTGCTGACTCTAATGATGTGGTGTAATCCTTACCGGGATGATAGGATCTGGCTTCTAAGCTGTTCGGTCTGATTCTGCAGACATACTAGAGTATACGACATACATTCTACACATACACTTCTCACATACATACACTTTTCTTTATTAAATTAATCTGTTATTAATTTTTTGAAGCTAGAGTTGTTAAATATGTTGTTTTGGGGAAGTGTGAGAGGGGGCATGAGCAAGTGGTGAAAGAGAGAGAGAGAGATAGAGGTATCCATTGACTGAGGGAGTGTCACGATACTAGAGGTCAACGATCCGAAATGTTACTAGAACAACGATAGGCGGCCTAAGCCGCGGCATTTTGTTTGTTGGGAGAGCCCTAATTGAACGATCGGAACGATTGAAGACGAGAACCAAGTCTCGTGGATAAAGGAAGATTGTCGACCAAGAAACTTCAAAGACCAGAGTTCGTATTTAAATTAACGGACGACGGAAAAACAGCGATTTCAAAACCTTTGAACACCGATGTATCGCGATAGAGTATTTCACTAACCTTTGAAGTGGGAAAACGGAGATTCGCGATCAAGCCGTATCACAGCCGTTTGTAGTAACGGAGGTGAATATTCGTGATCGGAGGAGACGAGTAGATAATCCTTGATGTCCCGAAATGACCGGGCATCAAAGGAGAAATTCGGTTGTATTGAGAAATAGATGAAGAGGACAGGAGGGGGAGTTGGTGGAATAACCCATATAGTCGTACAGAGCCAGAGTATTAATAGGCTGGAAATTCTAGTTGAATTTAGTGTGCTACTTGGCTTCCACGAGAGAAGTGGTGATTTATTCTTGAGTGATTATGAAAAGGGAGTTACAATGTTTCAAGTCGGATGAATACCGACGAGCATTTTGTATTTATTGTGCAATTAGTATACCCGATTCAGCCGAGGATAATTATAAGGTTCCTAGGAAGAAAGAAATAGCAACACTCCTGAAAAGAAAGAATGGGCGCTAGTCTGGGACAGTGATAAATATCGGCCAGATTGAAGTATGATATCACATATACACGTCAACCAGCTCTAAAGGTAACGACATCATAAGTCTGTCTTGATAGGATACTGACAGCAGAAGATATGTCAACTCCATATAGAACGGATTGGCAATATGGTTCACATGATCATAAGAAAAATACAAACAAACTGTAATACCAGAACTTTTCCTCTGAAGCTGAGTACATTCTTAGACTTTAAGACAGTATGTCAGTGTAATATATACACAGGGTTGTGACTAGTCCTACATCCATAGACTATAATACAGTAACTATGTCGGATGTGTAAACATTCCCTGGAGTTTAAGAAAAACATTCAAACATTGGATATCACAACCTGAAAGACATTACATATAAGAAACACGCTGTTGTGGAAATACATTTTATATTGTGAAGACATCCTCAACATCAAGCAGAGAGAAAATACCCTGGGTGAGAGTAAACAAGTTATGTGCTGTGGTGCCAATCTATGCCGTTGTGTGATGAGCACAGTGATATGAATCTTGGACTGTCAATCTTATCTCACCTACAATATAGAATACACCAACAACGTCTTTACATACACTCTATACACACCCATGACACTTTTTATTCAATAAATATGTTAGTATTTATTGGAGGACAATTTTGTGTGGGTGTGTTCTGAAGGAAAGTGAAGAGGGGTATGGCTTAGAGATACTAGAGAGAGAGATAGTGAATAGAAGATTGGAACGGGGGGTGTGTAGACAAAGGTCTGGCAATAGACCCAACAGTGGAAAAAGGGAAATTGAAGTGTGCTTGTTGATTCTACTGTCCCCCCAGAGACGACAAGTGACAGGGAGTGTGGTGGACGGAATCTGGTACATTCTCCAGAATAATGATATGGGGTTAAATATAATGTGGGTGTTGATTCCCCTCACTCCAGGGACGACACAATAAAGTAAATCCACGACAATAACTACAAGTATGGTCAAGCTGAATGGTCAAATGAATTACTTTGGTGGCAGTGATAACAGCTATGGAAGATGTAAACAACAATAATCATATCTATTATGAGGTTATAACAGTTATATATATATATATAAACAACAATAATCATATCTATTAAGGTGATAACATATATAGGAGATGCACACAACAATAATCATATCTATTAAGGTGATAACAGATACAGGAGATGTAAACAATAATAATCATATCTATTAAGGTGATAACAGATATGGAAGATGTAAACAATAATAATCATATCTATTAAGGTGATTAAGGTGATAACAGATATGGAAGATGTAAACAATAATAATCATATCTATTAAGGTGATTAAGGTGATAACAGATATGGAAGATGTAAACAATAATAATCATATATATTAAGGTGATAACAGATACAGGAGATGTAAACAACAATAATCATATCTATTAAGGTGATAACAGATATAGGAGATGTAAACAATAATAATCATATCTATTAAGGTGATAACAGATATGGGATATGTAATATAACGATAATGGGATCTATTTCTGTTATAGCAGCTAAAACAAGATGTTAAAACGTATTGGGTAGCGGGTGCTAGCCCCATATTTGTATAGTTCTATAGACACTGGTTGAGGATGTTATCAACATTATCTCTCAGATCATGTGTGGTAACCATTTTAGATTGGATCGAACGGGATCCAGTTTTTTTTTGTTTTTTTAATTCGCCTAGATGGAGCTTTAAACATGTGACCACCGGGCGAGCAGGGCCGCGTGCTATCCACTGCTCCACGGCTCCCAATAATAGCTCCCAACAATGAGATACTGTGGACATGGAAGGCGGCTGGCGCGTACGATAGTTGACTAGCAAATATATGTTATACCAAGGACAATTACGAGTAAGACCGGACAACTCAAGACGATCTGGCTGCACAGCTAGAATCAGATAGACAGACGCAGTCCAGGGCTGCATCACACCAGAATACACTAGACGCGGTCCAGGCCACACATTTAGCGCTAAGTTGAAAGCTTCACCTCCCCCCCCCCCCCAACCCCCATTTTTTAAAAACGATTTTTAACTACTGAAATCTAAACTAAACGCGTATAGTCCATATGGGGCTTTTACATAGAAGAAAATAGAATAAACTAAAATAGAATAGAATTGAATCATCGGTCAAATATAAGACACACAAACACATCTGACCGACATGCTGTTCTAGTATATTACGAACTTGAAGAGATCTGTCCCACGGCTTTTCTTCCATGTGACATGTCAATTATTTATGTATTATGACATGAAATCGTGAAGTTAGAAATTCCGTTTCTCTCTCTGAAGTCATTAAAACGCCCATCCAGATTGCTGAATGGGTACTTTTGGCGCGCTGTCGTTCTCCTCAACGATAGAGACATTACAATTGTATTATACGCCGCAGCGGTTGCCAATTAATTCCGTCTAATTGGTCCCCTATTGGATTAGGGTTTTCCACAGTTTCAGCAATCTCTCTCGCCGACCTCTGTTATCTGGCAGGGCAGTTTAATTTCTTCCTAGCCACAGTTTTTTTTCCTCCAACTTTCTGGTCTCCTTCTTGTGGTTCCCCAGACCTGGGCTTTGATGTATGAGCACACGCTGCGTTCCTAGAGTGGGACAGATGGTCATCATTTACCATCACCACTGTTGTTTACTGCCATAATAGTGTTCCTCTATAAACTGTTAGTGTGACACTAGTCACTTTCAGTGGTACGCATTGCGGGTCCGAGAACACACTTTCAGTGGTACGTATTGCTGGTCATAGAACACACCTTCAGTGGTACGTATTGCTGGTCATAGAACACACCTTCAGTGGTACGTATTGCTGGTCATAGAACACACTTTCAGTGGTACGTATTGCTGGTCATAGAACACAAACACTTTCAGTGGTACGTATTGCTGGTCATAGAACACAAACACTTTCACTGGTACGTATTGCTGGTCAGAACACAAACACTTTCACTGGTACGTATTGCTGGTCATAGAACACACTATCAGTGGTAGATATTGCTGGTCATAGAACACAAACACCTTCAGTGGTACGTATTGCTGGTCATAGAACACAAACACTTTCAGTGGTACGTATTGCTGGTCATAGAACACAAACACCTTCAGTGGTACGTGTTGCTGGTCATAGAACACAAACACTTTCAGTGGTAGATATTGCTGGTCATAGAACACAAACACCTTCAGTGGTACGTATTGCTGGTCATAGAACACAAACACTTTCAGTGGTAGATATTGCTGGTCATAGAACACAAACACTTTCATTGGTAGATATTGCTGGTCATAGAACACAAACACCTTCAGTGGTAGATATTGCTAGTCATAGAACACAAACACCTTCAGTGGTACGTATTGCTGGTCATAGAACACAAACACTTTCAGTGGTACGTATTGCTGGTCATAGAACACAAACACCTTCAGTGGTACGTGTTGCTGGTCATAGAACACAAACACTTTCAGTGGTAGATATTGCTGGTCATAGAACACAAACACCGTCAGTGGTACGTATTGCTGGTCATAGAACACAAACACTTTCAGTGGTAGATATTGCTGGTCATAGAACACAGACACCTTCAGTGGTACGTGTTTCTGGTCATAGAACACAAACACTTTCAGTGGTAGATATTGCTGGTCATAGAACACAAACACTTTCAGTGGTAGATATTGCTGGTCATAGAACACAAACACTTTCACTGGTACGTATTGCTGGTCATAGAACACACTTTCAGTGGTAGATATTGCTGGTCATAGAACACAAACACTTTCAGTGGTAGATATTGCTGGTCATAGAACACAAACACTTTCAGTGGTAGATATTGCTGGTCATAGAACACAAACACTTTCAGTGGTAGATATTGCTGGTCATAGAACACAAACACTTTCACTGGTACGTATTGCTGGTCATAGAACACAAACACTTTCAGTGGTACGTGTTGCTGGTCATAGAACACAAACACTTTTAGTGGTACGTATTGCTGGTCATAGAACACAAACACTTTCAGTGGTAGATATTGCTGGTCATAGAACACAAACACTTTCACTGGTACGTATTGCTGGTCATAGAACACAAACACCTTCAGTGGTACGTATTGCTGGTCATAGAACACAAACACTTTCAGTGGTAGATATTGCTGGTCATAGAACACAAACACTTTCAGTAGTAGATATTGCTGGTCATAGAACACAAACACCTTCAGTGGTACGTATTGCTGGTCATAGAACACAAACACTTTCAGTGGTACGTATTGCTGGTCATAGAACACAAACACAGACGCTTTCACTGATACTCCAGAAAATTGTACAGTAAATGAAAAGTGGTGTCAACTTAAGGAAACTCTTTATAAAACTGCCGTTGGGGTTTACGGCACTGTGGATCATAAGAGGCAGGACTGGTTTGCGGCAAACATCGAGACTCTGCAGCCCTTGATTGATAAGAAGAAGAAAGCTCTCTTAAGAAACAATGGAAAGACCAACGCGTAACACTCTGGGTGAGCTAAGGCAAGCTAGGAAAGATGTGCAAAAGGCTGCCGGCAGTGTGCAAATGATTATTGGATCAAGTTATGTGAGTCCATTCAAATCGCAAGTGATAAAGGAAACATAAGAAGCATGTATGAAGGAATAAAGAAAGCCTGTGGTCCAGTGATCAAAAGAAGTGCACCATTGAAAACCTTGACTGGAGAAATCATCACAGATAAGAAACAACAGATGGACAGATGGGTAGAGCACTATTTGGAGCTTTACTCAAGTGAGACCAAACTAGCGGATGATACCCTCAACGCCATAGAGGCTCTACCAACTCTTGACCACATGGACACACTTCCCACCATAAAAGACGTTAAGTGTGCTATAAATGAACTTGCATCTGGCAAGGCTCCAGGTAAGGATGGAATTCCAATAGAGGTTATCAGGAGTGGGCAAGACACACTCACTCTACAGATCCACCAGCTAATAGAGCTATGCTGGCGAGAAGGACAAGTCCCACAGGATTTCAAAGATTCAAGCATCATAACACTGTACACGAACAAGGGCGATCGGAGCGACTGCAACAACTATAGGGGTATCTCACTTCTGTGTATTGTTGGAAAAGTATTTGCCAGAATTGTTCTGCGCAGACTTCAAGTCCTAGGAGATCAAGTCTACCCCGAATCACAGTGTGGCTTTCGACAGAACCGGTTTACCATTTATATGATATTCTCATTGCGACAAATGCAAGAATAATGCCGTGAACAGAATCAACCACTGTTTATTGCCTTCATCGACCTCACAAAGGCATTTGATTTGGTCAGTCATGAGGGTCTGTTCAAGGCACTAAAGAAGATTGACTGCCCACCAACTCTTCTGTCCATTGTGGAATCGTTCCACACAGGCATGAAGGTGTAATCAAGTTTGATGGTGCAACTTCTGAAGAATTTGAAATCAAGAGTGGAGTTAAGCAAGGTTGTGTACTAGCTCCCACCCTCTTTGGAATATACTTTTCACTTCTACTGAAATATGCCTTTCGTGATCAGTATGGTGGTATACACATTCACTCACGCTCAGATGGCGGCCTCTACAATGCTCAGAGATTGAAGGCCAAGACCAAAATTAGGAGGGTACTGATCAGAGAATTAGTTTTTGCAGATGATGCTGCAGTTACGATCCACTGTGAGGAATGTCTACTATCTGCATTCTCCAATGCTTGTTCTGAATTTGGTTTAACAATTAGCAAAAAGAAGACACAGATTATGTCACAAGGTGCACATGGGGTACCATCAATCTTTATTGACGACAGCCGAACTAGAGATGGTAGACGATTTTACATATCTAGGATCAGTGGTAAATAGCAAATTATCCCTAGATCAGGAAATCAACATCCGGATTGGTAAGGCAGCAACAACAATGAACAGGTTAAGAAAAAGAGTCTGGGAGAACAGGAAGCTTACTGCAAAAAAAAAAGTCCTTGTCTATCAAGCCTGTGTCCTTAGTACTCTTCTTTATGGCAGTGAAACCTGGACAACTTACTCACACCAAGAGAAACGTTTAAACAGCTTTCATATGCGGTGTCTGCGAAGAATTCTTGGTATTAAGTGGCAAGACAAAATCACAAATACTGAAGTATTGGAAAGATCAGGTTGTGTGACGGTTTATTCCATGCTCAGTCTTCGTAGACTTAGATGGATAGGACATCTTAGGAGGATGGATGATGGTAGAATACCAAAGGACATCTTTTTTGGTGAATTACAGATGGGTAAGAGATCTCAGGGTCGGCCTCTACTACGATACAAAGATGTGTGTAAGCGGGACATGATTGATACAGGCATTGATAATGCACATTTGGAGCAAGTAGCCGCTGAACGTGTTGCATGGAAGGCAAACATCAGAAATGGAATAAAAACAAAGGAGAAAATTATTGCAGATAAGTCACACACTGAGCGTGTGAGACGTAAGATGGTGCATGATGGTGGAAATGACCACGTGTTCTCATGCACCCACTGTGAACGGACATTTACAGCGCAAATTGGCCTTATCAGTCACATTCGCTACCGCCATAGGTAAAAGTTATTATGCCTTTTTAAAGCACAAACTATCGGCTGTCAATACGGCAAGGTGCCAATGATATGATATATTTTTTTAGTTTAATTATTTAAATATTCTTCAGTCTATTTGTGTTAGGAATAGCGAACTTTTGGCACAAGTGTGACCCATTAGTGCGAGCGTAGTTCAACATGATGACAAACTTTCGCGGTTTGTTTTGTTTTCCATTCTGAATGCCTGCTAAAAAATTTGTTTTAAATGACTAACCACATTAACCACGTGCTATCAGTTTATAATCTTTCACAAAGTCCTTTAACTTAGAATAACTGTAATCTAACATTGTTTAAAATTATTATTTAATTTAAATATATGAGGCCGAAAACAAATGTCGTTGCGCCTTACTTTACTCACCACATCTTGCCCTGTACTGTCATCTGGAAAGTCTTGACCGTTGACTTCTAGTGTCTAGACAGATTTGTGACGTCATTCAGACACAATATTAAAACAGTCTGGATAAACAACTTTGGCGGGAGTCGACCAAATGTTATGAGACAACAAGGACGTGTGTGATGTTCTTGGTTTGAGTATAGAGAGAGACTACATTGTCTTATGTTGATTACATCGGCGGACATGTATCCATTGTGTGATTTCGTAGTCTCAATTTCAAACCGGAATAAATATATGGTATTTAATTAGATAGACTCAAGTTAGATTATTCTTAGGAATCGAGTGTGGTAATGTGCGTGATGAGAACGTATTATAGGAGTGTCGGCAGCAGTAGGCTATCGCGGTGCTTAAACTAGCTAGTGTGAGATATCAATTAACTCAGTGAATTAAGGACAATGTAGTGGGATGATATTTAGGGAGATTGAGGATGGTTGGGGGGATAAAGGAAATGTAAAGTGATAGGATCTTCCAGTAGGGTATCTACTGGGTTTCTACATTTTTCCTTTAGTCTTTCCTTGTCTTAACAAGACTCAGACGATGTGATGAGCTCCTCTGCCTTATGACAGAGTTTAGTTCTCTGTTATATATCTGAGTGCGGCCGTCGGCCTACACTCACCTAATAAAGGTCGGAATCGAGTTGCTCTCACCAGGTGTGTTCTCTCTTCAACAGGTTCCACTATATTTTACAACAAGCTAGAAGAAAAATCATGGCTCGATCAGTGAAGGCGGTTTTTTACTCAGCGGCTTTTGCACTGGGCCCATAACCCAGAGGGTCTGCAAGAACCTGGCCTCTGCTGAGCGGGAAACGATGAGACTATAAGAGTGATTTCTCGGTGGTAGTTCTTATCATAGTAAAGTGAAGACACAATACCACCAGTAACAGGAACAATAGTCGTTATATAGAAAACTGGAAATTGAACATTGTGTTTTTCCAAATTGGGAATTTTTGTGAGACATTACCAATTAACATTGTGTGTTACAATTGGGGAATTCCTATGAGAAATAAACTACTAACATTTAGTTTCAAAGTGACAGTAAACATTATTTTACTGTACAAGTGTTATCAGATTCCAGAACTGTTAGTGACATATTAGTTACACTGTGTGTGTCAGATTCATGGTCAGTATTGGACTATATCCACTATTGGTGACCAGGCATCCGGACTATCCAAGAGATATTGGAGGAAGACGACATTTGGCCGGTGAGACGCATCATTTGGTGAGGTCTTCTTGTACTTGATATATGGTGCTGTTGTGTGGCGAGTACTGTGATGGAGTAGACTTTGCTCCTGAGCTGTTCGGTCTGATTCTGCAAACACACTAGATTATACGACAGACATTATACACATACACTTTGCACATACCTGACACTTTTCTTTATTAAATTAATTTGTTATTTTTTTTTTTAGAAGCTGGAGTTCTGTGGTATGTTTTGGAACAGAATGAGAGGGGGCATGGTCCAGTGGTAAGAGAGAGAGAGAGAGAGAGAGAGAGAGAGAGAGAGAGAGAGAGAGAGAGAGAGAGAGAGAGAGAGAGAGAGAGAGAGAGAGAGAGAGAGTGATCCAGGGACTGACGGGGTGTTGTGGACAGAAAGCTAGGAGATCCTCAAGATAATGATATGGGGTTAAAAGAATGTGGGTGTTGATTCCCCTCACCCCAGGGACGACACTTATTACGACACGATGGCGATCCTGACTCTCAGCGTAAGCAGATAGAAAGGATGGAAACGATACAAAACGAAGCTATGCACATTATTCTTGGATGTACAAGAGATACAACATGCAGGGCTATGCGCTACCTTCTTTATTTTCCGACCGTTGTAGACAGACTACAAATTTGCAGAGCACGTGCCTACCTCAGAGTCAACGCAAACACACACCATCCATTGCATAATGAAATTAGGAAGGTGACGGCCAGGAGGTTAAAAAGAGGAAGGTCATGGATGGGTCAAGCCGAAGACATTCTTCAACAGGTATGTTCACTGGAGGACTTAGAACCTGGCGAGGAGTGGGTACAAGTGCCAACAGATTTCTTTACGTCCTTTTCAGTTTGCATCCAACTAGACAGAAAATGCAAACAAGAAAATCCGGCTGCTGTGGAGGCGGAAGTACAAGCGTTGACTTTCGAGAAGCCGTTTGGCGGTGATGCTGTCATTTACACAGATGGGGCATGCGTCCTTAGCAACTCAATGAGCATGCTCAAGAGGGATATAGATTGGGTGGATCCGAATAGAGTGGTTGCTGTCTCTAAAGCGGTCTCGGCTGGCAAAGATTAGTTTTATCTTCGTGCCAGGGCATGCAGGAGTATAAGGAAATGAGCGGACTGACAAGCTCGCAGATATGGCTAATGTGGAGGGCGGACTCTCTTACACTACGAGAAGTAAGACTTTTGCGAGAACCAAGTGATGACTGCGAATCTACAACCATGGTCAGACTGCGAGAACAGCAAATTAAAAGAGGTGTGGCCAAACAAGAACACTACGCAGGAAACCAAAGAAGATTCATAAACCAGCACAGAACTGGTGTCGTTAGCCGCTACACGCTGCGGGATTTGCTGAGGAGGGGATCCGAACACTTATGGACTGAATGGTTCGATGTGCAATGAGGATGATCTGCCGACTAACTAACTAACTAAAGGGCGTTGCCACTTCCAAAATCAGAAAAGTAACCACAATTTAACAAAGAATTGTTGCTCTAAGTTTAGATATTAGTATATTTTCTTTCTCTCGTCGGCTGTTTTAATATGACATACCTTCTTCCGGTGTAAAACGTCATTTACATGGCATTAAAATTAAGGACAATAACTGCGAAAGGAAGCAAATAACGAACTGTCCAGAATATGTCACTAAAACGGAATTCGGTACTCCAGTGTCGACATATTTTGTCACTGAAGTGACGTTCGGCACTGAATCAGTTAATATCCCCGAGCCCTATTCCTACAATTTGCAGACGATAGTGTACAGCCACAGACTCGCATCTTTAACTAATGTCTTAGCTAAAATAATTAGATTAGTGTGATAATAAAACAGCTTTATTATCCTATATAGATGAGCTATTGTCTTTTAGTTTTACTGTTAACTAATGAAGTACAACAATAAGGGAAAAGATGAAAAGGTCAATTACAATTAGAGTAAGGAACATTAAGACATTAATGAGTCTTTTTACACGTCATCGGTACACAACGAAGGTAGGAAACAAAACACACACACACACATACACACACACACACACACACGCGCGCGCACACATACACACACACATACACACACACGCGCGCGAGCGCGCGCATAGATATAACATTGTATACATCATCGAGTTAAGTTTGTGCAGGCTTCTTGTAGATCAGCTTCTAAGTCGGGCGATTGTTGAATTGAATCCAAAGAATTCAGTTCATTTAGTGTTCAAACCTGGATGTTAACCCAGTGTTCGGTGGACTGTATTATGTTCCTTATATAGCATTAGTGGTGATGTGATATCTCCTGTGTGGAATGTGGATTTTAATTTATGAGAATAATATGTTAAGTTGGTCTAGGGGATTTAGTTGATTCTCTGGTCACTGTTAGAATGCAAGGTGATCATGGAATTCTACCATAAACACAAGAAGGAATATACTTCACTCCTGTTCATAACTGTATTTATGAGTACTTCTCCATTCCCACTTATCACCTTATAAATTTCCTATAGTGTTAGAGGATATTGATTGTTTACAACATATAAAACAACCACGGTTGAACAACCATCAACACTGGACTTGATGTAAACATCAACAATTTTGGACAAACAGTTCAGGCATTAAATCAAGATCTGTAGTAACATACATGAAATTGTAATGGCCACATTGAATTTCCAGAACAGGCATGGGAATGATTTTCAATATGAAAAAATACACATTACCCACATTGTCCCCAGAAAAAAAAAACCAATGTTATTACAAACAACACAACAACCACTAATTGGTTCTACATCTTTGACCCACTGTACATCAGTAAAGTAAACAATGGTCTAAGTTCATAAAACCCAACATATAAACAATTGTTTCTGACACCAGTTACAATTCTCATATTTAAAAAAATAATGAGATGGTGTCGGAGTACTCAACCAAAACAACAACCACCTGTTGATTCTACCATTCACTGAAAAAAAGCTACTGACCATACACATCCATGGCATGGAAAATACACATATAGAAGCTTTGCTAGTACTAATAATTAAAGTAATTATTTAATTACAGTCTTTTTCATTAGGTGTTGCTGTCGGTTATTCTTCTCCAGTGCGAAGCAGATAATGACCATATTTATCCGGGCAGAAATAAATGTACTCACAGTCATGTTCCCCTTACATTATGTTCACTGAAGTTGGCTGGTGAATATTTATAATCCATAATCCAAGAATAGACTTATACACAAGCATATATCCCCTCCGTGAGGGTGAATTCAAGAATACTCTGTTGCAAGTGGGCTCTGTGGTCCAATTGAAATTGATGCCTAAGTCTTTCATACTTTCAGGAGATGCAACTTAAGCTCTTGCAGAAGGTTCTTCCCTAGATCATCGTATCGATGAAAAAGATGATGACAGTCCAACAGCTCGGTTTATGTTAACCGTTTCCCACGTTAGTTCAAAAGGCTTTGTCACACACCCGGTTCATGTTGATAAGCCATCCCACACTTGGTGATGGGGCAATTAGGCCGACATGGACCCAGCATAGAGTTCTGATTCATTCCATTTCGTTGGAGAACATACCATGTTGTGTCATTCATTGGTTTCATCTGGACTTTTGTCCAGGGTTGGTCTGCTGAAGGCATGGAACTGACGAATATTAATTCCAACACACCAACTGGGAGTAGCACAACAATCAGATGATTTGTGTTGTTGCATGCGTAGAGGCATTTACTCCGCTAGCTTCTTTCGTATGGCCTTCTGATGGTGTTTCGGTTCTGAGATCTCGAGTGGATCTGGCTGCTTTCAGAGTGTTGTAGATTTGAACCTTGAGGTAATCTGGTTTCTAAGTTGTTTTTCAGTTGGTATTAAGTTGGTACCTTGGTTGTACTTGCTTATGGTGTTTCAGTGTCTCTTCCCATTTGTTTGAGTTGGTGTTCGTATCTAGAATTTGGTGTTGAGTCTGCCGCTGTATGACTGATTGAAGGATTATTCAATCCTGAACAGGAAACTGGGAATGTTGACCTCGCGGATTGATGGCGTACCAGGCGGTATCTCCCAGACGTAAAAGTAGACGATACTCTGTTGTCGGTGTATTTTGAATATCCATTTATCTTGATGGACAATTAAATACAGAGATCCATCCTGGATATCCTGACAGAAGTAGGACTATCAATCGCTGAGTGTCTCTCTTCAACTGATCTTTCGCTGGCTAGGCAGCGGATAAGCGTAGCAGTCAACGTTGATGTTTTTCTAGATCCAGACTATGGTTAGGACAGGTTGCCATTTATCACTTTCTGGCTTTTGACAAAGGATCCAGTTTTAGTGATATAGTCCAACAAAATCCAAACCACCACTCGCTACTGTCTATAGAAATGGATGACGAAAAAATACAACACAGGCATTAATACTTTGTGGTGTGATAACATTTTCACAACACAATTACAAACAAAAGAGGGGAAGGAGATAGGAGTGGTTTTCAAGCTCCATGTCCCTCCTTGCTTATTGTAGAGCCATTCTGACTCGAAATGTGAGTAAAGTATCTTTTCACTCTATATTCCATTCTCATGTTGTTACTGGGACTATTAGATGAGTGAAGCCATTCTTTCCATCCAAACATGTTGATATTGCCTCTCTCGTACTTGAAGAGGATAACCTATACATAATCTCTGTTGTTTCTAATGCCTCGTCTTCTTTCCGTCGCTATAATCAGCATTAGGCAAGGCTATTCAACATTGTCTTCTTATGTACTGACATGCACAAGTATTCTTACATCATCATCATCATGTCCCCAGGGGTCACATTAAAATGTATATTCCCACAGTAAAGAGTAACAATCAGGACAGAATATAATTCTCATAACAGAGAAAAACAAATAAGTGTATTTCTCTTATATTAAGTACATGATAATCATACATAATAATTAATCATAATGATAATGCAAGGAGCCTACGTTTTTGGATTTCCTCATTGGTTAATCCATATACTAAAACATAAATTGTTTTTCCCCACTGCTTACAGCAGCATGAGGTTAGTGAACGTTGTGATATATTTTGCCAAGTGCTGGTTATTTGTAAGAAAATTTCTTATTTATTAGAATATGATTTATACAGCCTGATAAGTGTTCAGAACATATAATATTATTCCAGTTGTCTATCCTCTTGGTGCTGTGTGGCTAAAGGCTGAGTTATATCATGCGTTTTCTTTTTTCTTTTCTTTTTGTTTTGTTCTTGTTTTTGTTTTTGTTTTTTTTTTTTGTTCTTGAATTTATATTCTCAAAAATAGCATTTCCCTAGCAATATTTTATGAAATGATTACATGTCCATCACCCATATTGAGTGGTTACTAATATGTTAACAAGAAGATTGTACCAAGTTACAGATCAGCAATTTAGGAAACCAATTTCTCCAACATGAAACCATGTCTATCAGATAAGATGCGTTATCAATATGTTGCGTCCGCATGGATAGAAAGTTTTTGAAATGTGCTTCTGAAATGAGTTGAATACTCTACAGTACACATAATATTTATAGATTATAAGCATTACTAGTGCGATATAGTTCCACAATGCATAGAAGAGGTTTTAACATAGGAATTAGAAATTGTAAGTACGGAAATTTTACAGCGTGGCATACACATGGCGCTCAGTAGTAAAAATCAATCAGACTCTAGTTGACTAGAATTGTTGATTTATCATTTTAACCAATTCTTAATTAAACACAATGGTATATGTACCTTATAAAAATACATAGATACGTATTAATAATGTAGATTTAACATACCATTTGCTGCAGGGAATGACATATTTTTAGGGCTAAAATCGCCTATCCCCGAAGGAAAAGGCATAACGTGTCTGATTCCTTTGTCTACACTGACCAAAATGGCTATTCTTTTACCTTTGTTTAAAATCTTGCCGGTCTGGCCAGGTACGTGAACCAAACTAAGGCCAAAATTTAAACTAATGCCATATAAATTTGGCTGTGCCACGTCAGTCTATCGTTGTTTTTATTCCCCCAAAATAAGGTATTTAAACAGTAATCCCTAGGGCCTGTGATATTTTTAAGGGCGTCAATGCCAGGAAAGGGTAAGGACGTATTATTATACTATATCCTGCAAGAATTAGATGAATATACTTGATATTTCTCAATATGATATTTTGCTAACATCAAAATCTAGAGATGGGTCATATTCATAACTGGGATGATGACTAATTGAACAGTCCTGGCAAGATCATGGTCGATGATTCTGTCAACACTATATCGACAAGTGCGTGACGATGACTAGGATGTGCTAACTCACATTAGAAATCTGGAATAACGGAGCTGGCAATCTCCTACACCCAGTTGCGGTCACTGACAAAATATTCAAGGACGAATCACTGCAGTTGACATTGAAGAAATCACTTCACAGACGAATAAACTGCAGGCGAGTCACAGAGCCGGATGGTGCAGAATATATCTGACAGTCCTAAAGAGAATGAAATATTATTGAGAGAACTCTCTTAGTTTTGAATTCCTGCGTTGAGTAACTTCTTAAGCCATATTGTGTACGTTCTCAGAGACACTAATACATGTATGAATCAACTGCTAATAACTACCATGTGTTTGTAAAGTTTCACTACACTTTGTATGTAGAACAAATCTGAAAAATGATGTACATTACGTCATTAAAAATATACTAAAAATTCATTAAATTAGTTACAAAAGTCACTGCTATGGTCTAACGCTGTTTTTGGGGACGCAGGAAAGTATCAATGAAGTATTCATTATAAAGGGTGTTGGAAATGTCAACTGCGGAGATCAAGAGTTAGATCTAGAGAACGAGCAGGCTAAATTCTTCGTGATATTATGGGATTTGCGAAAATTTCTTCAAAACATGCAATGTTGCTCTAGACATGTGTGACGTTGCACCATCTCGCTCGAAACACGCTTCTTCAGTTTCACGTTCATTCAACTGTTCTAAAAAAAAAGGTTCCATAATGTTAGTACGGTACCGATTGGCATTTATAGTGTTGTTCAAGAATCAATCAATCAATCAGGTGCCATCTCCAAAAAGAAGGTTGGCTGCAATGGATCTCCAATACTGTCTGTATCTTGCCGTGACTGTACATTCTGTCAGACTGATGTTCGTTCATCTCTTGATGTTATCTTCCCACTTGTATCATTGTCTACCTCTTGCTCGCTTGCCCTCAGTCTTGCCCTCCAGTATGGTTTTTATAAGAGTGTCATGTCTTTTAACTTCGCCGAAATATTTCACTTGCCTCTTCTTTATTTCTTTCATCAACTCTCTCTCTCTCTCTCTCTTAGCATGTATGTGTGTGTGGGTTATGTGTGTGGTTGGGTGGGGGAGTTGAAGTGAATGGGGGATGTGTGGGTGGGTGGTGGATGTGTCTCATAACATAGTAATATGCATTGTTTATGTTTACAAAATTCATGTGACAATGTTTTTTTCCTATGCACTGTTGATGAAAGAAAGCTGAGTGAGTGGAAGGGCCGAATGTAAGACGGGCCTGCGTGCCCAATTTGTTACCCTTTGAAAATAAAGTCTGTTCGTTCGTTTTTCTCTCTCTCTCTCTCTCTCTCTCTCTCTCTCTCTCTCTCTCTCTCTCTCTCTCTCTCTCTCTCTCTCTCTCTCTCTCTCTCTCTCTCTCTCTCTTCATCCCCAGTTTTTCTAGAACCTCTGCATTTGATTGTTTTTGTTTCCATGAAATACGACATACTCGTCTGTATATCCACATCTCCAGGGCTTCTAAGCGACTTTCTAGTTGCTTGTTCAATGTCCAGGCTTCCGCGCCATACAGTAGCGTTGAATATACGTAACATTTGACAATTCTCATTTTTAATGCGTTATTAATCTCTCTAGTATGTTAATACTGATTTCATGCTGTTGAAAGCATTTTTAGCCATTCCTATTCTCTTGTTGATTTCTATTTCACTTCTGCCATCGTCTGTTATTATATTCCAAGATAGGAGAAACTTGTCACTTACTGTGATGTTCATTGATGACCTTTCCTTTTCACTGTTCAAGAATGTGGTTCTACCACAAATTTATCCCACATTTCACTGAACTGGGAGCTCCGTTGACGGAAACCTTGAAAAAGGGGATTCCCGGACCAAATCATTTGGACACCAGAATGTGAGAATGCCTATAGTCAGTTAAAGGAGGCCTTGGTCAGCAAACCTGTATTACAGCTCCCTGACCTTTCCAAACAATTTGTGTTGAGAACAGATGCGAGTGCGATTGGAATTGGAGCCCGCTTGTTACAGGAAGGAAAAGACGATGCTTCGGTTTTGAAACCTGTGGCATACGCAAGTAAGAAACTTCTACAGGCGGAGAGGAATTATTCAACCGTCGAGAGAGAGTGCTTATCCCTCGTATGGGCAGTGCAAAAATTTCAGCCATATTTGTATGGAGTTAAGTTTCGAGTCCAGTCGGATCATCAACCCCTGATGTTCCTGGCTACTTCTCAGAAGCTCAACGCCCGTTTGATGCGGTGGTCGTTGTTACTTCAACCTTATAATTTCACAGTAGAGTACATTCCTGGGAAGGAAAATGTTGGAGCGGATTTCTTGTCAAGACACCCAGCTCCTGAAGAAGAAGAATGAATCATCTGGAATAAGGATTAAACTCACGGTGGAGAAGAGTGAGATGGACTACTCTCTTAGGAGGGGGCCTATGTCACAAAATAAAACCGTGTGTTTAACCAGTTGCTTATTATAGAGGCTTTCTGATAAACCGGACTATCTGTTAAGCAACAAGTGTTTCAACTAATACAGAGAAAACATTCATAGTTGTGGCTGCACGTGTTCCAAAACAGGTCGGGCATAAATAACAGCTGTACTTGTACATCTGGTTGACGGATTGGCCACACTCGGAAGTGAGGGAGACGAATCCCGACATCGCTTTGACAAGTCATAAACAAGTCGGATGGAAAAACGGAAGTACTCAGCACAGAAGTAAACAGTCCATATGTCATATAGTTTCCGGACATCACGCAGATGGGCAGATTGCTACTGACAGCTTGTTGAGAAAAACTGTTGTTGGGATCATACAGTAACTCGTTAGTTTGTTGGGGGAGTCGAAACAAGTGATGACAACTTTGACAGTGACTAAGGCAAGGGAGAATCGATTCTTGACAATGGATGATATGCGCAAATAACACCTGCAGGACGTCACCCATATCACGTGACCAAATTTAGGGTTTGCCATAAACCATGATTGGGAGAAACAGAGTTGATCAAAACCGTGGATTATGATGGACGTGTTTGTGGGAGAGCTCTACAGTGTTAGAATAATTTAACATTAACTAGCATGTGTCGTTATGGCAAAGTGTAGTAGCCATCCCGGGAATGAGGCGGTTTTGCATAAGGTAGTCAATATAGTCTATTAGCTCTAATTAATATAGACTGTAGCCTTGTTAAAACTATAGTGTGATGATTAGCACTGTTAGTGGAAAACTAGTTAGAGTAGAATTGTGATATTGGCTCTGCTAAGGTGAATAGAATACTGAGGTTGCACTCTGTATTGGTCTTTCCTTGTCATAGCCTGATTCGGCCCTAGGTGGGTAGCTAATCTGCTCTATGACATAGTTTAGTTAGCTAAAGATCATTAAGCAAGGCAATAGGCTTACACGCAGCCGATAGGATCAGTGACTAGTACTATCACCAGATGTGTTGTTTCTATCCTAGGTTCCCTACCAGATCCGAGGAAACTCAACAAGTTTTTAGGAAAGGTTTCAAATCCCATTCGGAAGAACACCAGTGGAACAGTCAAATAAAGTTTCGTACAGAACGTAACTGAAGCTAGAAGGAAGATGATTCACCAAAGAGGGGTGATGATTACTGATGCACCACACAGCATCAGACAGTAGTAACTAACTGAGAACATTAATTATAATAGTTACCTAGTGTGATATAATCTCGTGTAATAGAACACAAGACATGATACGTGAGGCTAGATAGACACGAGTGAGGATCAATTACATTAACAATTAACATTAATACCCATTAAGCAAGGCAATAGGCTTACACGCAGCCGATAGGAACAGTGACTAGTACTATCACCAGATGTGTTTTTCTATCCTAGGTTCCCTACCAGATCCGAGGAAACTCAACAAGTTTTTAGGAAAGGTTCAAATCCCATTCGGAAGAACACCAGTGGAACAGTCAAATAAAGTTTCGTACAGAACGTAACTGAAGCTAGAAGGAAGATGATTCACCAAAGAGGGGTGATGATTACTGATACACCACACAGCATCAGACAGTAGTAACTAACTGAGAACATTAATTATAATAGTTACCTAGTGTGATATAATCTCGTGTAATAGAACACAAGACATGATACGTGAGGCTAGATAGACACGAGTGAGGATCAATTACATTAACAATTAACATTAATACCTGTGTACACACTACAAAGGACTTGTGCATTTTTTTAGGAACGATAGGAACGGACATTGTGTAGGGTGCAACCGGTCCATGATTAACTGTTAATACCACCGGTGTCTATTTCGGATGATCATGAAATGGGATTACCAGAGGTCTACAGAGGCAAATCAGTATCCAGCAGGATGGTTTCGGCACTGGGTGAGATGTACATGTTCTGACGTAACGTGCTGTGGTCTATCCTTGCTGGGATCAGCTGACTGGGTTGTAGTCTGAGAGTCCGATTCTACACACTTTATAGAACACGTCACACATTTTCTTCACATACACGTCTCATATACGTTACACTTTTCTTTTAATAAATTAATCTTTATTAATTTTTAGAAGCAAGAGTTGTTGAGTATGTTGCGTTGGAGAAGTATGAGAGGGGGCATAGTACGACAGTGAGAGAGTGACTAGGAAAAGGTGTCCACGGGCTGATGGAGTGTGTTGGACGGAAGCTGGTGGATTCTCCAGAATATTAAAAAGGAGGAAAATATTATAATGTGGGTGTCGGCTCTCTTCACTCCAGGGACGACACTGTAAAGGAGGACACGACACGACTACTAAATGAAAACCAGAAATGGCTCGTAAGACTCCCTAGTACTGGAATAGACACACGTGGTAATATTCCACTAAGGTATCACGTAAGGTTTTCTAGTAAAAGGCCAAGAGATCACAGACATGTCACAGCATTCAGAGAGTAGAAAGCTCATACTGGTTATACTGAAAGAGAGTAGTATCCTGCCACACAGCTCTCCTGATCTGTTGTCAGTGATGTCGTACTATCACACTATTATTTAATATAATTAAACATTATTCTCCAAGAAAATTGAACAACGCCGTAGCACACGATTATAATTTTACAATGAATAAATGGGAAAGGTGTATGCACCATTGGGATTTACAATGTACATAACCAAAATTACACACAAGATATCTTGGTCCATATATATATATATATATATATATATATATATATATATATATATATATATATATATATATATATATATATATATATATATATATATATATATAGCAATAACACATGGACTATCTTAAAGTTCTGGTTTAATCGAGCTAAATAGGACTGTCCTTGTGTCTTTGGCTAATTTAAAGTCGCTTAAAAGTCGACAAGGTCGACTTCATCGCACCGGGTTTTATCCCATATGGCTCAGTCTCTTTCCGCAGCGCGGAAAGCGTCACACAAAGCACGAACTCCGTAGCTTTTAGCGACGACCCACAGGAGTCTCCGAAACATTTAACTCGTAAACCGAAGGGTGCGGCCCGGAATCGAACCCACAACCTTCGGTGCACGAGTCAAACGGCTTGACCACTTCGCCACAGAGACTCCCAATTTGGCTAATTTAATTACTGATAACAATAGTTCATCTTCCTGGTTCGTTATGATAAAACATTGTTAATCTTATTAACTGTTGATTCCAGTTTAGTCTAAGCTATTGGCCGTTGGTGGTCACTAAGGTTATAGGGTTTGTAACCTATCTTCATTCCCATGGTGGCACTGAGTCATTCTGAGTGACAAATTTTGATGAACCATCCCCTGCCCTTCCATGCAGTATGAAGGCGAAGATTCTACTCATTCATTGAGGATTGCACAACTCATGCTTTTGAGGTACCCCGTTTTGGCACACCCTGTAGGCTACTTGACCACCACCCTCATCTGTTACAAACACGAACTCAAATATTTACCCATCCTCATTTTAAAAAATGGGGTGAAAGGAAAAGGGGACGGGATTATTTCACATGTGTAGGTTAGCCAGACCTTCTTATTTTGTGGATTATCACTCCAGTGATTGGATGTGACTAATATCCACATATAGATAAATGATACAGACATCCCTCTCTCGTGTCTGCAAGACATGTCTCATCCCATTCATGCATTGAGCATGTCATCTCTTCTTCTTCTTCTTCTTCTTCTTCTTCTTCTTCTTCTTCTTCTTCTTCTTCTTCTTCTTCTTCTTCTTCTTCTTCTTCTGCGTTCATCTGGAGTGTTTTTTCCCAGATGTATTTGCAGTCTATTGTTATGCACCCATGGGCCTAGACTCTTAGGCCAACACATCCGACTTTTGCGTGCGTTTTTGACCAGGTTAGCATTTCTGGGGATTTCTCACTTTTGTAGTGTCGTCCACATCCCAGCTGGTCAAGTTAGAACGGCCAAATACTTCACGATAAGCCCTCAATGGAAAGCAGGGACAGTTCATTGGTATTATCTGCCATCCAAGGGAGGCTTCCATAGTTGCAGAGCCGGCACATAGTGCTCTGGTGCTGGGCTCACCGAGGGAATAGCCACGTCCTGCTCATGGCTGCTTTAATTCCTCACTTCAATATATTGTGCATGACGTTCGCTACGGGCCGCTCTCAGCACAAACAAGGCCGGTCTGCAGACAGTATCCACTCAGCGAGCTTTCGATACGGACATGTGTTGTCCTTTGTGCCCGTAAGTGTCACTTGTTTTCCCGGGAGGAAGTTGGAATCAACAAGCTCATCTTCAAACTTATTATCTGTTGGGATTATTGACTGACTTCTGTCTACACTCCTCCCTTCTGTCTTCCCTTCCATATATCTATTTCTTTCACTCTCTGTTATTCCCTCAACACATACTCCGACAACAGTTCCTTTCAACGATAAATAAAAGATTTATTAATAAAAACTATGTCTGGTGTATGTATGGATAGTGTCTATGTAGTTGGTATGTTCTTCTAGTGTGGATGCCAGATAAGATGTTGATAGATAGTCTCCGTGTCTTCTCTCGTCTCTTCTCTCGGCTAAAGTACAGGACAGTACATAGATACAACGGAACGGTCTCACCCTGAATGCTCCGTCTGCTTGAGTCTGTAGGTATATCCGTTTTTTGTAAGGAAAAATGTTCACCACTGTATCACTGTACTTAAACCGATCACTATATATTGTCAGCTTAGACTGAATGTTCTTTGCTTTTTTTTTTATAACGTTCCTAATTCCATCCTGGAAAACACATCGATTTTCTAGTATTTTCTATTTTGTCCTGTAAAAGTTCTACACTGGATAGTTCTTAATTGGTATAGACACTTGGTATGCGCCTTGCAACTCTTCGATACTGAGTCATTTGAGTCTTACTATTATGTTATAGGGTCTCTATTTTCCGCTCTCTGTCATCCTTAATATTTACGATGACACTTCTTTTCTCTCCTTTCTTATGCACAAGTGTCGAGCTTTATTATTTGAAAGTGCTTTCTTTGGGGTTATCAACACTGATTAATCTTTACCACAGCCATCTGTGTTATATCTTCGTTGATATGTCCCGCACTGGTATTGGAACCTGTGTAATAAAGATTTAATAATGAGAGCTGTGTCTGCTTCATATTCTTTCTTATGTGAGTGTCTTTTCCTCCAGCCGAAATGAAAAGGCTTCCGAAAAATCCCACTCTGATATAAGATAGAAGCTTACCTAACGTCTATACTATTCCTACTAGTATTTACTTGTACCCGCTAAGCATCCTCTATTCCCCTATGCTAGAAGATTACTTCACTGTGATTTTACCTTATAATTATCCTTGTCTGAATTGGGAGTACTAATGCACAATAGATACACAAACGTTCCTCCGAACGCAGCACCACCCTTTTCATACTCCCTTGTCTCATGGAAATCAAGAATCACACTAAACTTCCACAAAGAAGTGGCCACTCTTTATAGGTCATTTTTGCCGCATAGTCCTTGACCCATCTGGACACCTCAAGTCAATACCTCATTATCCCCGTTAGTGGAAATTTACTGATCGGAAACTTTTCCGTTATTTCTAAAACCCTCATTGTTTTGTTCCTTCACTCTGAGTCATCTAGACCGCAATATGCTGTGGAAAGTTTCCTCAGTAACCAATCTCCCCACCTCCTTATCAGCCCGAACTCTGGCGGCTCTTTTAACTCTGTTCCCGGTAGTTCACCATCCGCGTAATCAGCGCTGACTCCCTCTCTACACCCACCTGACACTATCTGGTTTTTTAATCCTGTCTTTATCACCTGACCGCGATACTGTCCAATAGTGCTGTCTGCCTTTGTCGCAAACCTATTTGTCCACGCGACAGTTTACCTGTGCTGTCTGCGGGCACTTCCGTGTCTTGACCTATAAACACATGCGCCTGGTCACTCAACCCGACATTTCGTGATGTTTGTGACCATTGACTTAACCTCGTCATCCTACACTCTCGTTGACCTGTGCCGCTGTTATTTCTACGTTAACACTTCAATCCGTTAACATTGGGGTCATTGACTCCGGTCACACCGTGGTTGGTTATCCTTACTGTTTTGTTTGTTAACCCTTCTCCTACCTGGTTAGTCGTTTTATAAGGTCGTCTATCTGGGAATCAATAAACTATCATCATTCTGTGACAAAGGCCCCCTCTTAAGAGAGTTGACCGCGTCGACTCTTCATCAATGTAGTTTTGATTCCTATGATCCTCCAACTTATTCCTCTTCCTCTAGAGTTGGATGTCTAGATAAGAAATCTGCTCCTACATTCTCCTTACCAAGGATGTATTCCACTGTGAAGTCCTGTTGCATCAACAACGTCCATCACATCCCCCGTGCGTTGAGCTTCTGCGAAGTAGCTATTAACATCACGTGTTGATGATATGATTGGATCCTCACATGGCTCACCTCATTATCCAGTAGGCGCTCTAATTGACACCCTACTATACTACTCACGACTGAAACTAGTGTTGGCTCCTCGCTCCTGTACGTCCGGTCGACCTACTTTCGACTTGCGTCAGCGACGGCTCACAATACAGACGGATTGTCCCATCCTGATTGTAACACTGCTTCCATGTCCTCTTGGTTTCCCCCTTGCCTCTGGGGATGTTCCACCTCGTCCTCGATGGACCGAGTCGTCTTTCCCAAATCTCCTGGACTTTTGCTTCCAGGACCATCTTGGGCGATATTGTATCTGGTCAGCCAATCTTCGGTTGGAGTCATGGGTAATTCTCGCTTTTCCCGACGTTACCCACCCCTTCTGAACTTGGTTACCGGTGAAACTTTCACTCTTGTCCTTTCCCTGACTTGTGATTTCCCTCCTCCTGTCGTTGGGTAAATCTGACCTATCACGTACTGTCCCATAGGCCCTCCTATGTTGTACTGGCGATCGCTGGTCTTCGTCTGGACTGGTAACCTTTGTCCCAAGGGTTGCCATCACCATAAAGTGCGAAGCTTTGCTCCCGGATCTCTCCTCATATTTCCTAATGAGATGTCTAGGGAGATTTTTCTTCTCTTCCCCGATCCGTATTTTGTAGATGTTCTTGGATACCACCTTTTCCACAGGATAAGGTCCTTTCCATCCTACTTGGAGTATATTGGTCTCTGCTGGACTCCACACTTCCACTTTGTCTTCCACTTTAAGAGCTAATTTCCTCTTAATTCGCTTGTTGGGTGGTGCTTTCTGGCACTCCGAACAAGACTTCAACCACCGGCGTACATCCCCGGTCATTCCTAGCCAGCAATAATTTGCTGCAAGGTCTCTCTGACACCCATATGTCGATTCTCGCCAATGATGTGTCCACTCTGAAGAATGTGAGGACGGTGGGTCTCTGGAACCACCCACTGCTCGTGCAGGTTATCTCCCCTCCCAGCTCTCCGATAGAGTAGTTGATTCTTCAGAAAGTACTGTCCCCGTTCTGGTGGCTCAGCACTTCTTTGCAGCTTCCTGTAGCAAGGACGCAACGTAGTATCCTTCCTCTGGGTAGTATGCAATTCTCCTATCACTGAGTTGTCGCATAGTGTCTCTGCCTCTTTTTCCTTCCCTTGAGATCCACTGACTACTGTTCCCTTGTGGGCTGGCTGTTTGGGCATTCCCAAAAAGACATATTTCGTACCAATGATCATAGGAAATAAGGAGTCAGATAATACAGCAGCTGGAATAATGCCCGTGACGTACCTGGATTTAATCTCCACCTTGGCGATTGGCAGCGTCATGGTAACAGCACTCCTCATTGCCGGCTGTATCTCTATGGTCTCCCCTGTAAGTTGGTCTGGGCTTACCAAGCTGGCGTCCACCACCGCTTCCCCATCCAAACCGGTATCGTAGAGACAAGCAACCTGTTGGCCATTTACTTCAATCAGTTTAACCACAGGTGGTCTCTCTTGGTCCTGAGTGTCTTTCATCTCCTTGACCGTTTCCTTGCCTTCTTCTTTTAATTCCTCGAGGTTGGTTATGCAATTGGCGTCTTCTGCCTTGCATCTGTAGTCCACAGTATTATGTGTTGTCGACTGGCAGTGTGTGCACCATGTTCCCTTCCTAGGTTTCCGTGTGTCCTTTTGTGTTCCTAGCTCCTTCGCCGACCTCAGCCTTGTCTGTGATCACCGTCGTAGGAATCACTTTGCATGCTGCGAAGTAAGAACTTTTAGGTTTCGATCTGCAGTCCTTCGTGTTATGAGATGGCACTTTGCAGAATGAACACCACTTCTCATACCACTGTCGTTTCGCTGGAGAATTCGAGGTGTTCTGGTTTCCTTCCTTCACCTTCTCTGAACTCTCCTCTGTGTGCTTTATATAAGGTTCAATTTTTTCTCCTTCCCAGTTTTTAGGTTTCTTTTTGTCTTGTTTCTCCTGACCTTTGGTTTGAATACTGAGTTCCGCAGCCTCCCCATGTACCTCTACGAATCTTTCCGCCAGCTTATTCGCAACATCAATCCGTTCCGCCCATTGTTCTCCCAAGAAGGTTCTGAGAGGTTTCGACATTTGCTTTCGCATCTGGTCGACCACCATCATCTCTTCGAGACTCTCATAATCCCTCTTGAATTCTGCCAAGTCCATCCATTTCTGGAGATAGGATTTCAGCCTCAGACTGTAGGCGGCGAATAGCTCCCCCGGCTCTCGTCTAGACGACCTAAACTTCGTCCGATACGTTTGTGCTGTGATTGCGTAATGTTTCATTAACGCGGCTTTTAGCTCGTCGTAGTTGTTTTCCTGACCAGGTGGTAGGCGTGTGTACACTTCGAAACCCGAACCCCTGAGTCCCTGGGATATCTTAAGAGCCCATTTACTCCTATCCAGTCCCATAGCGATTGCTATTGTCTGAAAGCGTTGAAGATATTGATCAATTTTCTCTTTGCCCTCTTCGTAGATCGCTAGAGGGAACTTCATAGCATGGTAGCTATGTCCACCTACTGGTGTTGAGCCAGGGAGAGAGGAACCTCCCACTGCTCCCTCCGTTTCTCCACTAGATTGCATCTTGAGCTCAAGTTCCCGCATCCGGTACTCGTGCTCCCTTTTCTGAGCTTCTTGCTCTGCCTCCAGTTTCTTAGCCGCTTGCTCCGATTCAAATTTCTTAGCCGCTTGCTCAGCTTCAAATTTCTTAGCCGCTTGCTCAGCTTCAAATTTCTTGGCCGCTTGCTCAGCTTCAAATTTCTTGGCCGCCTGCTCAGCTTCAAATTTCTTGAATTCTAACTCAGCTTTTCTATCCTCCCTTTCTGCTTGACGAAGCTCCCTCTCCACCTCCTGAACATAGTCCGTTAGGGCCAAACCCGCCAAACCTATTTCTTCTCCTTTGGCCCTAAGTTCTGCTGTAGTTAATTTAGGAGTGGCCATCGTTACAGAAAGTAAGTCAGCAGGTAGAATAAGGACACGACTCGACAGTAAAGAATTACTCCTAATATAAGTTAAATATATCTATATATATATATCAATTTCCTTATGTCTATCTAATAATTAAGTATCTACAACACCACACAGTACATCACAACCACTCTCTCATCCATAAGAGGAGATATAGGATAAAGACTTATGTAGACGTGTGACCGTGTGACTAGGTATGTAATGTGTCTTACCACCTATCCACATTCACTCTGTTTGGAACTTTCACACTGTAAAGTCACCAGCATTAATGAAATGTTTCTACCATAAATGTAATGGCACCATATATCCAATGGACGTCCTTCCATTAAAAGTCATCAATGTATACTTATATTTATTCCAATCAGTATGTCCCAACATGCAGGTACTCCGCTATGCCTGTGCCAATATGCAGGTACCCCTCTATGTATATGCCCTATTATGCCTCCAGGTCATATGGGTATTATGTATGTACCCCGCTGCCTCCACCAATTATGTCACTTGTTTTCCCGGGAGGAAGTTGGAATCAACAAGCTCATCTTCAAACTTATTATCTGTTGGGATTATTGATTGACTTCTGTCTACACTCCTCCCTTCTGTCTTCCCTTCCATATATCTATTTATTTCACTCTCTCTCTCTCTGTTATTCCCTCAACACATACTCCGACAACAGTTCCTTTCAACGATAAATAAAAGATTTATTAATAAAAACTATGTCTGGTGTATGTATGGATAGTGTCTATGTAGTTGGTATGTTCTTCTAGTGTGGATGCCAGATATGATGTTGATAGATAGTCTCCGTGTCTTTATAACGTTCCTAATTCCATCCTGGAAAACACATCGATTTTCTAGTATTTTCTATTTTGTCCTGTAAAAGTTCTACACTGGATAGTTCTTAATTGGTATAGACACTTGGTATGCGCCTTGCAACTCTTCGATACTGAGTCATTTGAGTCTTACTATTATGTTATAGGGTCTCTATTTTCCGTTCTCTGTCATCCTAATATTTACGATGACACTTCTTTTCTCTCCTTTCTTATGCACAAGTGTCGTGCTTATTATTTGAAAGTGCTTTCTTTGGGGTTATCAACACTGATTAATCTTTACCACAGCCATCTGTGTATATCTTCGTTGATATGTCCCGCACTGGTATTGGAACCTGTGTAATAAAGATTTAATAATGAGAGCTGTGTCTGCTTCATATTCTTTCTTATGTGAGTGTCTTTTCCTCCAGCCGAAATGAAAAGGCTTCCGAAAAATCCCACTCTGATATAAGATAGAAGCTTACCTAACGTCTATACTATTCCTACTAGTATTTACTTGTACCCGCTAAGCATCCTCTATTCCCCTATGCTTAGAAGATTACTTCACTGTGATTTTACCTTATAAATTATCCTTGTCTGAATTGGGAGTACTAATGCACAATAGATACACAAACGTTTCCTCCGAAACGCAGCACCACTTTTTTCATACTCCCTTGTCTCATGGAAATCAAGAATCACACTAAACTTCCACAAAGAAGTGGCCACTCTTTATAGGTCATTTTGCCGCATAGTCCTTGACCCATCTGGACACCTCAAGTCAATACCTCATTATCCCCGTTAGTGGAAATTTACTGATCGGAAACTTTCCGTTATTTCTAAAACCCTCATAGTTTTGTTCCTTCACTCTGAGTCATCTAGACCGCAATATGCTGTGGAAATTTCCCTCAGTAACCAATCTCCCCACCTCCTTATCAGCCCCAACTCTGGCGGCTCTTTTAACTCTGTTCCCGGTAGTTCACCATACGCGTAATCAGCGCTGACTCCCTCTCTACACCCACCTGACACTATCTGGTTTTTCAATCCTGTCTTTATCACCTGACCGCGATACTGTCCAATAGTGCTGTCTGCCTTTGTCGCAAACCTATTTGTCCACGCGACAGTTTACCTGTGCTGTCTGCGGGCACTTCCGTGTCTTGACCTATAAACACATGCGCCTGGTCACTCAACCCGACATTTCGTGATGTTTGTGACCATTGACTTAACCTCGTCATCCTACACTCTCGTTGACCTGTGCCGCTGTTATTTCTACGTTAACACTTCAATCCGTTAACATTGGGGTCATTGACTCCGGTCACACCGTGGTTGGTTATCCTTACTGTTTTGTTTGTTATCCCTTCTCCTACCTGGTTAGTCGTTTTATAAGGTCGTCTATCTGGGAATCAATAAACTATCATCATTCTGTGACAGTAAGACATATATAGTCAGAGCCGTTCCGGCACGATGGACATTTGGAAAAATAGCTAGTCAGAACTGTTCGTGACACAAGGACATTCGGAAAACTAGATAGTCAGAGCTGTTCCGGGCACGTAAGACATTCACTCGGACGTTTTTTGCGTTGTGCCAGTTTTAATTTGGCACCCTTAGGCCTGCGCATCGACTTCGGCGGGCGTTTTTGGGTCAGGTTAACCGTCCTGGAGTTTTCGAGAGAATATTTTTGTGTGTCGCTCACATCTCAGCTGGTCAAGGTAGAACGGTTAAAGACATCACGGTCGACCCTCAAGGGAAGGTAGGAGCAGACCATAGGCATTTCCCGCTATCCAAGGAGGCTTCCATAGTTGCAGAGCCGGCACATAGTGCTCTGAGGCTGGGCTCACCCGAGGAATCGTCACATCCTGCTCATGGCTGCTTTAATTTCCTCACTTCCATGTATTAGGGCATTTCGATTTGCCACTGGTCACTCCCTCCACAAACCAGGGACGGACCAGTGTGCGGACTACATCCACCTCTGCAAGCTTTCGCTTCGGACTTCCACGTGATGGATTTGCTAAGCCACGCTTTCCATTTCGTGTTTTTGAGACGTTTTTTCACCTTTGACTACGCTCACTCTATGAGTGATGTTATATACTTTCATCGTAACCACTTCGTGCAACTGGACCTCTTTGCCACCTCACGTATCGCTCACAGGGTAGGCTACATGTGCTGCCGGCTCAGCACCTTACCTCCATGCATCAGAGAGCGAGTGACGGTCAGGCCCGCTCATCCGGGGATCCCTCATATTCCCCAGCTGAGAGCCTTCGAACTAAGCATGTAGCCGTGCTCAGCATCTCACCTCTATTTTGCAGTAAGTGAGTATCGGCCCGGTTCTCACATCCGAGGATTTATAGCTTAGAGGCGTTCAGCCATATCCCTCAGCTGAGAGCCCTTAGAGTATATGTCCGGACCAAGAATTTCTGCCTTCACGCACCTGATTTGAACTTTTGACTGCTTTCCTCAGTCTACCTGCAGAGCAGCAGGTTGGGTCTCTCTTCGTCTGGCCCCTAACCCAAGTCCCTGTCCGACACATAGTTGTACTTCCGTCGGCTTAGCTCTTGGAGTCATTGGGATGGAATACGCAAGCCCCCCCCCCCCTTTTCCCCTCCAACGCGACAAGGTGGAGACACATCGGGGAGGCTCTCTTCTTATATTCATGGAATAGTTGCCCTAGTTTACTGAGGTGGTTCCAATCAGGAATGCCAGCGTCACAAAGTCGTGGTAATATTTTTTCGTTTCATAGATATAGGCTCATGAAATCATCACATGATTCCCATGCACATAAACATAAGTATGTGTGTGTGTATAAATACACACACACACATACTTATGTTTATGTGCATGGGAATCATGTGTGTGTGTATAAATACACACACACACACACAACACACACAACACAAGCGCACACACATATATACAGAATTAACCCATCTGTAGTCCTGTATATCCATGACAGAATCAACCCTTCTATAGTCTTGTATATCCCTTGACTGAATCAACGCATCTGTATGTAGTCTTGTATACTCATGACAGAATCAACCCTTCTATAGTCCTGTATATCCATGACAGAATCAACCCATCTGTAGTCCTGTATATCCATGACAGAATCAACCCATCTGTAGTCCTGTATACCCATGACAGAATCAACCCATCTGTAGTCCTGATATCCATGACAGAATCAACCATCTGTAGTCCTGTATACCCATGACAGATTCAACCCTTCTATAGTCCTGTATACCCATGACAGAATCAACCTTCTATAGTCTGTATATCCATGACAGAATCAACCCATCTGTAGTCCTGTATATCCATGACAGAATCAACCCATCTGTAGTCCTTGTATATCCATGACAGAATCAACCCATCTGTAGTCCTGTATACCCATGACAGAATCAACCTTCTATAGTCCTGTATAATCCATGACAGAATCAACCCATCTGTAGTCCTGTATACCCATGACAGAATCAACCCATCTGTAGTCCTGTATACCCATGACAGAATCAACCCATCTGTAGTCCTGTATACCCATGACAGAATCAACCCATCTGTAGTCCTGTATACCCATGACAGAATCAACCCTTCTATAGTCCTCTATACCCATGACAGAATCAACCCATCTGTAGTCCTGTATATCCATGACAGAATCAACCCATCTGTATTCCTGTATACCCATGACAGAATCAACCCTTCTATAGTCTTGTATCCCACGACAGAATCAACCATCTGTATGTAGTCTTGTATATCATGACAGAATCAACCCATCTGTATTCCTGTATACCCATGACAGAATCAACCCTTCTATATCCTGTATACCCATGACAGAATCAACCCATCTGTATAGCCTGTATATCCATGACAGAATCAAACCATCTTGTAGTCCCTGTATACCCATGACAGAATCAACCCTTCTATAGTCCTGTATACCATGACAGAATCAACCCATCTGTAGTCTGTATACCCATGACAGAATCAACCCTTCTATAGTCCTGTATATCCATGACGAATCAACCCATCTGTATGTAGTCTTGTATACTCATGACAGAATCAACCCATCTGTATTCCTGTATACCCATGACAGAATCAACCCTTCTATAGTCCTGTATACCCATGACAGAATCAACCCATCTGTAGTCCTGTATATCCAATGACAGAATCAACCCATCTGTAGTCCGTATACCCATGACAGAATCAACCCATCTGTAGTCCTGTATATCCATGACAGAATCAACCCATCTGTAGTCTGTCATACCCATGACAGAATCAACCCTTCTATAGTCCTGTATACCCATGACAGAATCAACCCTTCTATAGTCCTGTATATCCATGACAGAATCAACCCATCTGTAGTCCTGTATACCCATGACAGAATCAACCCATCTGTAGTCCTGTATACCCATGACAGAATCAACCCATCTGTAGTCCTGTATAACCATGACAGAATCAACCCATCTGTAGTCCTGTATATCCATGACAGAATCAACCCATCTGTAGTCCTGTATACCCATGACGAATCAACCCATCTGTATGTAGTCTTGTATATCATGACAGAATCAACCCATCTGTAGTCCTGTATAACCATGACAGAAATCAACATCTGTATGTAGTCATGTATACCCAGACAGAATTCAACCCATCTGTATTCCTGTATACCCATGACAGAATCAACCCATCTGTAGTCTTGTATAACATGACAGAATCAACCCATCTGTAGTCCTGTATATCCATGACAGAATCAACCCATATGTAGTCCTTTATATCCATGACAGAATCAACAGATCTATATTCCTGATACCCATGACAGAATCAACCATCTGTATCCTGTATAACCATGACAGAATCAACCAATCTGTAGTCCTGTGATATCCATGACAGAATCAACCCTTCTATAGTCCTGTATACCCATGACAGAAACAACCCTTCTATAGTCTAGTATACCCATGACAGAATCAACCCACTGTATGTAGTCTTGTATACTCATGACAGAATCAACCCTTCTATAGTCCTGCATACCCATGACACAGAATCAACCCATCTGTATGTAGTCCTGTATACCCATGGGACAGAATCAACCATTGTATTTCCTGTATACCCATGACAGAATCAACCCTTCTATTGTCCTGTATACCCATGACAGAATCAACCCATCTGTAGTCCTGTATACCATGACAGAATCAACCCTTCTATAGTCCTGTATTACCCATGACAGAATCACCCTTCTATAGCCTGTATATATATGACAGAATCAACCCATCTGTATGTAGTCTTGTATACTCCTGACAGAATCAACCCATCTGTATTCCTGTATACCCCCATTTTGCCCCCATAAAAACCGAACTCAAATATTTCCCTCCCATTTTAAAAAGGGGGGTAAAAAAAAAAGGGAAAAGGGGACGGGATTATTTCACTTTTTTGGGTTTTACCGACCTTCTTATTTTGTGGTTTTATCATCCGTGTTTTGGGTGTGACAAATTTATCCCAAAGAAAAATGAACAGACCCCCTCTCTCTTTCTGCAAACATTTCTCACCCCAATTCCTGCATTGAGCATGTCATCTCTTCTTCTTTTTCTTCTTCTTCTTCTTCTTCTTCTTCTTCTTCTTCTTCTTCTTCTTCTTCTTCTTCTTCTTCTGTGTTCATCTGGAGTGTTTTTTCCCCAGATGTATTTGCAGTCTAATTGTTATGCACCCATGGGCCTAGACCCTTAGGCCAACAGACTTTTGCGTGCGTTTTTGACCAGGTTAGCATTTCTGGGGATCTCTCACTTTTGTAGTGTCGTCCACATCCCAGCTGGTCAAGTTAGAACGGCCAAATACTTCACGATAAGCCCTCAATGGAAGGCAGGGACAGTTCATTGGTATTATCTGCCATCCAAGGGAGGCTTCCATAGTTGCAGAGCCGGCACATAGTGCTCTGGTGCTGGGCTCACCGAGGGAATAGCCACGTCCTGCTCATGGCTGCTTTAATTCCTCACTTCAATATATTGTGCATGACGTTCGCTACGGGCAGCTCTCAGCACAAACAAGGCCGGTCTGCAGACAGTATCCACTCAGCGAGCTTTCGATACGGACATGTGTTGTCCTTTGTGCCCGTAAGTGTCACTTGTTTCCCGGGAGGAAGTTGGAATCAACAAGCTCATCTTCAAACTTATTATCTGTTGGGATTATTGACTGACTTCTGTCTACACTCCTCCCTTCTGTCTTCCCTTCCATATATCTATTTCTTTCACTCTCTCTCTCTCTGTTATTCCCTCAACACATACTCCGACAACAGTTCCTTTCAACGATAAATAAAAGATTTATTAATAAAAACTATGTCTGGTGTATGTATGGATAGTGTCTATGTAGTTGGTATGTTCTTCTAGTGTGGATGCCAGATAAGATGTTGATAGATAGTCTCCGTGTCTTCTCTCGTCTCTTCTTTCGGCTAAAGTACAGGACAGTACATAGATACAACGGAACGGTCTCACCCTGAATGCTCCGTCTGCTTGAGTCTGTAGATATATCCGTTTTTGTAAGGAAAAATGTTCACCACTGTATCACTGTACTTAAACCGATCACCATATATTGTTAGCTTAGACTGAATGTTCTTTGCTTTTTTCTTTTTTTATAACGTTCCTAATTCCATCCTGGAAAACACATCGATTTTCTAGTATTTTCTATTTTGTCCTGTAAAAGTTCTACACTGGATAGTTCTTAATTGGTATAGACACTTGGTATGCGCCTTGCAACTCTTCGATACTGAGTCATTTGAGTCTTACTATTATGTTATAGGGTCTCTATTTTCCGTTCTCTGTCATCCTTAATATTTACGATGACACTTCTTTTCTCTCCTTTCTTATGCACAAGTGTCGTGCTTTATTATTTGAAAGTGCTTTCTTTGGGGTTATCAACACTGATTAATCTTTACCACAGCCATCTGTGTTATATCTTCGTTGATATGTCCCGCACTGGTATTGGAACCTGTGTAATAAAGATTTAATAATGAGAGCTGTGTCTGCTTCATATTCTTTCTTATGTGAGTGTCTTTTCCTCCAGCCGAAATGAAAAGGCTTCCGAAAAAACCCACTCTGACATAAGATAGAAGCTTACCTAACGTCTATACTATTCCTACTAGTATTTACTTGTACCCGCTAAGCATCCTCTATTCCCCTATGCTAGAAGATTACTTCACTGTGATTTTACCTTATAATTATCCTTGTCTGAATTGGGAGTACTAATGCACAATAGATACACAAACGTTCCTCCGAACGCAGCACCACCCTTTTCATACTCCCTTGTCTCATGGAAATCAAGAATCACACTAAACTTCCACAAAGAAGTGGCCACTCTTTATAGGTCATTTTTGCCGCATAGTCCTTGACCTATCTGGACACCTCAAGTCAATACCTCATTATCCCCGTTAGTGGAAATTTACTGATCGGAAACTTTTCCGTTATTTCTAAAACCCTCATTGTTTTGTTCCTTCACTCTGAGTCATCTAGACCGCAATATGCTGTGGAAATTTTCCTCAGTAACCAATCTCCCCACCTCCTTATCAGCCCCAACTCTGGCGGCTCTTTTAACTCTGTTCCCGGTAGTTCACCATCCGCGTAATCAGCGCTGACTCCCTCTCTACACCCACCTGACACTATCTGGTTTATCAATCCTGTCTTTATCACCTGACCGCGATACTGTCCAATAGTGCTGTCTGCCTTTGTCGCAAACCTATTTGTCCACGCGACAGTTTACCTGTGCTGTCTGCGGGCACTTCCGTGTCTTGACCTATAAACACATGCGCCTGGTCACTCAACCCGACATTTGTTGATTTTTGTGACCATTGACTTAACCTCGTCATCCTACACTCTCGTTGACCTGTGCCGCTGTTATTTCTACGTTAACACTTCAATCCGTTAACATTGGGGTCATTGACTCCGGTCACACCGTGGTTGGTTGTCCTTACTGTTTTGTTTGTTAACCCTTCTCCTACCTGGTTAGTCGTTTTATAAGGTCGTCTATCTGGGAATCAATAAACTATCATCATTCTGTGACAGTAAGACATATATAGTCAGAGCCGTTCCGGCACGATGGACATTTGGAAAAATAGCTAGTCAGAACTGTTCGGGACACAAGGACATTCGGAAACTAGATAGTCAGAGCTGTTCCGGGCACGTAAGACATTTCACTCGGACGTTTTTGCGTTGTGCCAGTTTTAATTTGGCACCCTTAGGCCTGCGCATCCGACTTCGGCGGGCGTTTTTGGTCAGGTTAACCGTCCTGGGGTTTTCGAGAGAATATTTTGTGGTGTCGCTCACATCTCAGCTGGTCAAGGTAGAACGGTTAAAGACATCACGGTCGACCCTCAAGGGAAGGCAGGAGCAGACCATAGGCATTGCCCGCTATCCAAGGAGGCGTCCATAGTTGCAGAGCCGGCACATAGTGCTCTGAGGCTGGGCTCACCCGAGGAATCGTCACATCCTGCTCATGGCTGCTTTAATTCCTCACTTCCATGTATTAGGCATTTCGATTTGCCACTGGTCACTCCCTCCACAAACCAGGGACGGACAGTGTGCGGACTACATCCACTCTTCAAGCTTTCGCTTCGGACTTCCACGTGATGGATTTGCTAGCCAAGCTTTCCATTTCGTGTTTTTGAGACGTTATTTCACCTTTGACTACGCTCACTAGAATGATGTTATAGACTTTCATCGTAACCACTTCGTGCAACTGGACCTCTTTGCCACCTCACGTATCGCTCACAGGGTAGGCTACATGTGCTGCCGGCTCAGCACCTTACCTCCATGCATCAGAGAGCGAGTGACGGTCAGGCCCTCTCATCCGGGGATCCCTCATATTCCCCAGCTGAGAGCCTTCGAACTAAGCATGTAGCGTGCTCAGCATCTCACCTCTATTTTGCAGTAAGTGAGTATCGGCCCGGTTCTCACATCCGAGGATTTATAGCTTAGAGGCGTTCAGCCATATCCCTCAGCTGAGAGCCTTAGAGTATATGTCCGGACCAAGAATTTCTGCCTTCACGCACCTGATTTGAACTTTTGACTGCTTTCCTCAGTCTACCTGCAGAGCAGCAGGTTGGGTCTCTCTTCGTCTGGCCCCTAACCCAAGTCCTGTCCGACCACATAGTTGTACTTCCGTCGGCTTAGCTCTTGGAGTCATTGGGATGGAATACGCAAAGCCCCCCCCCCCTTTCCCCTCCAACGCGACAAGGTGGAGACACATCGGGGAGGCTCTCTTCTTATATTCATGGAATAGTTGCCTAGTTTACTGAGGTGGTTCCAATCAGGAATGCCAGCGTCACAAAGTCGTGGTAATATTTTTCGTTTCATAGATATAGGCTCATGAAATCATCACATGATTCCCATGCACATAAACATAAGTATGTGTGTGTGTGTAAATACACACACACACACACACATACTTATGTTTATGTGCATGGGAATCATGTGTGTGTGTATAAATACACACACACACACACACACAAGCGCACACACATATATACAGAATTAACCCATCTGTAGTCCTGTATATCCATGACAGAATCAACCCTTCTATAGTCTTGTATATCCTTGACTGAATCAACGCATCTGTATGTAGTCTTGTATACTCATGACAGAATCAACCCTTCTATAGTCCTGTATACCCATGACAGAATCAACCCATCTGTAGTCCTGTATACCCATGACGGAATCAACCCATCTGTAGTCCTGTATACCCATGACAGAATCAACCCATCTGTAGTCCTGTATATCCATGACAGAATCAACCCATCTGTATTCCTGTATACCCATGACAGAATCAACCCTTCTATAGTCTTGTATACCCATGACAGAATCAACCCATCTGTAGTCCTGTATATCCATGACAGAATCAACCCATCTGTAGTCCTGTATATCCATGACAGAATCAACCCATCTGTATTCCTGTATACCCATGACAGAATCAACCCACCTGTATTCCTATATACCCATGACAGAATCAACCGATCTGTAGTCCTGTATATCCATGACAGAATCAACCCTTCTATAGTCCTGTATACCCATGACAGAATCAACCCTTCTATAGTCTAGTATACCCATGACAGAATCAACCCATCTGTATGTAGTCTTGTATACTCATGACAGAATCAACCCTTCTATAGTCCTGTATACCCATGACAGAATCAACCCATCTGTATGTAGTCCTGTATACCCATGACAGAATCAACCCATCTGTATTCCTGTATACCCATGACAGAATCAACCCTTCTATTGTCCTGTATACCCATGACAGAATCAACCCATCTGTAGTCATGTATATCCATGACAGAATCAACCCATCTGTAGTCCTGTATACCCATGACAGAATCAACCCTTCTATAGTCATGTATACCCATGACAGAATCAACCCTTCTATAGTCCTGTATATCCATGACAGAATCAACCCATCTGTATGTAGTCTTGTATACTCATGACAGAATCAACCCATCTGTATTCCTGTATACCCATGACAGAATCAACCCTGCTATAGTCCTGTATACCCATGACAGAATCAACCCATCTGTAGTCCTGTATATCCATGACAGAATCAACCCATCTGTAGTCCTGTATACCCATGACAGAATCAACCCATCTGTATGTAGTCTTGTATACTCATGACAGAATCAACCCATCTGTAGTCCTGTATACGCTTGACAGAATCAACCCATCTGTATTCCTGTATACCCATGACAGAATCAACCCATCTGTAGTCCTGTATATCCATGACAGAATCAACCCATCTGTAGTCCTGTATACCCATGACAGAATCAACCCTTCTATAGTCTTGTATATCCTTGACAGAATCAACGCATCTGTATGTAGTCTTGTATACTCATGACAGAATCAACCCGTCTGTAGTCCTGTATACGCTTGACAGAATCAACCCATCTGTATTCCTGTATACCCATGACATAATCAACCCATCTGTAGTACTTATACGCTTGACAACATCAACCCATCTGTAGTACTGTGTACGCATGACAGAATCAACCCATCTGTAGTACTGTATACGCTTGACAGAATCAACCCATCTGTAGTCCTGTATATCCATGACAGAATCAACCCATCTATAGTCCTGTATACCCATGACAGAATCAACCCTTCTATAGTCCTGTATACCCATGACAGAATCAACCCATCTGTAGTCCTGTATATCCATGACAGAATCAACCCATCTATAGTCCTGTATACCCATGACAGAATCAACCCTTCTATAGTCCTGTATACCCATGACAGAATCAACCCATCTGTAGTCCTGTATACCCATGACAGAATCAACCCATCTGTAGTCCTGTATACCCATGACAGAATCAACCCTTCTATAGTCCTGTATACCCATGACAGAATCAACCCATCTGTAGTCCTGTATATCCATGACAGAATCAACCCATCTGTATTCCTGTATACCCATGACAGAATCAACCCTTCTATAGTCTTGTATACCCACGACAGAATCAACCCATCTGTATGAAGTCTTGTATACTCATGACAGAATCAACCCATCTGTATTCCTGTATACCCATGACAGAATCAACCCTTCTATAGTCCTGTATATCCATGACAGAATCAACCCATCTGTAGTCCTGTATATCCATGACAGAATCAACCCATCTGTAGTCCTGTATACCCATGACAGAATCAACCCTTCTATAGTCATGTATATCCATGACAGAATCAACCCATCTGTAGTCCTGTATACCCATGACAGAATCAACCCTTCTATAGTCTTGTATACCCACGACAGAATCAACCCATCTGTATGAAGTCTTGTATACTCATGACAGAATCAACCCATCTGTATTCCTGTATACCCATGACAGAATCAACCCTTCTATAGTCCTGTATACCCATGACAGAATCAACCCATCTGTAGTCCTGTATACCCATGACAGAATCAACCCATCTGTAGTCCTGTATATCCATGACAGAATCAACCCATCTGTAGTCCTGTATACCCATGACAGAATCAACCCATCTGTATGTAGTCTTGTATACTCATGACAGAATCAACCCTCTATAGTCCTGTATACCCATGACAGAATCAACCCATCTGTATGTAGTCCTGTATACCCATGACAGAATCAACCCATCTGTATTCATGTATACCCATGACAGAATCAACCCATCTGTAGTCCTGTATACCCATGACAGAATCAACCCATCTGTAGGTCCTGTATATCCATGACAGAATCAACCCATCTGTATGTAGTCTTGTATACTCATGACAGAATCAACCCATCTGTATTCCTGTATACCCATGACAGAATCAACCCTTCTATAGTCCTGTATACCCATGACAGAATCAACCCATCTGTAGTCCTGTATATCCATGACAGAATCAACCCATCTGTAGTCCTGTATACCCATGACAGAATCAACCCATCTGTATGTAGTCTTGTATACTCATGACAGAATCAACCCATCTGTAGTCCTGTATACGCTTGACAGAATCAACCCATCTGTATTCCTGTATACCCATGACAGAATCAACCCATCTGTAGTCCTGTATACCCATGACAGAATCAACCCATCTGTAGTCCTGTATACCCATGACAGAATTAACCCTTCTATAGTCTTGTATATCCTTGACAGAATCAACGCATCTGTATGTAGTCTTGTATACTCATGACAGAATCAACCCATCTGTAGTCCTGTATACGCTTGACAGAATCAACCCATCTGTATTCCTGTATACCCATGACATAATCAACCCAACTGTTGTACTTATACGCTTGACAACATCAACCCATCTGTAGTACTGTATACGCATGACAGAATCAACCCATCTCTAGTACTGTATACGCTTGACAGAATCAACCCATCTGTATTCCTGTATACCCATGACAAAATCAACCCATCTGTAGTACTTATACGCTTGACAACATCAACCCATCTGTAGTACTGTATACGCATGACAGAATCAACCCATCTGTAGTACTGTATACGCTTGACAGAATCAACCCATCTGTAGTCCTGTATACGCTTTGACGGAATCAACCCATCTGTAGTCCTGTATACCCATGACAGAATCAACCCATCTGTAGTCCTGTATACCCATGACAGAATCAACCCATCTGTAGTCCTGTATACGCTTTGACGGAATCAACCCATCTGTAGTCCTGTATACCCATGACAGAATCAACCCATCTGTAGTCCTGTATACCCATGACAGAATAAACTCATCTGTAGTACTGTATACGCATGACAGAATCAACCCATCTGTAGTCCTGTATACCCATGACAGAATCAACCCATCTGTAGTACTTATACGCCTGACAACATCAACCCCTCTGTAGTACTATATACGCTTGGCAGAATCAACCCATCTGTAGTACTATATACGCTTGGCAGAATCAACCCATCTGTAGTACTATATACGTTTGGCAGAATCAACCCATCTGTAGTCCACCCCAACATTTTTTGGCTGTTTTCGATTTACTAGGCACTGTTAGTTCAGTTTTGCTATCGCTTTCTGAACCGCATAACTTGTGCATCAATGTAAATCAACGCAAACAGATCTCTCAAAAGTCCTGCGTAATATGTCTTAATCATGCTATTAGTTGCTCCTGCAAATTAGATTGCTCGGTCCAGCGACAATGATATTTCTAATGTCATTTCCCCCCCCCCCCCCCCCCCCATTCTGTCTTCGCATGTGAAGTCGGCAGTGTTTCTCAAACATTTCATGTCATTTCTAACGAATATCCTCTCGTTTAATGAAGATAAATAAGAGTCCATGTATGGCAGTTTAACGGACTGTTGGTAGACATGTTTGCGCACAATGCGAGAACTACACTGGCCTGGCATTCGCTCGTGGAGGCAACCAGACATTGCCATTTAAATGCAAAGATGGGGAAGACACGCTGGAAAGACAAGCGCTGTGATAACAGTCAACAGCATAGCTAGAGAATCCCGCGTCAGGAACCCACGGCGTAGGGAGACATAACCACACGGGTATGAGAATTGGAGACGGGGTGAGTAATTGGGGGGGGGGGGGGGCGGGTGTAGTCTAAACTGCAAGAGACCGCAACAGATACTAGAGTTTGACATGAGATGGTTAACGGCCCATACTCTACTGGAGGGAAAAAGGCATAACAATAACAAGAAGACGAACAAGAACAGGCAGGACAACAAGAAACAGAAGAGACAGAGGTTGAATAGTATTCATCATAAAATGAATGCTGTCGCATTGTTTCGTCAAGGCTGTGGCTCAGTACATCGGACTTCCACAAGCATTTTCGCTTTGCTTTCCCTAGTCTTTGACTGTCCCCAGTCTACCTACAAGGCAGCAGGTTTGTGTCTCTCTACGTCTGGCTCCTATCCTTTGACCTGTCCGGCACGGGCAACCCTACCAGTAGCTGTGATACCGTCAGCCTAGCTCTTATTGTCATTGAAATATACAAACCTATCTACCACTGTAAGGTAGAGACACGGCAGTGGGGATTTAGTCTTCAATGCACTATTGCAAATAAGAGCCTCCTCGGCCCTACCCTCTCCGCTATCAGTCGTTGATGTATTGATTATGTATTGTTTTATTCATGTACCCACGCTGGTTTTACATCTATCACCAAGATGCTCATCACACATTTCCATGTTCCCGTTCGCAGTTACAAATGTATCGAGCGGAGCACGAACATTTTTGTTAGCCGCGACAACGCCGAGAACGGGAGGAGAGGCGACGAAGAAGAAGAGAGGGAGAGGAAAAGGGGTGGAAAGCAAGCCAAATCAAACTCATTCACGTCCTCATGGTGGAGAGGGAGGGGGTGGAAAAGGGGAAGAGGGAAAAATTCCGAAATTTCAGTGATAAATAGGGCATCATCCTTGTTTGATTGACAGGCGAGTAGGTTGCCAGGGAATCCGCTGATTGGATTTAGAACCCAGCGTTCTCGGCAACTCGCGAGAGGCTCAATTAGTACGATTAGATATGGCGCTAAAAAAAAAAATCCGAAACTCCCAGGGGACGAACAGGAGAGGGGTAGACAGCATTATTAGATTTATGTTATTTTTCACGAGTGGGGAAGAAATTGTATGACTACATTTATTTTTGTTTCTAGTATTCAACAAATTGAAGTAATTAATGATGTTATACAATTGTATGGATACTAATTGTGTGATGTGCGAGTATATGTAGACATTTATTTGAGGTAGCTTTAGCTCTCTCTCACGGTGGGGGAGTGGGGGGGGGGGGTCTTAACGTCAACGATAAGGCACATTGTTGTCTGTACATTAAATTGATTGATCATATACTAGCTAGTGTGCTAGCTTGTCGATCCAGTGATATTTTGTTCGAATCGCCATCCAGGAGGATATTTTACAATGTATGTAGGTCTCAGGTCAAGAGTGATATGTTATAATGTATGTAGGCTCTCAGGTCAAGGATGATATGTTACTACGTATGTAGGCTCTCGGGTCAAGGAGGCTATGTTACAACGTATGTAGGCCCTCAGGTCAAGGATGATATGTTACAATGTATGTAGATCTCAGGTCAAGGATGATATGTTACAATGTATGTAGATCTCAGGTCAAGGATGATATGTTACAATGTATGTAGGTCTCAGGTCAAGGATGATATGTTACAATGTATGTAGGTCTCAGGTCGAGCTAATCTAATATGGGTACCAGAACATTTCCTCGGAAGTCAAGGCCATCGGCCTGGTATTGATAGCCCATCGAGAACCAACTGGTCTTACTTACCTTCGGGCGGCCTTCAGCAACTAATGTGCTCCTTAGCTTTATTTTGAGTTTAAACTCGACTACTTCTGCCTCTTAATCTCCTTCATCTGCTGCTGCTGCTGCTGCTGCTACTGCTGCTGCTACTGCTGCTGCTACTGCTGCTGATACTGCTGCTGCTACTGCTGCTGCTACTGCTACTGCAACTGCTACTGCTGCTGCTACTGCTGCTACTGCTGCTGCTGCTACTGCTGCTGCTACTGCTACTGCTACTGCTGCTGCTACTGCTACTGCTACTGCTGCTACTGCTGCTGCTGCTACTGCTGCTACTGCTGCTGCTGCTGCTGCTACTGCTACTGCTACTGCTGCTACTGCTGCTGCTACTGCAGCTGCTACTGCTGCTGCTACTACTGCTGCTACTGCTGCTGCTACTACTGCTGCTGCTACTGCTACTACTGCTGCTACTGCTGCTACTGCTGCTACTGCTGCTGCTACTGCTACTGCTGCTGCTGCTACTGCTACTGCTGCTGCCTGTCATCTACCAATAGTGTATAGGCCACTAACCAGCTCTTGAGATGCCCGAGTAAAAGATAATGAACGCGCAGGCCAGCTGGCAAATAATGCACCTATATAAACGGGAAGAAGCATTAGTTAATTTTCTCCTGAGTGAATCGAGATGTATGTGGTCTGGCATTGTCATTAAGAAGCAACACTCCTATAGTCAGCAGTCCTGGACGTTTTCTTCGAATTGCATCATGAGGCATCGATAGAACTTCACAGTACGATTCAGAATTCACATTGTCACCTTTCTTCTTGAAATTGGTAAAAAGCACTCCTTGGCAATCCCAGAACACTGTCAGCATAACCTTCCCTGCTGATGGCATAACCTTGAAGTTTTGGACACAAGGCGAAGAAGGATGTTTCCATTGCATTGAAGCACGCTTTGATTCGGGCTGTTAGTGACGCACCCATGATTCGTCCCCAGTAACAATCCTGTTCAGCATGTCTTCTCCTTCATCTTCGTATCGACAGAGATGATGCAAGGACAGGCCAAATCGGTTCATTTTGTGTTCCTCCTTGAGTTGTCGGAGTACCCACCTTGGGCACACTTTCTTAAATTTCAATCGATCATGCATTATATTGTATGCTAAACCATGTGAGCACCCTATTGCAGATGCTACAGAGTCTATTGTTACTCGCCTGTCACCTCTAATCATCTCCTCCACCTACTGCACGAATGCTTCTGTTGCAATCTCAACAGGACGACCAGATCGGATGTTATCATCAATTTTAGAGCGTCCTTGAGAAAAATGTTCTACCCAGCTATGCACTGCTTTAAAGGACAAACATTTGTCGGCATAAACAGGAAGCATGTTCTTGTTAATATCCTTTTGCTCACAAAAAGCGCACAACAGCACGTTGCTCTTTGGTTGTACACGCGGTAAGCACATTCGTCATTTTTATGCGCTGCGCATGCGCATAAGACACCTAGCGCCACCTGACGAAAGGGAATATAAAGTTCGATGTTTCTATCGCCTAATGACACCTGTCGAAAACGCCAACTACATTTACCTGCCATCCCACATAACTGTGTGACTTACTTATTGACTCGCCCTCGTACATAAATGGGGATTATGTTATCTTTTTTCTTGTCGGATATTGCTTTAACGCATCAATGATAATTTTGTTATATATAACAACTGTCCCATTTACTACTTTAAATGTCACTGTCCTAGATTTCAGGTTAAATGCCGGTCTTATTTCTACTTTACACTCCGAAGTCCTAGTTGTTATTTTACACGTCTTTGATATTGTTATATATTGTGTCTGTGTAATTTAAAAGTGTTAAAAGTCCTTGTTATTTTAAATATCTCTGTCCTGGTTACTTTATATTCTATGTGCTTGATATTTTTTAATAACCTTCTATTTGTTACTTGAAATGCCTCTGTCCTTGTCATTTTAAATATCTTTGACTTTGTTACTTTATATGTCCCTATTCTAATTTTTACTTCCAAATCCCCCTGTCCTAGAAGTTACTTTAAATATGTATCTCATGGTTGTTACTTTTAGTGTTTCTTTTATTACTTTAGTTTGTTCGTACGTGTGGCATTATTAAAACAAAAATAATAATTGCATATGAAGGACATAGATATACTTGGTTGAGATCAAGTCTGTTGTGCGTGTGTTTGTTTGTTTGTGAGCTTGTGTGGCATAGGTAATGTGCAAGTATGTGTAGCTACATGCCACAATTAATGTCTCGTTAAATGTTTATACACAAAATAGTCGTTTGTTAAAGTTTGCAGAAGCGATAATGATCCATCTGTACAAGCCAATTTTGTGCAAACAGAAAGACATGATCTTCTTCTTCTTCTTCTTCTTCGGCATTCCGAGCCATTGAGGTTCTTTGCTGCAGATACAAGCCGTCTCCATTCGTTTCTCTGGTTGACCTTCTCTTGCCTGTCGCTGATTCCAAGTGCTTGTATATCTGTATGTGTATTATCTCCCCACCGTCTTCTTGGTCTACCTCGAGGTCTACGGTTATTTATTTCCTGAGTGTAAGCCTATTATCTTCCGTTCTTTCTATATGCCCAAGCAATTGCAGTCTATTGGCCTTCATGATACCAGTGATTAGCGGGGACTTAAACAGATCATAAATGTCTTTGTTGCTTCTTATTTTCCACTCTCCACTTTGTGTATCCCTAAAGTCCTAAAGAGCCCAAAGATGCATCTTAAGACTTTGTTCTCAACGGTTTGTAACAAAGCTTCGTCTACTCCAGGTTTCAGAGCCATACACCACAACTGGTCTGATCGGTGTTTTGTATATTGTGATCTTGGTGTTACGAGATAGCGCATTTGATTTTAGTAGATGTTGTAGTGCATAGTATATCTTATTTCCAGAATTGATTCTAGTTTGTATTTCTTCCCTTATTATGTTGGAGCAGTTGAAGATTGTGCCCAGGTATTTGTATGTTTCCGTTCTTTTAATGGTCATAGTATCTATTTGTATGTGTCCAGAGTCCAGAAAGACATGATAGTCAATTTAAAATTACCATGGTAAACAACTGATATTATTGTGTGAACATGTGTATATTTCAGCTTGAACGATGAACCTAATTATTTTACTCTACGTTGTGTGACATCTGCAGTAAGTACCTGACGAGATGAGCGAAATATGCCAGGCAATAAATCGTACTTATATATGGTTTGTGTCTTCGTTATTTAAATGTTTATTTGTTTTGCTATAAACCCGCGTTTTCAGAATTGAAAATATACATCGACTTAAGCACTGCAAAGAACCCCTTTTCCCGCCATGAGCAGTGCTTGGTATATGATGCGAGCCTCGTGTGTATTATTATATTAAATGGTCTTGGCAAAAGAATTCAGAACTAAGGGCGAAATCCAGAGGTCATCATTGTAAAATTGATTACAGAATATATTTGCCGTTTATTGGCTCTCGTGGCGTGTAGAAATAATAGAAATATTATGTGAGTGCTTATTACCCGTGACTTCACTAAAGTGAAGTATTTTCACCAGCGGTAATATTGATACATTGGAGCAAAACGGTTTGAATATTACATCATTAAATTGTTATAAATGTGTAAAGCACTTTGTAGTTCATTCTTTCCATCTAAAAGTACACGATGTGGAAGTAAGAACACAATATCAACATGTTGGCGCTACAGGGCAAAATATGAATGACAAATGACAACAGACAAAGTCACAGAATCGCTTAATAAATAACCATCTTGGCCAAAAAGAAGAGAAAGGGAAAGAGGGGAGACAACTGATCGAGTAGAGTAATTTCGCCCTGGACATCGGAAAGTCTGCGAGCTGAAATCGAATTTCAGAATAAAACGTTACCATAATTTCACATTATTTTGTCGTTCTCGAACGGCCCAAGAAACGCATTTGCCGCAGAGAAGCAATTTACCAGCAGATCTGTGCTTGTTCTTTGTGTTCTCTTACACAAGCGAAGAGACGTATGTGTTGGGGCTTTTTTTTTTTTTTTTAAATAAAAGTATTCTTCTGTTTACTGTGTCGTTTATATAGCTAATTGTACTAGAATCCCTGTTTTTTTTTTATTTATTTAATGTATTTTAAGTGTTTCTCGGACTTAATTTTGTTATTGTCGCCTGTTAAAAATGTCTTTCATATTTCTTCCTCTTCTTCGTTCGTGCGAAATGTTTGTTTTGGACGTAAATGCGTTGTACATGTTTACAACAGAGCTGTGATTTTTTCGCCTTTTATCCGACTCATCCGACTTCTTCGGTCTTTTATTGACCGGGTTAACCTACTATGGTGTTTCGTAGGAATCCCAGGCTTTCAATGATATGGTGTCATCTTCATCCCTCCATACACAGGAGGTACCCCACCTGACCCGTTTAGAACAGACGAACTCATGCCGGTCTGATCTCAAGGGAAGGCAGGGGCAGACCATGGTAATTTCCCGTCATCCAAAGAGGCTCCACAATTTCAGAGTTGACACATAGCTCTCTGGCACTGGTCTCACCCATGAAATAGTCACGTCCTAAACAGAGCTGCTTAGCCTCAATTCCGTATACTGGGCCTTCCTTTCACCACTCTGGAAAACAGAAGAATGCAGTCTGCAGATGACATTCACACACAGAGCTTTCGATTCAGACTGTTCACGTAACCAAACAATATTCCTTTTCGTAATCTCTGGGACGCTTTCTACACCATTGATGACACCCACACAATGAGCTTTCGAATCACACTTTCCCCGTAATGGATTTGCCAGCCAAGCAATATTTCATTTCGTAGCAATTGGGACGCTTTTGCCACCGACATGCCTGTGGCATGAAGTGTGGCAGGCCAGAGACATTCTGTTTCTTACACCTTTAGATGTCGACCTAAATATAGTTACAGAAAGCAGCAGTCAGCTGGAGCTTGTTGACATCTGAATAGAGTTTGTTCTTATATGAAGCGGATGTATGCCAACATAATTTTCTCTGTTCTGCATATACTGGGCACTCCTCCAAAAATATCTATTTGTAATTGTTCCAGTTCCACAAGTACATGTATCAATATCTCCTATCTTTAGTTTATTGAACAAATGGTATTTCAGCCTGTTATGTTCTGTGAAAAGTTTGAAACATTCAGATTGAGTTGGTAATATGCATCTCATTCTGGTGGCCTGAATGCTCTGATTCCCAATTGGTTCTGTAAGCTCTTTTATAAACCACTTTTCCTCGTTATAGGTTATATCAATGTCAGACTGAGGTAGTCGTCGACCCTCTTTTGCCACTCTGTCAGTCTCTTCCTGAGGTAGTCGTCGACCCTCTTTTGTCACTCTGTCAGTCTCTTCATTTCCATGTATACTGTTACTTATACACTATAATTGAATCTACTGCATTACAACATTTTTTAACATGTTATTTCTGACATAGTCCATGGAGTTCTGCTCGTTGATTCGCTAGTTCTGTGCCGTGTTTGCTTGTCAGAATTGAGACAACTGACTTTGCATCTGTGAAGATAACCATGTGAGTTTCTTTATTTTAATCCATCAGGAGCATTACTGCTGCAGTTTTCAAGACCTCTATCTCTGCTTTCAAGTTACTTGAGAAATTTTGCTGATAACTGTTTTGATCCTCCTCCACTTTCTGTTGAATTTTTGGCTGATTCATCTGTATATGCATACGTCCAAGTGCTACTTGGGTAATGTTCTTTGGTGTAGTTAGGCTACAGTTCTTCTTTCTGTTTCATTCTGAGTGTTCTTTTTCTCAATACTACGAATTTTTTCTATCATCTGAAACAGGTGCTGCTGTCTCCAAGCTGGGAACTTAGTGCGCATTGTAAATGGGTTTTGACTGTTGATATGTAAGTATAGGATCTATCCTAATCTTTCTTTTTGCAGTTTCTTCAAAGTTGCTGCGTGTCAGTCTTCTCTTTGCAATACCATTAAACCTTTCATACATGGGATAGTCTGTCGATCGTCTAGCCTAGGTTGCTGCGTTTTATTTGAGAGGGAGAACACTGTGCGTGTTGTTTTCTCCTCACTTATCTTCACTAGTCATGATTTTGACCGGTCCTCTAGCGCTAATAAGGCTTGCTGCATTCTACTGTAGTTGTACTAATATATTCGTCTGACGTCCATATGGCTAGGTCATATGCAAAGGAGGAGGTGTTTGCTCTGGCTGGAAATTTTTCTGTAATGTCATTTATACCTTGCTAGGAAAATGTTGATGAAAGAACTTCCCCTCCGGGGAGACCTTACTCTAACATAATCTTTTTGATGGTTTGTCCTTATAATTTTGTCCTGGCAGTTCTGTTCTCATTGTAGTGACTGATCCATATGTACATTTCTCCACAAACCTGCATTTTTTGGGATTTTACTTTCAGTCCTTCCTTCCATACTTTATCCAATACTTTTTCTAAATCTACCCAGACGGCTAGAGTGTGCATTTTTTTTAAAGACATCTTCTGTTTCCTGATCTATATAGGTTACAGACAGTACAGAGAGATATAGGTAACAGAGAGTGCAAAGAAAGGACTCTCCTTGAATATCAAGAAAAACAGTAACAATGGTTATATCAAAGAAATTGGTGACACCAAAATGTGACATAGAAATAGAAGCGAAAATTCTTAACCAAGTGGATAATTTTAAATACCTAGGGGCACTTATAGCATCAGATGAAAGATGTACAACAGAGATTAAGAGCAGAATAGGGCAGGGAGAAGCAGCATTTCAGAAAATGAAGAGTATCTTATGCAATTAGTCACTATCAATGAATGTAAGAAAGAGAGTGCTGAAATGCTATATGGAACCATTTTTGCTGTATGGCAATGAATGTTGGAATGTAAATGAACAAATTAGGAAGAACTTAGAAGCAACAGAAATGTGGTCTTTGAGACGAATGTTACGAATTCCTTGGATTGCCAGAGTAACTAACAACGATTGCCTGAAAGAGGCTATTGAAATTAGAACACTATATACAACAATAAGAAAGAGACAAACAGCTTTCTTTAGTCATGTGATGAGAAGAGAGACATTGGAGAACATCGTGACAACTGGAAATATCGAGGGGAAGAGAGACAGAGGCAGACTAAGAGAAATGATGCTGGGTGGATTGAGACGGTGGTATGGAGGAATATCATCAGCAGAGTTGATCCAGAATACTAAAGATTGAGATGTGTGGAGAGCAATGAACATCTACGCCAGCTGGCAGGGCACTTGACGATGATGATATAGGTTATTTGATCTACATTGGATCTGTACTTTCTTAATCCTGTTTGATGAGGAGTTAAGAGGTGCTTCTTGCAGATACCATGTTCAATCAATCAATCAATCAATCAATCAATCAATCAATCAATCTCCACAATGAAGGTTCACTTAAATGGATTTCCAAAACCCTCTGCCGTGCGTCCACCTTGACGAGGTAGAGGAGCTTGCGCGTTCCAATGACCCCAAGAGCTATGCCGACGGTAGCACAGCTACTGGTAGGGTCACCCATGTCGGACAGGTCAATGGAGAGGGACCAGACGAAGCGACGCACAAATCTGCTGCCTTTTAGGTAGAATGGGGACAGTCAAAGGCTAGGGAAAGCATCCCGAAAAATGCTTGTCAAAATCGGATGTACAGAGCCACAGGCTTGACAAAGCAGTGCAACGTAACTTTATCATTTCATGATGCCACAGATGAAAATTAATCGTTATGGTGCTAATCCCGTGAAGTCCCATCAGGCGGTGATAGTGCCGGGCCCCTGCCTCGAGGGGGTCCACCCATGACTACTGGTGGTCACCTTCCCCTGTGCTGTGGAGCCAAGGCAAAGAGGAGTAGTTTAAGAGGTATTGACCAAACACCCCGGACACTCAACATACTACGGTGGAATGACGAAGGAGTTTATAACAAGAAAGTCTCCTTAACAAAGCGTCTTCATAAAGATAGAATAGATGTGGCATGCATTCAAGAGACTCACCTCAACGCCAATCACAAATTCTCTGAATTCTCAGTCAGAGGATATCAGGCCACACGTTTCGACCGCGAAGGACACAAAGGAGGAGTTCTAATACTTACACGAAATATAATACCTTGCAGCGAAGTATATGTGATCTCTGACAACCAAACGGAAATTATAGGTGTTGACATAATGATAAAGGACGTGAAAATAAGAATTTACAATCTGTATAGCCCGGCAGATAAGGATCTTACACTCTCAAACATGAAAATAACTGACACAAACTGAATTATTGTTGGAGACTTTAATAGCCGTTCAGAAAGATGGGGATACCCAGATACTGACAGAAGAGGAGATGGAGTGGAGGACTGGGAAATAGACTCAAATCTCCATCTACTCAACAAAGCGGATGACACACCGAGCTTCTACTCCAGAAGATGGATTACCACTTCTACTCCAGACTTAGCTTTCTGCACAGGAGATATCCTCCACAAAATCGATCGTCATGTGCTTGATCAATTAGCAGGTAGTGACCACAGACCAATCAAGCTTGTAATGAATATGGAGTATGTTCCACAGGAGCAAAAGCCTTTGCCCCGTTGGAATTACAAACGAGCAGATTGGGACAGATTTGCCATACTAACAGACAAATATTGTGAAAACATAAATACACGATATGGCAACATGAAGCAATGGTGGAAAGTCTAAACAGAGCAATAATACAGGCGGCCACTGAGTCTATTCCAAGAGGAGCGAGGAAAAATTACAAACCATACTGGACTGAAGAACTACAAATTTTGGAGGACAAAATTGAAGATGCCAGGAAGACCGCAGAGAGAGAACAAACAATTGAAGCGAACATCTCTCTCAAAGCCATCTCAGCAAAATATAAAAGAACAGTAAATCAAACAACAAGAGATTGTTGGAGGGAAAAAACAGAAAACCTGAATTTTGACAGGGATGGAAACAAACTATGGAAACTAGTGAAAGCCATGAACAATGAAGGACCTAGAAACAAACAAATAACAATTAAACAAGGAAATGCCTTGCTTACAGGAAAAAAGGCTGCAAATGCACTAATGGAACACTATGCTAGTGCAAACCACATTGATATTACAACTGAACAGAAGAAAGCAATCAAAGATAAACAGATACATCATAGTAATACAGAGACAGCAGCAGAATATATTATGGCAAATCTAACAATGGAAGAAATGGAACAGGCAATGAATACCCTAAAAAAAGAAGAAATCACCAGGAAAGGATGGAATCACAAATGAAATGCTAATAGGACTAGGCACTAAGGCAAAAAAGAAACTACTAGCAGTCCTAAATTACAGCTGGAAGAGAGGAATAGTCCCACAGGCATGGAAGGAAGCTATACTAATACCAGTCCCAAAGAAAGGAAAAGACCTGGAAGAACCAAATGGCTATCGACCTATCAGTCTACTTAGTTTGTAAGAAAATTAATGGAACGCATTATCAATGGCAGGCTAACATGGCATCTGGAAGAAAACAAACTCTTAACACCACACCAAGCAGGATTCAGAAAGTACAGATCCACTGAAGATCAAATAACCTATATAGCTCTGGAAATAGAGGATGCCTTCCAAGAGAAAAAGCACACACTAGCGGTCTGGATAGATTTAGAAAAAGCATTTGATAAAGTATGGAAGGAAGGACTGAAAGTAAAACTGCAAAAAATGCATGTTTGTGGGAAAATGTACAAATGGATCAGCCACTACCTTGAAAACAGAACTGCCAGGACAAAAGTACAAGGACAAACCAGCAAAATGATGCTGTTGGAGCAAGGTGTCCCCCAAGGAGGAGTTCTTTCACCAACATTATTCCTAGCATATATAAATGACATCACAGAAAATTTTCCAGCCAGAGTACACACATCCTCCTTCTCAGATGACCTAGCCATATGGACATCTGAAGAATATATTAGTACAGCTAACAGCAGAATACAGCAAGCCCTATTAGCGCTAGAGGACTGGTCAAAATCATGGCTAGTGAAGATAAGTGAGGAGAAAACAACATGCACAGTGTTCTCCCTCTCAAATAAAACTCAGCAACCTAAGCTGGTATTTAATGGAAAAATATTGCGCCATGAAGAAAATCCAAACTATCTAGGAGTCACCTTTCATCGTCGCTTGACATGGAAAACACAGGTTGAGAAAAATCGACAAGAGCAAGGCAAAGAATGGCAATCATGAAAAAGCTTGCTGGTACAACGTGGGGAGCAGATGAGAAAGTTCTCAAGAAGTTATATACTGGACGGGTGAGGCCAATACTGGAATATGGCATCGCAGCTTGGGCAACAGCAGCAAAGTCAAACTTTAAGAAAATAAATAGAGTCCAAAATCAAGGAATACGAATCATAACTGGAAGCCTGAAGACAACGCCTATTAATGAACTAGAAAAGATCACTTGTTTACAACCAATGCAGGATAGAAGAGATAGCAAAGCCCAGCAACAAGCAGAAAAATTTATAAGATTCACAGACCACCCTATGTATAAAAGGATTAATGGTTTTGGAAAGGGAAGACTGAAGCGTAGGAACTTTGTAGAAACTGCAAAACGAAGGATTAGGGCAGATCCTATACTTAACATATCAACAGTCAAACCCATTTACAATGCACACAAGTTCCCGGCTTGGAGACAGCAGCAACTCCCTGAGATGATAGAAAACATTCCTGGTATTGAGAAAAAGAACACTCAGCATGAAAATGAAAAAAGAGAAATAACCCTAAACTACATAAAAGAACATTACCCAAGCAGCAATTGGACCCATGCATATACGGATGGATCAGCCAAAAATTCAATAGAGAATGGAGGAGGAGGAATTCTCCTAAATTTAATAACTGGAGTGAAAAAAACACATTCAGTGGAACTGGAAAATTTTCAAGTAACTTCAAAGCGGAGGTAGGGGCTCTGAAAACTGCAGCAGAAATGCTCTTGATGGAGGAAAATAAAGAGAAGCAAATAGCTATCTTCACAGATGCAAAGTCAGCTGTCTCAATACTGAAGAGCAATAACAGCACAGAACTAACTAACCTAAGAGCAGCACTCCATGGTCTATGCCAGAAATCCAAAAAAGTTGTAATACAGTGGATCCCATCACATTGCAGTATACCTGGAAATGAAGAGGCTGACAGACTAGCAAAAGAGGGCGGACGACTACCACAGCCTGACATAGACATAACCTATAATGAGGCAAAAAGGTTTATAAAAAGCACTTATAGAACCAAATGGGAATCAGAGCATCCAGGCCACCAGAAGGATGATGCATATTACAAACTCGACCGAAGAGAACAAGTAGCAATCTTCAGACTCCGCACAGGACATAACAGGCTGAAACAACACTTGTTCAATAAACTAAAGATAGGAGATACCAATGAATGTAATTGTGGAACTGGTAAAATGACAGCTAAACATTTGCTGCAGGAGTGCCCAATATATGCAGAACAGATGAAGATATTTTGGCCCACGCCTGCTTCATTTGAGGACAAGCTCTATGGAGATATCAACAAGCTCAAGTTGACTACAACTTACTTTAACTACATTCAGGTTGACATCTAAAGGTGCATGAAGATGTATTTAGACTGCCACACTTCATACCACAGGTATGTCGATTACAAAAGCGTCCCAGAGGCATGAAATGGAATATTGCTTGGATAGCAAATCCATTACGAGGAAAGTCCGAATCAAAAGCTCACTGTGTGGGCTTCATAAAAGGTGGGAAAATTGTCCTAGTGACACGAAATGGAATATTGCTTGGATAGCAAATCCATTACGTGAAAAGTCCGAATCGAAAGTTCACTGTGTGGGCTTCATAAAAGGTGGAAAAAGTGTCCTAGTGGCACGAAATGGAATATTGCTTGGATAGCAAATCCATTATGTGGAAAGTCTGAATCGAAAGCTCACTGTGTGGATGTCATCTGCAGACTGCATTCTTCTGGTTTCCGGAGGAACAGCCTATGGTGAACGGAAGGTCCAATATACGGAAGTGAGGCTAAGCAGCCATGTGCAGGACGTGACGATTCCTTGGGTGAGCCCAGTACCAGAGCGATGTGTGATGGCTCAGCAAGTATGGAATCCTCCTTGGATGGCGGGGAATGAACATGGTCTGCCCCTGCCTTTCCTTGAGGGTTGACCTGGATGTCTTTGGCTGTTCTATATGGGCCAGCTAGGATGGGGGATAACACCACAACAGTGAGATTCAAACGTCCTAAGAAACCCCCGCGAAGGTTAACCCGGTCAACAAATGCCCGCAGAAGTCAGATGTGTCGGCCTAACGGCGCAAGAACGCAGCTCTGCTGTAAACAGGCACAACGCAGTCACATCCGGAAAAAAAATGGATGAACGAAGAAGAAGAAGAAGAAGAAGAAGAAGAAGAAGAAGAAGAAGAAGAAGAAGAAGAAGAAGAAGAAGAAGAAGAAGAAGAAGAAGAAGAAGAAGAAGAAGAAGAAGAAGAAGAAGAAGAAGAAGAAGAAGAAGAAGAAGAAGAAGAAGAAGAAGAAGAAGAAGAAGAAGAAGAAGAAGAAGAAGAAGAAGAAGATCTCCAAAACTGTCTCTCGCCTTAACAGCGCATTCTGTCAGACTGGTGTTCGTCCATATCTTCATGTTATTTTCCCACTTGTATTGTTGTCTACCTCTTGCTCGCTTGCCCTCAACCTTGCCCTCCAGTATAGTGTTAATAAGAGTGTCATATCTTTTAACGTGGCCGAAATATTGCACTTGCCTCTTCAGTATTTCTTTCATCAACTCTCTTTTCATTCGCAGTTTTTCTAGAACCTCTGTATTTGATTGTTTTTGTTACCTTGAAATACAACATATTCATCTGTATATCTACATCTCCAGGGCATCTATTCGGCTTTCTAATTGTTAGTTCAATGTCAGGGTTTCCGCGCCATACTGTAGTGTTGAATATACAAAGCATTTGACAATTCTCATTTTTAATGCGTTGTTAATCTCTTTAGATGTTAATACTGATTTCATGATGTTGAAGGCATTTTTGGCCATCACTATTCTCTTTTTGATTTCTATTTCACTTCTGTCATCATCTATTATTATATGTCCAAGATAGGAGAAACTTGTTACTTATTCTAGTATCTCCCCGTTTACTGTGTTGTTCATTGGTGACCTTTCCTGTCCACTGATAATTACATAGTTTTTCTTTTTGGATGTTAATATTAAGCCACATTTTGAACTATGCCTGTTTACGTGTTCCACTAGGAATAGCAGGGGACGTGCAATTTGAGGCGGAAATATGGATCTGGATCCATCGTGATGACGTAATATTTTACTATATGAAGAGTATGGATCCAGATCGCTGGCGTCACAAACCAGATCAATTTTGTGGAAAAATTAGCGGGCATTTTTGGGTTACATCCGGTTGTCACTTCCGGTTGACTACATTCAGTTGACTACTTCCGGTCCATGGTGTGTCCCCGACACTCAGGTGCCTCACCGGCCGCCTCCACTTCCGCTCGATCGTCCCGAGACCACTCGGAGACAGTGGGGCAAGCCCCGGGCATTTGGATACTCATATGGATAAGTAGACCAAATATGCACCGGGCACCTGGGTTCGAGTCCCAGTGTGTATCTGTGTGTGTGGACGGGGTAGGCCGATGTGATAGGCGCGAGGGAATGGACCCCTACTCCGGATATTAGCCTTTTCCCCCAGAGGATGCCACCAAATTTGCACATAGATGCAAAGAGTGGTGATCAGTGCAGCCAGTTCCAAAGGCAGTATTTGGCAATATTAGACTCTGATCTTAGCCAAAAGACCCAAAAGATTTGAGTCAAAAGGGACGTTCGGGCATATTCTGCTTTTAGGAAAAAGACTGAAGCCAGATTACGGCTATTAATTCTATACATGGTGATTATTATTATAAATACATATGCTTAAAAACATATAGACAGTGATTAATTCTAGAGAAAATAACATTAAAGACCAGTCTCAAAATTATACATTCAATTAAAATACCATAATCAGTGAATTTTGCAAAATAATCATAAAAATACTTTAAAAAATAATAACGCCAATTATTTCCCTTTGCATATTTTGGAAATAATTATATCCCTTGATACCGGCAGGCCCGGGTCTGGCCTTCTGCTCTTAGTGTAATGTCGCAGTGACCGATTAAGGCACGATAGTGAAATTTTGAATATAGTGGTTTTAAATGGGGCTAAATTGCGCGAGTACATCGCCAAAAGTGTAAACAAATACTCTAAGTTACTTTGCTTGGGTGCCAATGAAGTAAGCACATGAAAAGTTGCGTAAATATGAACACAAAACTACAATTTATGTCAGAAATTGTACCTGAAAAACCTGTCGGGTTTTGATGTGTAAAGTGAAGAGTAAAGATGGCGGCTTGTGTAGGAGGTCTACCACTAACAATGTCAATGCATATTTACGGAGCCTATTGTCAGATGACCTTGGCTTTTTCCAGCTATGTCTATTGTGAAGTAACCGATTATATATTGTAATAGCGTTTATTAATGTCTGTAGTGGATGGGACTTAAAAACTGTCATCAGACCAAGGACGAAGTGGTAGAGACACAAGACTCGTCCTTGGGTTGTGTGATGGTGTACAACCAGTCACAGGGCACGTATCTAAGGAATTCATCCGATCACACGTGGTTAATGGCAAAACAGACCACGTGCTCACTGGCTAAATGAGGTCAAATATGATGCTGCTTCCGGTCGCATGTGTAATAGCTACAATCAGACCACGTGCTCACTAGCTAAAGCCGCTCAAATATGGCGCCGATCACACTTGGGTAATGGTCACATCCGATCAAAGATGGCGTCGCATCCGATTGCATGTGTAATGACTACAACCAGATCAGGTGCTCACTGGCTAAAGCTGCTCAAAGATGGCGCTGCATCCGATCACGCGTGGTTAATGGTCACATCCGATCAAATATGGCACTGCTTCTGGTCGCCTATGTAATGGCTACAACCAGACCACATGCTCACTGGCTAAAGCCGATAAAAGATGGCGATGCATCCGATCACATGCGGGTAATGGCTACAACCAGATCACGTGGCTAAAGCTGGTTAAAGATAGCACTGCATCCGATACACATGGGTAATAGTCACATCCGATCAAATATGGTGATGCTTCCGGTCGCATGTGTAATGACTGTAACCAGACCATGTGCTCGCTGGCTAAAGCCGATCAAAAATAGCGCTGTATCCGGTCACGTGTCTAATGGGATACAACCGAAACACGTGACTAATGACTCAGCCGGTCAAAGATGACGACTCATCCAGTGACATGCATAATAATATATATGGAACACGTGGCTGATCACTCAACCGGCCAAAGATAGAGTCGCATCTGGTCATATGAACAGACAGTGCATAATATTCTGCTAAGTCAGTCTACGTAAGCAAATAGTGTGTATAAGACGGCAAGCATTCGCCGTATAGAAGTACCGTTCTCTGTTAGCAGCAACCAGATCAACATGTGGCAAGCCGTTAATGGTAAGTTGGCTTTTTGATAATTTTTTCACATTTTCTTTTTGGTTCTCCAAGTAGGCATATGGTTAAAGTAACAATACTAGTATAATACAGGGGATATAAGGTACTAGACGTATATAACTGAAGAGCCAAGTCATTTCTTCCTATAGTATGGTAGGCTGGGTCGACATGGAATATAGCAGGCATTTGAACTTTTGAACACAATGCTATGTTAGTACCATAATAATATAGATAGTAGTGTGTAATCATAGGGGAAAGTGAAGGTAAGAGTGTCTGCCGGGGTCTACATACCCATTATCGATAGTAATATACGGACTGTTTAACATAAAGTGCATGATAGATACATATCTATTATTTATAATGTGTATGTCTATAACGCTGTTATAGTACCTTATTCTTATCTGTTTTAAGATACCGATGCCCACGAAAACCTCATTAGCAAACTGTGGAGCATACTAAGCGCGGAACCATACAGCTATTGCATGGCATGTCTTAATATCCCACAAAATCAAGAAGCCGAGAATCCATTCAGTCATTCTTGTGATTATGGTGATGGTGATAGTTTTGCGGACCTAGTAACGGTTCTACTGCGGGATGTGCTACAACAACACTTCACTAAAGACGAAATAATTACATTACGCCTGAATAGAATTGAGGCGTGCATACTCGACAATAATACAGGATACGTCGGAACCATACCCATCCAACGTGGAGCGATAAGCGTCACCGACATCCTTAATCTTTAGTCAATCCACATTAGCGGACGAGTATTAAAACGCATACTTAACAAGATGGTTGTAATGGTACTAAACAAAGCCACCAAGTAGACGCATACTATACCACCAGTTTTCAACCCACGGAGAGTCAGATGTGTGATGACCCCAGCAACCAGATGTGTGATGAGCCAAATATCCAGCTGTTTTATGTGCCCAACACTCAGATGATTGATGCCCCGGTTGTCTACAATACTCAGATGTCAGCCCACCAAGCAACAGACCAGTCTTATGACTTCACGCCAAGTGACGGATACATACCAGGCTACCAGCCGGAAAAGCCAACAATGATGTGAAGACATCCAGAAACAACATACAATGTGTATAGCTCTGTATGTGAAAATACAATGTTGTGATCATACTATGCATACCAGCCCATACCGCATCGTCCATTTTGTATAACGATATTATGCATTTTTATTCTTACTTACTTTGTTTTGGTATATTTGAAAGTTTAGTCGAGATATTTTTGTATTTGGTCGATGTTTTTCCCCTTTGGTCAACAGATTTTCCTACTTTTTATAAGTTTGGCTGCGATATGTTTAAGTTTGTTTGAAATGTGGCCAACATTTTTCACATTTGGTTAACAAAGTTTCCTACTTTTTATAAGTTTGGTGGAATTTTGGCCAAACTTTTCACATTTGGTTAACAAAGTTTCCTACTTTTTATAAGTTTGGTTGAATTTTGGCCAAACTTTTCACATGTTGGTTAACAAATTTTCCTACTTTTCATAAGTTTGACTGATATTTTTATAACTTTGGTTGACATTTGGTCAAATAATATATGCCCGGGGCTTGCCTCCCTGCCTTCGAATGGTCCCGATACGATCGCGCGGAAGCGGAGGCTTCCGGTGAGGCACATAAAGGGTCGGGGCACACCATGGACCGGAAGTAGGCAACCGGAAGTGACAACCAGATGTAACCCAAAAATGCTCGCTAAGTTTTCCAAAATAATGGATCTGGATTGTGACGTCAGCGATCTAGATCCATGCTCTTCATATAGTAAAATATTACGTCATCACGATGGATCCAGATCCATAATTCCGCCTCAAATTGCACGTACCCTACTACTACTACGGTTTGTAACTCTTGCTCGCTTTATGCCGTCTACTCCTATACCTTGAAGGCATGTAATTAATTGTTAATGTTGTACTTTATCAAAAGCTTTCTTGTAGTCAATAAGACAAACATATATACTTGTCTGAACTTCTATATATATTTTCAATTAACATCCTCAAACAGATTATTGCTTCTTTGGTGCCGCTAATTTTGCGGAATCCAAATTGCTCTTCAGCTACTTCCCCATCTATTTTATTTCGAATTATTTCTTGTATGAACTTGAGTAGTATCATAGTTACCGGGAAGGTTAACCCGGTCAACAAATGCCCGCAGAAGTCGGATGTGTTGGCCTAACGGCGCAAGAACGCAGCTCTGCTGTAAACTGGCACAACGCAATCACGTCCGGAGAAAAAAACTCCGGATGAACGCAGCAGAAGAAGAAGTATCAGAGCTACATGGCTCATTACACTAGTATTTCGTTAATCCTCACAATCAACACCGCTTGGCTTCCAGGGTAGTGTGTTGAAAACAGATGTTCTCACATCCTTGAGGATGTACCCAGTATTATATATATATACTAGCTGACCCGGCCCGGCTTCGCCCAGTCCCTGGTGGGGAGCATCTCATTTAATTCATATAAGTAGTCATATAAGTTCTCGTTCCCGTTACCGACTGTCTGTCTGTCTGTCTGTCTGTCTGTCTGTCTGTCTGTCTGTCTGTCTGTCTGTCTGACCCGGCCCGGCATTGCCCAGCTCCTGGTGTGGAGCATCTCATTTAATTCATATAAGTAGTCATATAAGTTCCCGTTCCCGTTACCGACTGTCTGTCTGTCTGTCTGTCTGTCTGTCTATCTGTCTGCCTGACCCTGTCCGGCTTCGCCCAGTCCCTGGTGGGGAGCATCTCATTTAATTCACATAAGTAGTCATATAAGTTCTCATTAAATTCATACAACAAAAAAAGCAACTTAAAAGAATGACCTTCCACACACCATCCATTATTTTTAATGAAAACGCTTGCTAATCACCTGCATGACTACAGTAACTTCTTAAGCAAATAAAGATGAGTTACAATGTTATGCATTGTGCATTATTTTATGAAAACTTTGAAAATGCCTTACAGTTTGTATCATTATTTATTATAACTCATATGCCGGTACATAACTATGGACACAGAGTTTATAAATCTTTGAAAACGATGCCACAATATGACTATAAGTTATACAGAAAAGTTATGCCCCTTGAAATAACTTTTACGGAGTTAGGTCCCCTGAAATATATACAATTATGATGAAAAATGAAAAATGAAATAATACTGAGTAAGCAGGCGATTTCACACTAAAAAAATATGACAGTTGACAGCTCGTGGACTGAAAGGAAGGCGTGTAGAAAATTTCATCTCAATCGGATGGGCCGTTCGCGAGCGCACAAAGGACATACATAGATAGATACATACATAGATAGATACAGACATACGATCCTTATTTATATATAAGATATTATATATATATATATATATATATAATATATATATATATATATATATATATATATATATATATATATATATTATATATATATATAATATATAATATATATATAATTCTGTGATAGTATCAATGCCAAAGCTGCAAAGCTGGATACGGAGGTTATCATCGTTGTTGTTATCTTGTCACGTCCTGCATCCTTTCCTTCTTTCATCTTTTTAATAGCCTTCTCTACTTCAGCCTTTAACATGTTTGGTCCATCTTGAGTATTATACAATGTTTGTTTATTGATCCTGCTGTCTCAGAATAAATCTTCTGTGTACTCTGTCCATCTTGTTATTACGTCGGTATTATCAGTTAACCAGTTAATTTAGTTTGTAGAAGCAAAAGATACAGTAAACGCTGTGTTTGATTGATTGATTTAGGAATCGACATGACAGCATTCGGGGCATTCCCATAAGCTCTCCGTTCTCATCCTCAGCAGCCAGCGAAGAGTTCCAACACAAATAGTACCAGTAACAATCTGATTATATGTCCGTCTCGCCTTTCCTCTGAGCGTTGAGCGTCGGCCAGATCCCCTCGTCACTCCTCGCTGTCTCATTCTTGCCAGACCATGGTGATCCATTTGCTCCTCCGAGGTGTACACGTGCTCCAACAAAGCCGCAACCACGTCTGTCTTGTCATGTATCAATACTCCACCAAGTTCTGCAGAGCCAGCCAATATATCCGCCTGTTCATTTCCCAGCACACAGGCATGCCCCGGAGAAAAGATCCAGGCGATGCTTGTCATCCGTGACCTCCGAAGCGAAGCAAGCCACTCCGCACGAAGCCTGCCCGTCCTCACCCTCGTCAGCATGCTTTCTGAGTCAGTTACAATCACGATGTGTGTGTGTGTGTCGTATTCTTCATCCAGCGGAGAGCCGCAGTGACTGCCTCCACCTCCATTCTTAGCTGGATGTTGTGATATCGTATGCCAGGCTCTCCTGTACCAAACGTCGACCATTAGCTTTGGCTATGAACCCCCAGCCACTTCTCTCACCTCTTGACACTGAACCATCTGTGTAGATAATCACATCACCCGAGTGAGCATTGTCCTGAATTAGTTGCTGGATTTCCACTTCCGTGGCCCCTGCTGGCCACTCCCTGCACTCCTGGCTTAATGTGGTTATAACTCTGCACAAGTCTGACTGCTCCGCTGGCACTCTGACCCACTCCTCTCCACGCCTAATGTTTCTCCAGGCACTCTTGGAAGAAGCTTCCCCCTTTCCAAAACACTCTTGCAGCTTGACAGCGACTATCTCTCTAGAACCTTCCCAAATGTATTTTGAAGGGTGATGATTCTAGAGCCGCTGAGCTTTGAATGATCCTTGAATAGTTTGGGAGAGGGATAGATAACTGTGCATCCCCAATCCTGCTGTACCTGATTGCTGTTCCTAATGCTCTGGTTAAAGCAGTTGGTCATCTCCTCCAGGTCTGCATCGGTCAAACCCTTCATGTGGCCATACCTGACCCCATTGGGCCCTGGTGTCGTGTCTTTTGCCTTTTTCAAAATGTGTTTAACATCTTCCACCCGTATGATGTCTTCATACTGCATATTCTTCGTGGTGCCAGATAACTCCTCTCTAACTGCATCCCTGGTGTCCGCATCATTATGATTGGCCTGCTCTAAAAATCTCTGGAGAAATGCCCCCCTTCTCTTTGTCTGTTTGTCACGGCGCGCACCATCATCTCTATAGATTGTTCCCACTGTCATAGGCCGATCTTTCTTTGTATTTGTCTGTGCAGTTTCCAGAACTTTCGCAGTGTTTTATCACCCTCCAATCTCCTTCATGAAACATTCCCATTTTCCCTTTTTTGGGCGTTTGCAGCACAGCGCTTGAAAGCATCCACCTTGTCTTTCTTGACATTTTCAGGCTGTGTCCACTTCCTCTCGTGAGTTTCGAGGTGTCTGTCGCACTTTCTTTAGCTGCTTCACTGCAGCTCTCTTTGCTTTCCAAGCATAGTCTACTTCTGGGGGTCCACCATGGGGGATGCAAAAAAGGAGTTTTAACAGTCCTATTGCATGCCCCTTGTATGAGGCGTCCAAGAAGGCAATCGGTCCTCTCATACCGGAAGGTCTTGCGCGCTCTCCCAGCTTTAACTTTCCTGGGTTTAGAGATCAGGACTGAGCATGGCATGTGTATCACTCCATGGTCATTCAAAACAGTCCACTTTACATCAAGGACTGATGACTGGGAGACAAGTGCCAAGTCAATAGCTGTGTCTACATCGCAAGGCCTCATTGCCATTCTAGTCGGCCTGCCATCATTTATGCAGACCACATCGGAGTCCACCAAGGCATCCACAAGGACAATTCCCTGTCGGTTTCTCCACTACTGTCCCAATCTCTGTTCCTTGCATTGAAGTCTCCACATATGGGGTAGCCTTTCACTTGGTAATTTCCCCCAGTTCCCTTTAAACCAGTCCCAGTGTTCCTTTCTGACAAAACAGTCCACTGTGGCATATACGTTATGATGTTCCAACTTAAGCCACCAATGTCCATTTGTATACCCTGGACCTCTCTTGCACTATGATTCCACTGGCTAAAGTCAAGTACCACATGCTTCACTAATTCCTTCACCAGCAGACCTTGTCCATGTCTCTTCTGCTCAATAGGGTTTATATAACTGGCGTCCCCAGGGCAATGGTATTTGTCGTATTTAGCCCCCTGAAGCATGATGACATCAAAATCATATATTAGTCTCTCCATACAGAACCTCTCTCTCTCTCCCCTCTCTCTCTCTCTCTCTCTCTCTCTCTCTCTCTCTCTCTCTCTCTCTCTCTCTCTCTCTCTCTCTCTGGCACTGCCACAATTCCAGTATCCCACTTCTTACATAGTGAGACTGTCCGCCGGGTTCGTCCCTGAGGGAAAGGGAAAACAACCAAGAAACTTTTAAATTCCCTTTCCTCAGTTGGGCGTCTGCCGGACCTTTGTCTACACACCCCTTTCAGTCCTTTGGATCACTATCTCTCTCACTTCCTACAATAAGACCATATCCTTTCTCACTTTCCCTCCAGAACTATCATCCCAAACCCACTGGCTTCGAACAAAATGATAAAACTTTATTGCAGAAATGTCACGTGTGTGTGCAATGTAGTCTGTGGAGATATGTGGTGTAGTTTCTCGTGAATGTGAGATATAATCAGGTAGTTCAGGATCAGAGTTCAACTTTCATCATCGTGTTCCGGCCATACAACTGCACAACATTCAAGATCAGAAGGGCTCACCAGATGATGTGTCTCTCCGACCGATTGTTGACTTCTTCCTGTATATCTTGGATAGTTGGATGTCTAGTCACCATGGGTGATATGTTAATTACCGTCCCTTAGGTCGACACGACGGGAACATGTATCTAATATAATCCAGTGATGAAAGAACACAACCATGGTCCAATAACATCTCTACTAAACTTACTGTCAGTCAATCTTCGAAAATGTTCATGTCATTAGGGAAAGATGTTATTAGTTATAGTCTTCCCCCTCTTATACTTCTTATGGTAACTATCACAGTTTTAAAAATCCGTGTTGTTGGAATACAGCCACTGACCAGTCTCTCTTCCCGCGATTCACTATCGTACTCAAATTTAAACCAGGAAGTGTTGGACCTTCTTTGAGGAACAGGGTTCAATTTTGAGGTCAGTTAGCACTGCAACAGGGTACTGCCATTTCCTCATCTCTGAGTGGTAGGTAAATTCTCTGTTCTAGTGGAACCTGTCGAAGAGAGAACACCCGTGATAGCAATCCGATCAGACCCATTATATGTGAGTGTAGGCCGAAGGCCGTACTCAGACTTTAATATCTGGATCCTCATAGAACCACTCTGGTATGAGAGTCCTCCTGAGTTTCCCACAAAACTGGGACCCATTATCGTCAGAATCTGATTAGGGAAGCTTAATCTTGTAAAGGCCTCCATCAGTGCATCCGCTACTCGTTTCGAGTCAATGGTGGGCAATGGTATGGCTTCACCCCACATCGAACAGCAATCCACCATTGTGAGGATGTACATGTTCCTCTTCTTAGTCCTTGGAAGAGGACCCACGATGTCAATGGCCACTCTCTCGAAGGGAGAGTTCATTATGGGCATTTCCCCCAGGGCCACAGGTGCTGTCCAGTGTTTCCGTACCACCCTCTGGCACTCGGGGCATGACTTTACATACCGACGCACATCTCCAGTCATTCCCGGCCAATAATAATGGCAGGAAATTAGCTGCATAGTGGCGGCCATACCCATGTGTCCGCTGAACGAAATAGTATGCCCCATCTGCAGAATTTGGGAACGGTGGGCCTTCGGGACTACCAACTGACAGTGTAGGTTGTCTCCCTTTCCGGCTCTCCGGTAGAGCAGCCGATTCTTCATGTAGTCCTGTCCTCGTTTTGGTGGGTCAGCACTTTTCTGCAGCTTCATGTAGCAAGGACGTAGGATTGCATCCTCACTCTGGGCAATTCGTAACTCCCCCGGCAATGGGTTTGAGACTATTGCGTCTGCCTGATCAATTCCCCTCTGAGAGCGTGTCTGCATGGCTCCCATGTGGATTGGTTCCCTGGGCATTCCCAGAAAGACATACCGGCAACCGAGGATGACGGGAAAGATGAGATCAGTCAATACAGCGGCCCTGATTGTGCCGGTGACATATCTCGACCGAATCTCCACCTGAGCGATTGGTAACTTCATGGCCACAGCAGCTCTTGGTCGCAGGCTGTATCTCCATGGTCTCACCTGTGAGTTGTTCTGGGTGTACCGAGATCAGGCAGAAATCACAGCTTCTCCGTCCAGGCCAGTATCATATAAACAGTTGACTTGTTGGCCATTCACCTCAATCAACTCGACTACAGGTGGTCTTACTTGGTCCGGGGTGTCTTCCACCTCCTCGACCCTTTCAGTGGAGTCCTCTTTTGGTTCCGCGAGGGATGCTGGGAAATGGGAGTTTTTTGACTTGAATCTGCAGTCTTTAGTATTATGCTTGTTCGACCTGCAGTGTTTGCACCATTTTCCCGTCCAAGGTTTTCCCTTCCGGACTTCGGTGCGCTCTCTTGGTTCAGAGTTTCTTAGCCGGCCTCAACCTTTTCGGTGACCACCTCCTTAGGAGACACTTGGCATGCCGTGAAGTGAGAGCTCTTAGCCCTTAGATTTGCAGTCCTTCGTATTGTAAGAGGGCGACTTACAAATCGAACACCACTTCTCAGTCCACTGTCGTTTTGGTGGAGAATTCTAGGTGCTCTTGCTTCCTTCCTTCGTCTTCTCCAAACTCTCTGTTGAATTCTTCACATAAGGTTCCACTTTCTTGGATTCCGAGTGTTTGGATTTCTTTCGGTCATGTTTCTCCTGACCTTTGGTGGTTGATGTACTTTGTTCTCCAGCCTCCCCATGTACCACAACGAATATCTCCACCAACTTATTCACCACATCAATCCGTTCCGTCCCTTGTTCTCCCAAGAATGTCCTGAGAGGTTTAGACATTTGCTTGCGCATCTGGTCGACTATCATGAGCTCTTCCGGACTCTCATAGTCATGTGTGAACCTTGCCAAATCCATCCATTTTTGGAGATATATTCAGGCACATACTGTAGCGGCGAATAGCTCCCCTGGCTCTCGTTTCGCTGATCGAAACTTCCTCCGATAAGTGTGTGAGGTGATCTCGTAGTGTTTCAGCAAAGCAGGCTTTCAATTCGTCGTAATTGTTCTCGTGTCCTTGCGGTAGGCGGGAGTAAACTTCGTAACCGGTCCCGCATAATCCCTGGGACAATTTAAGGCAATATTTGTCTCGATCCAGACCCATAGCGACCGACATGGCTTCGAAGCGTTGTAAGTACTGGTCAATTTTTTCTCTTGCCTTCATCATAGACAGCCAAAGGAAACTTCATGGCATGGTAACCATGTCCACTCATGTTGGGTGAACCATGGGGAGAGGATCCTCCTACTGCCCCGTCAGTTTCTCCCTTAGATTGTGCCTTGAGCTCAAGTTCCCGCATCCGGTACTCATGCTCTCTCTTCTGAGTTTCTTGCTCAGCTTCAAATTTCCTAGCAGCCTGTTCAGCCTCGAATCTCTGAGCTGCCTGCTGAGCTTCCAGTTCCAGCTTTTTAGTGGCCTGCTCAGCCTCTATTCTTTTGGTATCCAAACTCCATCTTTTTTAGCTTGAACTCGGCCTTTCGATCTTCTCTTTCTGCTTGACGAAACTCTCTTTCCACCCTTTGCATAAACTCTGCTAGTGCAGAACCCGACAAGCCCATTGTTTCACCCCTTGCCCTCAGTTCTGCCATATCTAGTTTGGGAGTGGCCATATTTAGAGAAGGTGAGTCAGCAGGTTGAGTATAAAAACCACCAAAGCAATATATAGATACACAATATACAAAATTAAAATATATATGACACCACACAGTACACCACAAAACAATCTCTCAATGACAAGAGTACACTAGGACCAAGATCTATGTAGACTTGTAAAGTGTGAACAGGTATGATATGTGTCTTAACACCTATTCACATTCACCCTAGCTGGATCTTTACCATTCTGGCTTTACCTCTATCCCTGTAATGTCACCATCCCGTGCGACGTTCCCCCATAAATGTCGCCTGTCGTCCCTGAGGGGAAATGGAATCAACAAGCACACTTTTTAAATTCCCTTTCCTCAGCTTGGGCTTCTGCCGGACCTTTGTCTACACACCCCCTTTCAGTCTCTGGATCACTATCTCTCTCACTTCCTACAATAAGACCATATCCTTTCTCACATTCCTCCAGAACATATACCAACACTGGCTTCGAACAAAATGATAAAACATTTAATGCAGAAAAGTGTCACGTGTGTGTGCAATGTATGTGTGTGGAGATATGTGGTGTAGTCTATCGTGAATGTGAGATATAATCAGGTAGTTCAGGATCATAGTCAACTTTCATCATCGTGCTCTGGCCATACAACTGCACAACATTCAAGATCAGAAGGAGCTCACCCGATGATGTGTCTCTCCGGCCGATTGTTGACTTCTTCCTGTATATCTTGGATAGTTTGGATGTCTGGTCACCAATGGGTGATTTGATTAGTTACCGTCCCTTAGGTCGACACAGACGGTGAACATGTATCTAATATAATCCAGTGATGAAAGAACACAACCACTGGTCCAATAACATCTCTACTAAACACTGCTGTCAGTCAATCTACGAAATGTTTCATGTCATTAGGGAAAAATGTTATTTAGTTATAGTCTTCCCCCTCTTATACTTCTTCTGGTAACTATCACAGTTAATAATTCCGTTGTTGTTTGGAATACAGCCACTGACCAGTCTCTCTTCCCGCGATTCACTATCTGTACTCAAATGAAACCAGGAAGTGTTGGACCTTCTTTGAGGAACAGGGTTCAATTGTTGAGGTCAGTTAGCACTGCACCAGGGTACTGCCATTTTCCTCATCTCTGAGTGGTAGGTAAATTCTCTGTTCTAGTGGAACCTGTCGAAGAGAGAACACCCGGTGATAGCAACCCGATTCAGACCCATTATATGTGAGTGTAGGCCGAAGGCCGTACTCAGACTTTAATATCTAGATCCTCATAGAACCACTCTGGTATAAGACAGGGGAATTCATCACATTACCTGAGACGTGGTAAGAGAATGAATGACCAAGGGGAAGCGAAGACACCCCAGTAGACACCCTACCGGAAAATCCCACCATTGACCTTCCCTTAATCCCCCATAAATATCATCCCACTACCTTAGTCTCAACACGCTGAGTTAAACAATATACTACTTGACCTAGTTTAAGCTATGCATCAGCCTACTGCTGCCGACGCTCCTATAATAAGTTCACACAACGCAACCTTACTACGCTCGATTCCTAATCTCTATCAAGTAGGTACCTTATGTAAATTCTTCCAGTTCAGAATCGAAATCACAACTTCATATTAAGGAAAACATTTCCGTCGCTGTTCACAACATTAGACACCGTGATTTCTTTTCATATTTTGAAATGGAACAACCCCACCCTCCTTTTTGTTTCAAACCATCCTGCACACTGCTCCCAATTTAGTTATTTTTCAGACAGCCGAGAATGTTGTCTGAGTGACGTCACTGACTTGGTCGGCAACCAAGTTAAGACGGCGTTTTCTCTCTCATCTTTAGATCCGGGCAAAACAACATGCCGACGAGTCTCCTTTGATCCTGGGGAAATCTCAAAGAATCCTGGCTGTGTTGGATCTGATGAAACACCCCCCTCCCCTCTACAACAGAAAGTTGCAGCGGCCTAGACCGACTGTCTCCGGCCTCTCACCATTCTGGTCGACTACCTCCAGTAATTCCGTGACAGAAACCTAGACTCTCCACTTTTCGTCTTGTTCTCCTGGCGCCTGCCCTCCTATTTCTATGCCGTCTTTTCACACAATTTCCTCGTCTTCTCCTCCTCACTCTCTCTTCGCTAGCCTCTGAGGGATGTGTCAAGCGCAGAACACGTGCTCCGTAGCTCCGGCGACGGTTCCCGTGTTTAAATGTTGTGTATATGCAGCGATCAGTTATTGAACGTTCTATTGAAGTAAACAAAGATATATCTCTGCTTTCTTGACTACACAAAGGCTTTCGATAGAGTAAGACATGTCAACATGGTAGATATGCTTGCAGATCTACAAATTGATGGGAAAGACATTAGACTTATTAAAAAAACATATATTGGAAACGACAATCTGCCCTAAGGATTGATAATGAAGTTTTACAATATCAGCCTATTAAGAGACGTGTGAGACAGGGATGTGTAATGTCTCCAGATCCTTTTTCCCTAAACAATGAAAATATTTTCAGAAATGTAGAAGATATAAATGGAATCATCATTGGAGGACGAAACATCAATAACATTAGACATGCAGATGAAACAGTCTTGATTGCAGACAATGAGCAGGATCTGCAACAATTAGTAGATGCGGTTGTTGCACACAGTGAACAACTGGGGTTAGAATTAAATTGTAAAAAATACACAGATTATGGTCGTCACTTTTTCTGTTGTTGCGTATCCCTTACGGGACGTTGCAGTCAACACCAGCATTTTTCAGCTGCTGTTGATGTACTAGGCAAGTGTTACGTTAAGTAGTTTGCCATTGCTTTCTGAACGACCGGCTCCCCAGCACGTTATAACACAACGCGAGACGGTCTGCTACACAAATCGGTCGCAAGCCTTTAGCCACAGAGACCGGCATGGTCGTCACTAGGAAGAAAGAAATACCACAATGTAATATACAAGTAAATGGGAATATTCTTCAACAAGTGAATCGGTTCAATTGTCTCGGAACAGTCATAATATCTTATGGGAGATGCTTTGAAGAGATTAGAACAAGAATCGCCATGGCTAAGGTAGCCTTACACGTGTGTGTATGTCGTCATTGATCTGTGTATGTTATCATTGATACATGTGTGTATGTCGTCATTGATCTGTGTATGTTATCATTGATAGATGTGTGTATGTCGTCATTGATCAGTGTATGTTGTCATTGATACATGTGTGTATGTCGTCACTATTCTGTATATGTTGTCATTGATACATGTGTGTATGTCGTCACTATTCTGTATATGTTGTCATTGATACATGTGTCTATGTCGTCATTGATCTGTGTATGTTGTCATTGATACATGTGTCTATGTCGTCATTGTTCTGTGTATGTTGTCATTGATACATGTGTGTATGTCGTCACTATTCTGTATATGTTGTCATTGATACATGTGTGTATGTCGTCATTGATCTGTGTATGTTGTCATTGATACATGTGTGTATGTCGTCATTGATCTGTGTATGTTGTCATTGATACATGTGTCTATGGCGTCATTGTTCTGTGTATGTTGTCATTGATACATATGTCTATGTCGTCATTGATCTGTGTATGTTGTCATTGATACATGTGTCTATGTCGTCATTGTTCTGTGTATGTTGTCATTGATACATATGTCTATGTCGTCATTGTTCTGTGTATGTTGTCATTGATACATATGTCTATGTCGTCATTGTTCTGTATATGTTGTCATTGATACATGTGTGTATGTCGTCATTGATCTGTGTATGTTGTCATTGATACATGTGTGTATGTCGTCATTGATCTGTGTATGTTGTCATTGATACATGTGTGTATGTCGTCATTGATCTGTGTATGTTGTCATTGATACATGTGTGTATGTCGTCATTGATCTGTATATGTTGTCATTGATACATATGTCTATGTCGTCATTGATCTGTGTATGTTGTCATTGATACATATGTCTATGTCGTCATTGTTCTGTGCATGTTGTCATTTATACATGTCTGTATGTCGTCATTGATCTGTATATGTTGTGATTGATACATGTGTGTGTCTCGTCATTGATCTGTGCATGTTGTCATTGATACACGTGTGCATACTGTCAATGATACATATGTGTATGTCATCTTTGATACATCTGTGTATGTCATTGATACCCTGTGGCCTGTGTATGTCATCATTCATTCATCTGTGTATGTCATTGGTGCAAATGTATTTGCTGATAAGGCATGACATACATGATTATAATTCACAACAGGGTTCTACACAAGACAATTCATACAAAAACATATATAGTATTGTTAGGTACTCACAGAAGTGAGAACAAAGTGTTTAGTTACTAGTTGGTCATGCATCGAAGTACACGTGTTCCTGCAGCGAGGCGCCGTTGTCACTTGCAGGTGTCAGCTTCGAATGCCGGTAATTATAGGCTTCAATTTTTATGTTCTCTAGTGCGTCCTCTGGTCTCTACATCCTTCTTCTCACTTCTATGAGCGTCAAACAATACTACGCGTGTTTATTTATGAACTGTGTTTAGTGAACCTCAAAGGGTTCCCAAATTGATTCATTCCCTGTGTTCTACAGTATTCTCAATCAATCAATCATGTGCCATGCCGGAAAGCGTGAGCGGTCATGACTCGCCATTTCATTCGATCACCAGAGTCGTGGATCAGCTCAGTGTTCCTGTCTCGACCATGCCATGTGGCCAAGCCATCCAGGTATTTACTTCTCGGTCTTCCCTTTGTCTGTTCCCTTCAATCTTGCCAGTTGTCACCAAGTTCTCCAATTCATTTCTTCTCATAACATGTCCAAAAAATTTTGACTGTCTACGTCTAATTTCTCTAATCAATTTACGATTTTCTCCTGTAGTACTTGGTCATTGGTTTTTCTGTCTGTCCATGGTATTCTTTGCATTCTCCTCAGAAACCACATTTCTGCAGCCATCAGATGTTTTTCAGCTTGACTGCTCATTGTCCAAGTTTCACATCCATACAAAAGGACAGGCTCTATGTAGCACCTCAACACTCTTTTTCTCGTTTCAATTGACATCTTTTTATTGGTCAGTATGTTTTTCATCTTGCTAAAGGCTACTTTCGCCATGGCGATTCTTGTTCTAATTTCTTCAAGGCATCTCCCACCAGAAGTTGTGACTTTTCCGAGATAATTGTACTGATTTACTTGTTGAAGAATATTCCCATTTACTTGTATATTACATTGTGGTATTTCTTTCTTCCTAGTGACAACCATAATCTGTGTATTTTTTACAATTTAGTTCTAACCCCAGTTGTTCACTGTGTGCAACAACTGCATTTACTAATTGTTGCAGATCCTGCTCATTGTAGGCAATCAAGACTGTATCATCTGCATATCTAATGTTATTGATGTTTCGTCCTCCAATGATGATTCCATTTATATCTTCTACATTTCTGAACATATTTTCACTGTATAGGGAAAAAAGATCTGGAGATATTACACATCCCTGCTCCTCTCTTAATAGGCCTGATATTGTCCCACTTCATTATCAATCCTTATGGCAGCTTGTTGTTTCCAATATATGTTTTTTATAAGTCTAATGTCCTTTCCCATCAATTTGTAGATCTGCAAGCATATCTACCATGTTGACATGTCTTACTCTATCGAAAGCCTTTGTGTAGTCAATAAAGCAAAGATGTATATCTTTGTTTACTTCTATAGAACGTTCAATAACTGATCGCAGCATATACACAGCATTTACTGTACCCTTTCCTTCTACAAACCCACATTGTTCTTCCCCTATTTCAGGTTGTATATTCTTCCTCACTCTTTGCATGATAATTAGTAGCAAAATCTTTGTGATGTGACGCATTATACTAATTGTTCTATGTTGATCACATTCCAAGGCTCCTGTTTTCTTTGGGATTGCAATAAATATAGAATTACATAATTCACAAGGTATTTCTCCGGTGTCATATAATGTGTTCGGCAGTCTGGTGACTTGATCTATTCCTTATTATTCTAAAACTTTAATCATTTCTGTTGTGATGTTATCTGAACCGGGGGCCTTGCCAGCTTTCAAATGTTTAAAAACATTTCGAATCTCCATCTTCAAAATCGGCAGTCCTTCATGATTAATTCGAATATCATACAGCTCATCTCTGTTATAATCATAAAGGTTTTTCACATAATCTGTCCATACATGTAGAATCTTATCTTTTTCTATTATGATTTTGCCATCTTTAGTTTTTAGACAGCCTGCTGATGTACTTGTTCTTTTATTAGTAAGTTCCTGAATTCTGTTGTGTACTATTTTGGTATTTTGACTATTGTGTTGTTTTTCAATTTCTAAGCAAGTTTCCTCAAGCCATGCGTCTTTTGCCTCCTTACATAATATTCTGACTTGTCTGTGATTTTCTTCATATTTGATAGGAGTATTTTTGTTTAGTCTTCTTGTTTCCATTAGTTGTAAAATTTCTTCAGTCATCTATTTCTTACGACCCACCTTCTTTAATTTTGGAATAGTTGTTTCTGCAGCCAAACTGATTGAATTCTTCACCATTTCCCATTGATCATCCACATCTTGGAATAATATAAAATGACACAAAGTAGTGCAGCTTTACATAACAGAGTTACGACACATACAGAACGTTGCGGCGGTTAGCCTTCATCAGCAAACAAACACATTCACAAACACAACATACAGTCAAGGATAACTCCTGTGACTACATTAGAAGGTGATGACAGGACGAGAGGAACAAATGCATGGAAAAATGGAAGCAATGAAGAGAAAATGAGAATTGACAAAATGTTAATTGAAAAGAATGTTAGTCGAAGAAAATGTTTAATAGAAAAACTGTTTATAGAATCTCTCTCTTGCCCTCCCCCTCTCTCGCTCTCACCCTCCCTCACTCTCTCCCTCTCTCTCTCTCCCTCTCTCTCTTCCTCTCCCCCTCTCTCTCTCCCTTTCTCTCTATCTCTCTCCCTCTCTCCCCCTCCCTCTCTCCCCTCCCTCTCTCTCCCTCTCTCTCCCCCCTTTCGCGCTCTCTCTCTCACTCTCTCTCTCCCTCTCTCTCTCCTCTTACATCTGGCTTCTCTGTGCATACCTTCTTCACGTGCATTGCCAGTGGTTGGATCTTACACAACCCCAACAACTCTAGCACTGGGCGAGGGGCTCCTGTAGCGCGTTGTATGACTAGCAACCATACTGACTATTGCGTAGGTTACAATATACCCCATGTGGTAGGTCGCAGGCACTTTTCCTCTCTCTGTCTCTCTCTTTCTCTCTCTGTCTGTCTCTCTCTCTCTCGCTCTCCTCTCTCTCTCTCTTCTTGCATGTCCACATACACTAGCATTTTGTCTGTTGAAGTGTGTCTATGTAAGTACGCGTGTTCATGCACACCAATCCACCCAGACCAACAACACAATGGGGTCGTGGTCAATTTTACACGCCTCCTACCCCGCCCCCTTCTTTCTATGTGCTCACTGTACCGTAACATCCAGCACCGTTATACAAATACACCCGAGTTTCCGTAGTCATTCACAGGTCCGTACGTGAGGTGAGTATACAGTTTTTTTCTCTATAAACAGTTTTTCTATTAAACATTTTCTTCGACTAACATTCTTTTCAATTAACATTTTGTCAATTCTCATTTTCTCTTCATTGCTTCCATTTTTCCATGCATTTGTTCCTCTCGTCCTGTCATCACCTTCTAATGTAGTCACAGGAGTTCTCCTTGACTGTATGTTGTGTTTGTGAATGTGTTTGTTTGCTGATGAAGGCTAACCGCCGCAACGTTCTGTATGTGTCGTAACTCTGTTATGTAAAGCTGCACTACTTTGTGTCATTTTATATTGTTTAAACTTTCACAGCTTTACCGCAGTTCCACCAAATTTTATGCATACATCTTGGAATAGGATCTCTAGATCAGACATTATATTAAATCTGTTCTGTACTTCTATGTTGAATTTGTTTTGTATTTCCATGTCATTTCTCAATGTACACATATCATATTTAGTGTTTCCTGTTATATACTTGACTTTCTTTAACTTTACCCTCAATATACCTGTAAGTAATCTGTGGTCACTATAACAATCAGCACTGGGGGCTGTTTTTGCTATCGTTAACGCATTTCTAAATCTTCTGTTAATCAGAATATAATCAATCTGGTTTCTAATCCTGCTATCAGGACCCCTCATGTCCATAATCTTCAAGGGTGTGGTTTAAACCAGGTATTTCCTACAATCATTTCCTGCTCTTTTGCCCACTCTACAAGTCTGTATACTCTTTCATTTCTCTTTCCTAAACTATAGTTTCCTACTGTGTATCTATCACCTTGATTTCCTACTTTTGCATTGAAGTCCCCTATTATGATATTTATTTCTCAATTTTTTACATTTCTTTAAGCAGACTCTAAGTCATTAGAAAATTCCTCTACACTATCTTCACTGTATTCCCTTGTTGGGGCATATATACTTGAATTACGTTTATGCTGAAAGGTCTGCCGCTTAATGTAACTAGTAGAACTCTGTCCGACACGACCCAATATCCTTGAACAGAGTTTGATGTTTGCCAGTCCAAGATAATTCCTACCCCCCTTTGTCGATCTTCTCTTCCAGAATAAAATAATTTTAAAATCTTTATCTATATTAATGCCTGCTCTTGTACATCTCGTTTCGCACATCCGGAAAATATTAATTTTCTCTCTTTCCATTTCTTGTTTGATGTTATCTGATTTTTCGGAGTCGTTTAACGTCCTAACATTTCATATTGCTAATTTTAATGTATCTGTCCTTGTCTTGCGATGATCTGTTTTTAGGCGAATCATAATGAACTAGGCACTTTTAAAGAAGGTAGTTTGCACAAGAGAAAAACGTTCGAGCTCTTGTGAGACCAGAGAATAGGAAAATTTGTCACGTTTGGTAGCTTGCGGTTGGTGATTGGCTAAGCTTGGCTTTTTGTGAAAAATGGCGGTTTTAAAACATCGTGTGTTGATCGCCATTACCCTCTTTGAACATCTTCAAATTAATATTGTAGTTGTGGCTGAATGGGCCACATATTAGTATTACGAATTGTTATAAAATAACATACTTATTAATAATATAGATAGGATATAGTAATAGTATAGCTATGCTTTTTGGCCTGATTGATGAATACGAGAGTTACCGAAAACTATTGCAGAAACACATCGTCACATGTGACATGCTTTGCTGATTCAGATTTCCTTATTGGAAGAAGAAGTTGAGGACGATGACCATAGTATTAAGTATCAACATAATTCAAACCAAGAGTAAAAGGACGTGTAATGTTATGGTCCGTCTGTGCATTTATCAATTAGTATTATATAATCTTAGCATAAAGAATGTAAGTAATTTGTTGTATGTGATTCCACTAACAAAGAATTCAAAGATGGCTGTAGAAGAAAAATATATATTATATATATAAATAAAGTGCTTGCTGAAGTACAAGTTGGTCATGTTCCTTGATCAGTGTAAAGTAAAAGTGCCACGCTTGCCTGGGATTCCACAACGAAAGGCGGAATGCACATTGAAGTGCATGTTTCAGTGCTCATTCATGGAAGATTTCAAGATGGTAAAAAAATTTCACTAACACTGAGTGTGAGGTACCTTTCAAGTGGAGCGACAGAGTTGACACTACAGAATCTCTCAGTCTCTTTCAGATTTTGTGAGACCTATAGTTTTGCATTTGATATGAATGTGTCAGAGGTAAAAGTCAGAATTTAAAAAAAAATCCTCTGTAGAGTGAGTAGTGCGCCTGTCAGGGCAGCGGTTAACCACTGTGTGCATAAGAAACCGAAACAGGAGTTGGGGGGTATTGTTGAGTTAAAGTGCAGCGTTCACCCCTTGGATGAACTGGCCACTGCTTCTAGAAAATCTCTTCATGAGATGGATATACGAAAGGAGAGATGCCCTGCAGATCAAGCCCCAGGGCCCACCCCTTGGATGCCGTGCTGCCTATGTGATATACCAAGTTTCTCGACTGAGGTAATGTAATTCTTACAGAGCTTTTGTGTCAACATAAATGTAGATCTTTTATTGAATTCTAATTGTTTACCTACCTATAACTGTTTGAGCAGAAATAGGTGAATATTAACGAGTTACCAATTTCTTTGAGAACATGAAAATTTACATAATAAATTATGCCAGCTAGTTAGCTAGTTAGTCGACAGATCATCCTTCATTGCACATCGAACCATTCAGTCCATAAGTGCTCGGATCCCCTCCTCAGCAAATCCCGCAGCGTGTAGCGGCTAACGACACCAGTTCTGTGTTGGTTTATCAATCTTCTTTGGCTTCCTGCGTAGTGTTCTTGTTTGGCCACACCTCTTTTAATTTGCTGTTCTCGCAGTCTGGCCATGGTTGTAGATTCACAGTCATCACTTGGTTCTCGCAAAAGTCTTACTTCTCGTAGAGCATTCAGAATGTCAGCCTGGTCCATGGCGCGTCCGCCCTCCACAGTAGCCTTACCTGCGAGCTTGTCAGCCCGCTCATTTCCTTGTACTCCCGCATGCCCTGGCACGAAGATGAAACTAATCTTTGCCAGCCGAGACCGCTCCAGAGACAGCAACCACTCTCTTCGGATCCACCCCATCTCTATCCTCTTGAGCATGCTCATTGAGTCACTAAGGAAACATGCCCTAGTGAATGTCTGTGTCTCGAGCCATGTTATTGCTTTACTTACTGCCATGACTTCCATAGTCAGGCTACTTGTGGTCTCAACAAAAGCACCAGAGTCCTCCTTCACAATTCTCCCTCCGGCCTGAGCCGTAAAGGCCCATGAGCTTCTCACATGTCGGACGACCGACCCATCTGTGTAGATGACAGCATCACCGTCTAACGAATTCTCGAAAATCAACGCTTGTACTTCCGCATCCACAAGCAGCCGGATTTTCTTGTCTGCATTTTCTGTCTAGTTGGATGCAAACAGAAAAGGACGTACAGAAATCTGTTGGCACTTGTACCCACTCCTCGCCAGGTTCTAAGTCCTCAAGTGCACATACCTGTTGAAGAATGTCTTCGGCTTGACCCATCCACGACCTTCCTCTTTTTAACCTGCTGCCCTTCACCTTCCTAATTTCACTATGCAGTGGATGTTGTGTGTTTGCGTTAACTCTGAGGTAGGCACAGTGCTCTGCAAATTTGTATTCTGTCTTCAATGGTTGGAAAATCAAGCAGGTAGCGCATCGCCCTGCATGCTGTATCTCTTGTACATCCAAGAATAATGCGCATAGCTTCGTTCTGTATCCTTTCTATCTGCTTACGGCTGAGAGTTAGGAGCGCCATCGCATACTCAAAGCAGACATGACCAGCCCCATCATATAGAAGACATAGGTGGCGCTGTTCACAGTTTGCTGCCACCATCACCCGCTTCATAGCTAAACCCTGCTTGGCCTTTGTTATCACCTGGTCTATGTGCTCATTATAAGCAAGGCTTCGATCAAACCGTATCCCAGGTAATTCATTGCCTGCATTCTTTCCATAGTCTCTGAACACAGATTTACCTGTTGGTGTTGGAGTGTTGACAATATAGGTTATTCGAAAGAGAACCATGTCACTGTTGCCTTTGTTGGGTTGACCATTGCCCCAGCTTCAACACACCAAGTACTTATGCTATTGAGTTTGGTTTGTAGTTCCACAGCAACATGATCTCTATCCTTACCCTGACGATACACTAAAACATCGTCAGGCATATGACAGTGTCCTCCCAGGTCCAGTGATCTGCTCGCTGGTGATTCTCACAGTGTAGGCGTTGAACAGCACCGGAGATAATGGTGATCCCTGTGGTAGGCCAGGATATATTGTTGTTGGTTCCGAAGTCCAACTGCCACATCTGAAAACTACTTTCCGTTGGAAGAGGGCTGCGGCGATCCAACTAAGGAGGAAAGGACTTATCTTGAGCTCAAGAAGCTGAAGCATTAAGAAATCCAATGGTACTCTGTTGTACGCATCCTCAAGATCAATCGCTGCAGCAAAGGTTTCAATGCCTGAGTGGAAACCTTCATAGACGTCATGGGCAAAAACTGCTGCATTGGTCCAGGTTTCTCTTTTTGGACGGTACCCTCCCAGGGTAGGTGGGAAAACACCTTGCCTCTCTAGCTGGCTTGATATTTTCCTGGCAATTAACTTCTCCAGCAGCTTGCCTATTGTATTCTGCATGGTTATTACACGATATCCCTGAATTTTTGTGTGGTTTTTGCCAGGCTTCGGCAAGGGAATCAGATAGCTGTGTAACCACTCCTCCTTTATGTTAGCACTCCCTATACTGTTATTGTAAATGTCTGCTAGTTTCTCTAGCTCGTTGTCGGTACACCTATTGATGTCATCGTATCTTATGCCATCTGGCCCTGGAGCGCTGTTTTTTTTATCGTCGAAGCACAGCCTTGATTTCTTTCACTGTCACTGTGTCTTCATCCGAAATGTTCTGGGCCTTGCATCTGTCTGAGGTGACCTCCTTGGCAAGATTTCGGCCTCTCATGTCTGTCTGGTTGCTCTGCTCTAGATAGCGTTCGAAGAGGGCTTTTCCCTTGTTCTCGTCAGTCCTCTGCCAGATGAGGTCAGCACCTTGGAAGTCAGAAATTCTCTTATTCTTGGCTACCCCACTCATGCTTTTATGTAGTCGCCAGAACAATTTCAGTGACTTGTCTGTGCTTACTCTTTGACATACCTCTGCCCATTTTTCACTTTTAACCTCCTTAACCAGTTTTTTTAAATAGCTTACTTTTGTGTGCATCTCTCTTTCTAAGTGCATGCAGGGACTAGGATGGGCAACTCTGTTCTTCTTGGCCTTTTGCCATTTCCTTACAGCACTGCGCTTATCCACCCAGGCCTTCTCCACCTCAAAATTCCACCACGGTGGCTGCTCCCAGCTTTTTTTCCTGCCCTGAAGCTTTCTGCGCTTGTCGCGCCTTATTTTGCTCACCACATCTTGCCCTGTACTGTCATACTGGAAAGTCTTGACCGTTGACTTGTGCTGCCTGGTTCTGCCTTTCTCCACCAATATGCTGCAAGGGTGGTGGTCGCTGCCATGGTACCCTAGGACACCCCATCTACACACTGTAGTGAGTGAAGGAGAAACCAGCGCCAGATCAATAGCACTGTCCTCATCACCTGGACGGCTTGCTGTCCTGGTGACACAGCCACTGTTGATACAAACCAGGTCAATGGTTTCAAGTGCAGTCTCGAGCTCCTCCCCCTGTGTGTTGGAGGAAATGTTACCCCGTGATCTGCCTTTAGCATTGAAATTGCCACAGAAAATATTTCTCTCCTGACCTAGTATGTCACTTAGGCACTGCTACTTCTGGGAATCCACACTCGCGTTGCGAGCATAAACATTAACCAACACGAATTGTAGACTGGATTGAACTCTAACAACCTGTATTTGTATGTCATCATAGTCCCAACTGGACATGTCAGCTCTGAAACCACCATACTGTCGCGAATGAGAATCGCCATTCCCAAGTGTCACCTGGTGTAGAAACATTTGAAGCTGGCAATTTGGAGTAACTGATCACCCAGTCTCGTCTCTTGGAGTGCTACGAATGTTGTTCCTGTATACCAGGTTTTCTAGAATAGAGCCCCATTGTTTTACACTGGCACAGTTCCAATATAGAATATGAGTACAGTGGTACCTCAGGTTACGAACGCTTCAGGTCACGAACAATTGAGGTTGCAAACTACTCCGAAAATTGTATGTCTCGGGTAACGAACAGTGCCTCGGGTTACGAATGAAGGCGAGCAAGAGAGAACAAGGTGTAATGTTGGAGACAAACGATCACGTACAGTACAAACAGTACTACAGATGAGCTTGTGGATCTTCAGAATGAACAGCTAAAGACATTAAAGGAAGAGCAGTCATCCGATGATGAGGAGTCGGTGACCATTTCAACTGCTAGGATTAAAGAAATTTGCAGTAAGTGGGCAGACATCGAAGACTTCATTGTGAACCATCATCCAAACAAACTTATTACTAACAAGCCCTAATCCCCTATATGTGATGAATGATAATACGATGGCCCACTTCACAAAGATTCTCCATTAAAGTAAGCGTCAAATTTTCCTTGGTGCAGAAAGATTCCCAGTCGGCTGCCAAGAAACAGCCACAAGATACTCCTGAAACTAATGATTAAGAATAACAAAGAAAGTGACAAATTCCCCATGATCGTTTTCTTGGTAATAAAGATAGACTAAATCTCTTTTTATTTTCCAGTTAATTCATGTGGTTGTTTACTTTCTCTTTATTTAATATGTGAAGTACACATATTCTTTGCGTTTTGTCTGGTAAACGACCAGATGTTATAAAGAGAACGATTCTTTCATCAAAAACGGATTGTCTTTATTTCATTGATTTCAATGTATCGGGTTACGAACGTTTCGGGCTATGAACCGAGTTCTGAAACGAATTAAGTTTGTAACCCGAGGTACCACTGTATTCCTTAGGCCCAGACGGTCACATTTAAGTCTAAAACGTCTTGCCCACCACGCATTCCTAGCCGTTTGCGGCCACCATGCCGTCCCCGTCACCTTGCTGGGTTGACAGCCTTCCGCACAGAGAACAAATGTTCCGCCATTTTGAAAAACCGAACCCCACACAAACACACACTGCGAAAATTCACTCAAGGATTGCTTCGCTCAATGCACGAACTCTGTTGCATCGGCGCAGATCTTGAGAAGAAACTCCTGGTATTACATCATAGCACACAAGTTACATGCAGGAGATGAAAATATCCATCTCCTACGCGAAAAAAGGAGACGGTCACTGAACAACACAACCGTCCGCTGCTATCTTGATCTGGCCAGTGCCATACTGTAGTTATTGACTCGGTTAAATAACACAAAGAAAACATCATTTACTTACCTGTCAAGCTTATGTGTGTCATTTAAAGAATGCAGACTTGTGGTCATCTGTCACTAGTGTTAAATGTTTACAATGTTTTTATTTTGCAGATTCAAAGACAGTTCAGGTGATCCATCCGCTTTTATGGTCTTTTAAAGAGGCACAGCATCCAGCCTGGCATCATCCGTTTCAATGTGGGAAATAGACTACACGTGATGTTTGACATGGCAACCATCTTACACACTCACTGCAGCGTCCTCGGGATTTATAACAGCCAGGAAGACCAAAGGTCAGTGCAAGCAAATTCTGATTGGCGTGACTGACCCCAGCATCCGGGTTCATTTTACATGTCCTTGGACTGTTCTCCAAATATTTGACAGGAACATGGATGTTCCACATGGCAGCCATCTTACACGCTCACCGCAGTGTCCTCATAGGATTTATAACAGCCAGGAAGACCAGAGATCCGTGCAAGCAAGTTCTGATTGGCTTGACTGACCCCAGCATCCAGATTCAGTTTACATGTCCTTGGACTGTTTTCCTAATATTTGAAAGGAACATGGATGTGGTTCTTTTATGAACAAGGAGGGCCAGGATATCAGCTTGGAGTAAGTTTGACTTAAGTGTTAAGAAATAATTAAGCTAAGCATTGATGAGTTTTATGAAAATCCATCCATCCATCATGTGCCATGCTGGAAAGCGTGGCCGGTCATGACTCGCCATTTCACTCGATCACCAGAGGTGTGGATCAGCACATTGTTCCTGTCTCGACCATGACATGTGGCCAGGCCATCCAGGTATTTACTTCTCGGTCTTTCCTTTGATCTGTTCCCTTCGATCTTGCCACTTGTCACCAAGTTCTCCAGTTTATTTCTTCTCATAACATGTCCAAAAAATTTGACTGTCTACGTCCTAATTTCTCTAATCAATCTACGATTTCATTTGTCTCCTGTAGTACTTGGTCATTGGTTTTTCTAGTCTGCCCATGGTAGGTTCTGTCTGTCATGGTGTCTGCACTCAGGAAACCACATTCTGCAGCCATCAGATGTTTTTTAAGCTTCACTGCTCATTGTTCCAAGTTTCACATCCATACAAAAGAACATGCTCTACGTATCCCTCAACACTCTTTTTTCTCGTTTCAATTGACATCCTTTTTTATTGGTCAGTAATGTTTTTTATTTTGCTAAGGCTACTTTTGTCCATGGCGATTCTTGTTCTAATCTCTTCAAGACATCTCCCATCAGATGTTATGACTGTTCCGAGATAATTGTACTGATTCACTTGTTGAAGAATATTCCCATTTGGTATTTCTTTCTTCCTAGTGATGACCATAATCTGTGTCTTTTTACAATTTAAGTCTAACAACAGTGTACCACTGTCTGCAATCATACTTACATGTTTGCAATGTCCCCGTGACTCTAGCCTGTTGCATTGAACAACAGGTCAATGGTTTCAAGTGCAGCCTCGAGCTCCTCCCCCTGTGTGTTGGAGGAAATGTTACCCCCGTGATCTGCCTTTAGCATTGAAATTGCCACAGAAAATATTTCTCTCCTGACCTAGTATGTCACTTAGGCACTGCTACTTCTGGGAATCCACACTCGCGTTGCGAGCATAAACATTAACCAACACGAATTGTAGACTGGATTGAACTCTAACAACCTGTATTTGTATGTCATCATAGTCCCAACTGGACATGTCTAGCTCTGAAACCACCATACTGTCGCGAATGAGAATCGCCATTCCCAAGTGTCACCTGGTGTAGAAACATTTGAAGCTGGCAATTTGGAGTAACTGATCACCCAGTCTCGTCTCTTGGAGTGCTAGAAATGTTGTTCCTGTATACCAGGTTTTCTAGAATAGAGCCCCAGTTGTTTTACACTGGCACAGTTCCAATATAGAATATGAGTACAGTGGTACCTCAGGTTACGAACGCTTCAGGTCACGAACAATTGAGGTTGCGAACAACTACTCCGAAAATTGTATGTCTCGGGTAACGAACAGTGCCTCAGGTTATGAACGAAGGCAAGCAAGAGAGAGCAAGGTGTAATGTTGGAGACAAACGATCAATTACAGTACAAACAGTACTACAGATGAGCTTGTGGATCTTCAGAATGAACAGCTAAAGACATTAAAGGAAGAGCAGTCATCCGATGATGAGGAGTCGGTGACCAGTTTCAACTGCTAGGATTAAAGAAATTTAGCAGTAAGTGGGGCAGACATCGAAGACTTCATTGTGAACCATCATCCAAACAAACTTATTACTAACAAGCCCTAATCCCCTATATGTGATGAATGATAATACGATGGCCCACTTCAGCAAAGATTCTCCATTAAAGTAAGCGTACAAATTTTCCTTGGTGCAGAAAGATTCCCAGTCGGCTGCCAAGAAACAGCCACAAGATACTCCTGAAACTAATGATTAAGAATAACGAAAGAAGTGACAAATTCCCCATGATCGTTTTCTTGGTAATAAAGATAGACTAAATCTCTTTTTATTTTCCATTGAATTCATGTGGTTGTTTACTTTCTCTTGATTTAATATGTGAAGTACACATATTCTTTGCGTTTTGTCATGGTAAACGACCAGATGTTAATAAAAGAGTAATGATTCTTTCATCAGAAATGGATTGTCTTTATTTCATTGATTTCAATGTATCAGGGTTACGAACGTTTCGGTCTATGAACCGAGTTCTGGAACGAATTAAGTTTGTAACCCGAGGTACCACTGTATACCTTAGGCCCAGATGGTCACATTTAAGTCTAAAACGTCTTGCCCCACCACGCATTCCTAGCCGTTTGCGGCCACCATGCCGTCCCCGTCAGCCTTGCTGGGTTGACAGCCTTCCGCACAGAGAACAAATGTTCAGCCATTTTGAAAAACCGAACCCACACAAACACACACTGCGAAAATTCACTCAAGGATTGCTTCGCTCAATGCACGAACTCTGTTGCATCGGCGCAGATCTTGAGAAGAAACTCCTGGTATTAACATCATAGCACACAAAGTTACATGCAGGAGATGAAAATATCCATCTCCTACGCGAAAAAAGGAGACGGTCACTGAACAACACAACCGTCCGCTGCTATCTTGATCTGGCCAGTGCCATACTGTAGTTATTGACTCGGTTAAATAACACAAAGAAAACATCATTTACTTACCTGTCAAGCTTTATGTGTGTCATTAAAGAATGCAGACTTGTGGTCATCTGTCACTAGTGTTAAATGTTTACAATGTTTTTATTTTGCAGATTCAAAGACAGTTCAGGTGATCCATCCGCTTTTAATGGGTCTTTTAAAGAGGCACAGCATCCGCCTGGCATCATCCGTTTCAATGTGGGAAATAGACTACACGTGATGTTTGACATGGCAACCATCTTACACACTCACTGCAGCGTCCTCGGGATTTATAACAGCCAGGAAGACCAAAGGTCCGTGCAAGCAAATTCTGATTGGCGTGACTGACCCCAGCATCCGGGTTCATTTTACATGTCCTTGGACTGTTCTCCAAATATTTGACAGGAACATGGGATGTTCCACATGGCAGCCATCTTACACGCTCACCGCAGTGTCCTCATAGGATTTATAACAGCCAGGAAGACCAGAGATCCGTGCAAGCAAGTTCTGATTGGCTTGACTGACCCCAGCATCCAGATTCAGTTTACATGTCCTTGACTGTTTTCCTAATATTTGAAAGGAACATGGATGTGGTTCTTTTATGAACAAGGAGGGCCAGGATATCAGCTTGGAGTAGTTTGACTTAAGTGTTAAGAAATAATTAAGCTAAGCATTGATGAGTTTTATGAAAATCCATCCATCCATCATGTGCCATGCTGGAAAGCGTGGCCGGTCATGACTCGCCATTTCACTCGATCACCAGAGGTGTGGATCAGCACAGTTGTTCCTGTCTCGACCATGACATGTGGCCAGGCCATCCAGGTATTTACTTCTCGGTCTTTCCTTTGATCTGTTCCCTTCGATCTTGCCACTTGTCACCAAGTTCTCCAGTTATTTCTTCTCATAACATGTCCAAAAAAATTTTGACTATCTACGTCTAATTTTCTCTAATCAATCTATGATATTCATTTGTCTCCTTTAGTACTTGGTCATTGGTTTTCTATCTGCCCATGGTATTCTTTGCATTCTTCCTCAGAAACCACATTTCTGCAGCCATCAGATGTTTTTTAAGCTTGACTGCTCATTGTCCAAGTTTCACATCCATACAAAGAACATGCTCTACGTGTCCCCTCAACACTCTTTTTCTCGTTTCAATTGACATCTTTTTATTGGTCAGAATGTTTTTTATTTTGCTAAAGGCTACTTTTGCCATGGCGATTCTTGTTTCCTAATCTCTTCAAGACATCTCCCATCAGATGTTATGACTGTTCCGAGATAATTGTACTGATCACTTGTTGAAAGAATATTCCCATTTGGTATTTCTTTCTTCCTAGTGATTACCATAATCTGTGTCTTTTTACAATTTAAGTCTAACAACAGTTGTACACTGTCTGCAATCAATACTGTATCATCTGCATATCTAATGTTATTGATGTTTCGTCTTCCAATGATGATTCCATTTATATCTTCTACATTCCTGAAAATATTTTCACCATGTAGGGAAAACAGATCTGGAGACGTTACACATCCCTGTCTCACACCTCTCTTAATAGGCTGATATTGTCCCACCTTATTATCAATCCTTATGGCAGCTTGTTGTTTCCAATATATATTTTTATAAGTCTAATGTCTTTCCCATCAATTTGTAGATCTGCAAGCATATCTACCATGTTGACATGTCTTACTCTATCGAAACCCTTTGTGTAGTCAATAAAGCAAAGATGTATATCTTGTTTACTTCTATAGAACCTTCAATAACTGATCACAGTTTATACACCCCATTTACTATAACCCTTACCTTCTACAAACCCACATTGTTCTTCCTCTATTTCAGGTTGTATTTTCTTCTTCACTCTTTGCATGATAATTCGTAGCAAAATCTTTGTGATGTGACTCATTATACTTGTCACAAGGTTATGACAGATAGAAGTGGCTGTGGTTGTGTCTAGAGGATGTCAGTGTGAATGTTGTGTCAGACGACTGTTCAACAATGATGAATCAATACAGGACACTATCCTGCGCACACAATTTTATTAATGACACAGATACAACTTGTTACATATTCTGGTATCTCTCCGTTTACTGTGATGTTTATTGATGATCTTTCCTTTCCATTGCTAATTATCATAGTTTTTGTTTTTAGGAAGTTAATATCTAAGCCACATTTTGCACTGCAATAAAGCTGTGAAAATATCAAAAATATAAAATAACACAAAGTAATGCAGCTTTAAAGAACAGAATCACAAAAATCACAGAATGTTTTGACTAGCCTTCATCAGCGAACAAATACATACACAAAACACAACCTTAAGGCATAAGAACGGGATGAAAAGAATAAAAAGATGAAATGAGAGCAATGAAGAGAAAATTAAAATTTAAAAAAAAGATGTTTGCTACTTATCTCAGAATCCTAGGCTGTGTTACTAACATGGTTTTCACTTTGACACTCTTATATAGACAGTCTGTGGGTCATGGGGACCTGGGTAGGATTGTCTCAGTTCAGTGAAGATCCCAGGTAAATGAGTGGATGTGGTACTTGAAGAGATGGAGAGGAAGGTACGGTGGGAAACTGGAAGCAGTAGAGATGTGATGGTGGTCCAAGAGTGAAAGCTAAGAACATGTGACCAGGTGGATGTCCATACATTGCATGGGTGGGTGTCAGTGGATGGGTTGGCCAAAGTGGACGAATATTAAAGAGCAATGATGTTTGCACCTTGGTATGATGGTATATTATCATCTGTGCTGTCTCATACACACCTATCTGTTCTTTATCTCTTGCAATGAGAGAAGCTGTGGTTGACACAACCGCAGTATATCCATCATCCGTGCTGTCTCTCATACACACCTATCTTCTTTATCTCTTGCAATGAGCAGCAATGAGAGAAGCTATGGTTGACACAACCACAGTATATCCATCATCCGTGCTGTCTATCATACACATCTATCTGTTCTTTATCTCTTTCAATGAGCAGCAACTAGAGAAGTTGTGGTTGACACAACCGCAGCATATCCATCATCCATGCTGTCTCTGGTATATGCTGTTCCATGATTTCCATTCTGGGACATGCACTCAACCCAGCAAGAGAAAACCTGGATGTTACACATCAGTGCCACACAGTATAATAATCTTGCTGTGCCAACCCATATTGTGTGGATTACCGGTGGTCTGATCTTATACAACCCCAATAACACAATACATTGGGATTCTGAGGATAAGTAGCAATAATAATTTTCAAATTTTCATTTTCTCTTCATTGTTCCCATTTTTTTCAGCTTTTTATTCTTCTCATCCCATTCTTGTGCCTTAATGTAGTCACTTGAGGGTCTTCTCCGTGGTTATATGTTGTGTTTTGTGTATGTATTTGTTTGTTGATGAAGGCTAGGCGCAGCAACATCCTGTACGTTTTGTAATTTTGTTCTGTAAAGCTGGATTACTTTGTGTTATTTTATATTGTTTATATTTTTGTAATTATAGAGCAATAAAGTAGAAATAAATTATTTGTGATTACTTAATTTATGCAAGTTGCTAACTTATTCTATATTATTGCAGGAAATATCAGTAAAAGAAAGCTGATGCAGTGTATAGTGAACAGATCAAGGAAATGTAAGCACATTTTCATTTTTATATTTGGGAGGATCATTTAATAAAGAATACACAGTTGGCGGCCATTTTAAATTGTTAATTAGGTCACGGCACATCCTATCGAAAAATAAAATATCTAAAATATATATAGATAAAATGTCAAGTTAGGCCTTGCCACCCCGGACGTAATGATATATGTTATTACATTGTCCGTTTAAAAATAAACAAGCCACAGTAATAGAAGGCAGAATGTCTCAGGTTCCAATTTATTGAGCTGCGATAAAATCTCCCCCATTTCTTAAGACCCCTTTACACTTCCTATTTGTAGATCATGACACAAAATTATTAATAACTCGACTTAGAATTGATGTACAATCTTCGTTGAGATACGGTTGGATTCGTCTTGTCAATCTGTATCCAACTGTAATTGTTTCATAAGTAAACACTCAATTTTTAAATATTGACTTATATGCTACTAATATAAAGAGTGCATGTGGTAATTAATCAGTATAACAACTAATTGACGGCCATTTTATATGCTAATTAGATAACGTTGCATGATATGTAAACGGAGAAAACTGTCAAAACGAAAACTACCACTTCTGTCCTTTACATTTTAAGAATTAGAATGTCAACAAAATTGGATAAAGTAGGGCAAATATACCTGGCGAGCCTGCAGAATTGTAGCAAAACTACATTAGATGACCAGGAAATGTCTTGTAGCAAAACTACACGACATGACAGGAAATGTCTTGTAGCAAACCTACATTAGATGACCAGGAAATGTCTTGGGAAGTGAAGGCAGCTGGTCTGATACTGACCACGTTACCCGCCCAGTGCCAATTCAATCATTTGGTCGGTCTATTTATGGATCTAGCAACATATACTCAGTGTGCCTTACAGTGTGTACAAGTGTCCTTTCCTTGACTGTTTACACACTACACTAGACAGTCTGAACCTCACAAACTAGACATACTTCAGCTTCATGCTGGAGTTGGTATCCTGTGCCAGTGATGAATGACCATGCCATCTCATCCTTGATGTCACCGTGTGGGTGACATCTTGGAACAGAGTGACAACAATGTTGACACAGCATGGGGCCATCTGAGGACACTTGTGAAGAATATTTCATTGTCTTGACACTGAGAGCTAAGTTCCTTTAACAGATCAGCATAATTGTACATATTTTTTTCAGACTGATTGGTGACTATCTACAGCAAGTTGAAATGGTCACCTTTCAAGAACACTATCACAAGTGACCTTGTGGCTGCAAAGCCTTCATTAGCAAAGACAAGTGGGCACAGATGCAGCTATGTAAACATGTGCATGGAAGAAACTGAAGGTGACTTAACTGTAGGGAAAATACTGAAGCTACTTCTCTGACAAGAGGTAGGTGCCATCAAATGACAAGTCTACTTCCATTCTATCATTTGTGATTGTTCATGTATAGTTGACCGTATCCACGCTCTAATTTTTCTTTTGTATTTGTGCGTTTTACTGTAGTTAAATCTATATCATTTATGATATTTATAGTGTTACGTTAATAATAGATTTATGCTGGTTTATTTGGCTTATGCATGTTGTTGTCTGGCCTAAATAAAACATGACTATAGATTTCAGAAAATCAGTTTTGGCGTGTTTCAGATAAGGAAACGAGTACAATTTTTACTTTATCTGTGCTTTATCTATCAGAAAGATGTATCCAGAGACAAAAGGACATGTACTGTTCAAAAGCTTTTGACAAAATGAAACATCAAGACCTTTTCAATATTTTGCATGAACTCAGCATGGGGGAAAGATCTCAGGATAATAAGGTATATAAACTGGGTGTAAGAATCACCATCAGATACGATGTAGAACTTGGTAATTCATGGCAGTTGAAAGAGGAGTTGGACAAGGATATTTTATAATCATCTGAACTTTTCATTTACAGCATGACACGATTCAGAAACATCTGACATTGTGAGGCGTCTGAGGACAGAATATAAATAATACAATATAAATCTGAGATGACACACCTGTAATAGCAAATTCTGTCAACCATTCTGGGCAAAGTGGTAAGGGAGAGCCAGAAGGTATTATCATTAAATGTCAGCAAAACTAAATGCATGGTGGTTTTGAAGAAAGTACACATTTCAATGTGCTCTCTATATAATAATAGCTTATATATCCGGCAGATAAGCTGGGTTTTTTTTTTTTTATCGAAGCTGCGTAGTGACATCTATACCCAAAGACTTTTACTAGAATAAGTAGCTTTTTGAAAAATAGTACAAGTACACAAATTATTCTTGCTGAAAGATGTGGCTGGTTCAGTATGAATTAAGTAATACTGTTATTGGAAAACTGGAGGAAATAGAGAAGAATGTTGAGAATATCATGGACACAGAAAACAAATACTGAGGTATTTACAGCTACAAGGCATCACAAGCTCATTCACAAAAGACTATACGGAAAAGACACATGACATATATAGAGAAATTAGCCTTATGTGGGGAAATAATAAACAGAGAGAGGCAGAGGACAGCTGAAACAGCTGGGTTATAAATAATATAGATCTACACTAAATTCATTAAAATATCAAATGACAGAGGATTAGAGAGTGATGGTCTGCTCTAGGGCCAGATCCCTGGAGAATTTCATTCTAGTGACCACATTTTTTAGGATGTATCTGTCATCTGTTATCTTTCCCACAAAAGTTGACTTTTGGTCCGCATTTGTTATTAAGTGTAGAGAGAATTTTTTAGCTTAAGTCAAAAAGGTAACCTGGACTGCTTTAAATTTGTTTTTTTGCGCTCGCTCGCTTTGAACTCAAGCGTAGTCCATACACTACTATAGTAGTGATGGACTGGATTTTTCGTGTGGATTAGCTTTCCCTATTAAGTGTCCCTCGCCATCAGGCAAACCCACTCCGACTTCAGAGGTACATCGTCTAGTTGGTCGTGCGTCGAAGTACACTTGTTCCTGCAGCGAGGCGCTGTTGTCATTTGGAGGTGATAGGTTCTATCCCGGTCGGTAACTATTATAGCTTTCAAATTGTATGTTGTCTAGTGCGTCTTCTAGTCTCTACTTCCTTCTTCTCCTTCTGTGAGCGCCAAATAATACTATGTGTGTTTATTTGTGTAATTGTCTTAGTGGCCTCAATGGTGGCCCCCACCCCCACTCCCACTGATTTCTTGTGTTATTTTGAATGCACCTTTTGAGACTGACAATTTTGGAAAGGGGGGAATTATTATTCTTTTGTTCGCTAGGAAGGGGGGAATGACATTTGTCATATGGTGAAAGGGTGCATGGGTCAAAAAAGGTTGAGAACCACTGGTCTAGTTCATTAATTGATGGGCTTGTTGAATAAGTTGCCATTGTTAGTAGAATCTATTTGTGTGGTTTGTCTATCTCTTTGTATCACTATGGCTGCACTCTGTAAACATACAGTGAATAAGTGATCGAGATTTATCTGGATAAAGTATGCCAACATTATATATTGGCCATGTGACCCATCATGTACAGCTCAGTTATTACAAATTTGGGTCTGGTTGCCACGATACCTTGATGACTGAAAAAGGGGTTTGACTAACTGCTACATATAACCCCATGAAAATGATTGTAGAGAGCTGTGTTAGTCTGCAGACTTGCTGCCCCCGTGATGACAGATCACTGCGCAAATCTGAGTGGCCACAGTCACAGCTGTCTCCAGTCACTGATTGTTAGATGCTTGTTGCTGTCTGGTCGCTATGATTTCATGTGGCTCTGAGGTCCTTAACTCCTGTCTTAAAGCTGTCTTGCTAGCATTGTTTTTTGGGTGCTGTGATATGTGGAAACTTGATGGCTCTTATTATGAGATGTTTTTTTTTTTATTTACAATGTATACTGAATTAATTACTGCAGTTATTACAAAAGAAAGCTGTTTAAGATTCTCAGTGAAAAGCTCGTCTGGGGGAAAACACTCATTAGAACATGTGACATCAACACAACCTACAACAACCTCTACCATAATTCTCACAGCTGCCAAGATACATTCCAAGGAGGAAGATAAACCATTTACTGGAGTTCTGATCTAGCTGATGCAGAAAAGAAGCCTGGAAAAAGCGTGAAAATATTTTACGCTCAAATAAAAATCTGACTGATAGATTGGCACATGGAAAAATAACAGTCAGAATAGCAGCTTTGGTTAAATTTTTTAACCCATGAGAACTGAAATCAGTATATAAAAAAATGAGCAGTAAGGCAACAGGACCAGACCAAATAAAAAAGGAGATGATTAGTAAGTAAAGGCCACAGGCAAAAAGATACTTTAATGGTTCTTCAGCACTACATGCAGCATGACTAATGGTTACCAACATACCCCCCAAGAAGTCTTAAAAAGTTATAGACCTGTTCCCAAAAGGCTGAACTTTCTTTTTATAAATGCCCCAGCCAAAACCCCCAAAATAACATTAATAGCATTAGCAGAAAATCCTTATTGTTCAGTTTTGAACGAGCATGCTCTATTAATAGCTATATTATCATATCAGTCCCCAAATGCAACCCTGTGCAAAAATTTCTAAGCTTCATGAAATCATCAAGTGCCCTGCACTTGCGATTATCTGGAGCGGCTTCATGAGAATGACACTGTGCTGGTAAGAGTGGACAACTCAACATTTTTTGGGGTTAACAGTAGAAATGGCCGATTCATGTCAGAGAATATATATATGTGTGGTGTGGGTTTTTTTTTTTTTAAAAATTCTGAACATAGGGCTCTTGTGTCAGTGCTGGCCCATTGTCCCCCCGGTTGTACATCTGCTAGTGGTTTTAGACTTGCTGTACCCAGGGTGACAGATCACTGCGCAAATCTGTTGGCCATGACCACGCTGTCTCCAGTCACTGATTGTTGAGACACTTGTTGGTGCGTGTCACTATGATTTCTTGTGGGTCTGAGGGTGTATTGATTCTGTCTTCAGCTGTCTTGCCAACGTTGATGTTGCATGTCTTTTGATGACTTGTGTCTAGGCTACCAATGTCCCCAAGGTTGTACATTTTTTGTGTAATGTAGACTTGCTGTACCCAGTGATGACAGATCACTGCGCAAATCTGATTGGCCCTGACCACAGCTGTCTCCAGTCACTGATTGTTGAGACACTTGTTGGTGCGTGGTCACTATGATTTCTTGTGGCTCTGAGGGTGTATTGTTCCTGTCTTCAGCTGTCTTGCCAACATTGTATGTTGCAGCTTTTGATGACTTGTGTCTAGGGTAGCCTAATGTCCCCAGGTTGTACATCTATTTGTGTAATGTAACTTGCTGTACCCAGTGATGACAGTCACTGCGCAAATCTGATTGGCCTACCACAGCTGTCTCCAGTCACTGATTGTTTAGAAATTGTTGTGCGTGGTCATATGATTTCTTGTGGCTCTGAGGGTGTATTGATTCCCGTCTTCAGCTGTCTTGCCCAAAGTTGTATGTTGCATGTCTTTTGATGACTTGTGTCTAGGCTAGCCTAATGTCCCCAAGGTTGTACATCTATTTGTGTAATATAGACTTTCTGTACCCAGTAATGACAGATCACGCGCAATCTGATTGACCATGACCACAGCTGTCTCCAGTCACTGATTGTTGAGACGCTTGTCGTGTGTGGTCACTATGATTTCTTGTGGCTCTGAGGGGGGATTTATTCCTGCTTCAAGCTGTCTTGCCAAAGTTGTATGTTGCATGTCTTTTGATGACTTGTGTCTAGGCTAGCCTAATGTCCCCAAAGGGTTTTACATCTATTTGTGTAATTTAGACTTCTGTACCCAGTGATGACAGATCACTGCGCAAATCTGATTGGCCATGGACACAGCTGTCTCCATCACTGATTGTTGAGACGCTTGTCGGTGTGTGGTCACTATGATTTCTTGTGGGTCTGAGGGTGCACTGACTTGGTCTTCAAGCTCTCTTGCCGTGTTGTGTCCGATGACTTGCCTCATGCAATAATATAATGTACATTAAAGACTCCTGACAAGTTTCCTGGGATGTTCTGTTGAATGTTGTGCATACATGTTATGTGAAGCCACTTCCCTATAGTTTGTATACCACTATGGTGTTTAGTTGTTAAGTCTTCTCACTTACCAACTGGTTCAACCCTTCTGCATGAGGGTTGTAGTATGCTCTGTGGGGAACTTGCCTCAAGACATGCCTACTAATTTCTCTGTTGTGAGGAAGGAAATAATCATCTAGTAATTCCATGACATAAAGTATCTAGCAGAGACAACCCTTGTGTATACTTTGTAAAGTTGTACAGGGGACAACAAAAGGGGACCGGGGGTAGTTAAACATGGCTTGATGTGTACATTTTAAAATGTCATCACAGGGGCCCACCATTCTTCTAGGAAAAAATAGAGCCGCACAAACCATGTTTTTTGACTGCTGTCATCAAATTACTGAATACACTAGTTCAGTTCCTCTCAAACTGTATCACTTGCAACCCTCTCATGCTTGTAAAATAACTAATGCCACAAATTTTAAGAAAAATAAAAAATGTGCCCCAAAAGAAATCATTATCCAATAAAGAAATTGAAAAAGACAGAAACTTTGATACCCTGGCTTTTTAATCACAATGAGAATGAGACCTGCTAAGAAGAAGTCAGACAGACTGAAAAATGGCAATATACAGTATTAAGAGCATTGGTACATCACCAGCAAAAAAATTCAAATAAGGACTGTTGAGCACAAAAATCTTTCCTGTGGCAAGATAAGGATATGGGTCATGACCATTTTCTTCTTCTTCTTCTTCTTCAGCGTTCGAGCCATTGAGGTTCTTTGCTGCAGATACAATCCGTCTCCATTCGTCTCTCTGGTGGACCTTCTCTTGCCAGTCGTTGATTCCAAGTGCTTGTAGGTCTGTATATATATTATCTCTCCACCGTCCTTCTTGGTCTACCTCGGGGTCTACGGTCATTTATTTCCTGAGTGTAAGCGAGTTTTGTTTCCCTATTATCTTCCATTCTTTCTATATGCCCCAGCCATTGTAGTCTATTAGCCTTCATGATACCAGTGATTAGCGGGGACTTAAACAGATCATAAATGTCTTTGTTAATTCTTCTTTTCCACTCTCCACTTTGTGTATCCCTAATGGGTCCAAAGATGCGTCTTAAAATTTTGTTCTCAAAGGTTTGTAACAAGGCTTCGTCTCCTTTCGTTGTACTCCAGGTTTCAGAGCCATACAGCACAACTGGTCTGATCAGTGTTTTGTATATTGTGATTTTGGTGTTACGAGATAGCGCCTTTGATTTTAGTAGATGTTGTAGTGCATAGTATATCTTATTTCCAGAATTGATTCTAGTTTGTATTTCTTCCCTTATATGGTTGGAGCAGTTGAAGATGGTACCCAGGTATTTATATGTTTCCATTCTTTTAATGGTCATATTATCTATTTGTATGTGGCCAGAGATTTTGGCCATTCCGTCTCTTGAAATTACCATATATTCTGTCTTATCTTGGTTGATAACCAGCCCATCTGTTGGGCTTTTCCTTTAAGTGAGTCAATATTTCCAATGTCTTTTGTTCACTTTGCCCTATAATATCTATATCATCTGCATAACCAAGCAGCTTGGATGAAAACCGTATCCACGCTCTAATTTTTCTTTGTATTTGTGCGTTTTACGTTAAATCTATATCATTTATGATATTTATAGTGTTACGTTAATAATAGATTTATGCTGGTTTATTTGGCTTATGCATGTTGTCTGGCCTAAATAAAACGTGACTATAGATTTCAAAAAATCATTTTTGGCGTGTTTTCAGATAAGGAAACGAGAACAATTTTTACTTTATCTGTGCTTTATCTATCAGAAGATGTATCCAGAGACAAAAGGACATATACTTGTACTTTATGGGCTGTTCAAAAGCTTTTGACAAAATGAAACATAAAGGCCTTTTTCAATATTTTGCATGAACTCAGCATGGGGGAAAGATGTCAGGATAATAAGGTATATAACTGGGTGTAAGAATCACCATCAGATATGATGTAGAACTTGCTAATTCATGCAGTTGAAAGAGAGTTGGACAAGGATATTTTATAATCATCTGAACTTTTCATTTACAGCATGACACGATTCAGAAACTCTGACATCGTGGGGCGTCTGAGGACAGAATATAAATAATACAATATAAATCCGAGATGAACACCTGTATAGCAAATTCTGTCAACCATTCTGGGCAAAATGGTAAGGAAGAGCCAGAAGGTATTATCATTAAATGTCAGCAAAACTAAATGCATGGTGGTTTTGAAGAAAGTCACCATTTCAATGTGCTCTTTATATAATAACAGCTTACATATCTGGCAGATAAGCTGTTTTTTTTTTTTAATTATATCGAAGCTACGTAGTGACCATCTATACCTAAAGACTTACTAGAATAGTAACTTTTCGAAAAATAGTACAAGTACACAAATTATTCTTGCTGAAAGAGTGGCTGTGTTCAGTATGAATAGTAATACTGTTATTGGAAAACTGGAGGAAATAGAGAAGAATGTTGAGAATATCGTGGAACAGAGAAAACAAATACTGAGGTATTTACAGCTACAAGCATAACAAGCTCATTCTAAAGGACTATACGGAAAAGACACATGACAGATATTAGAGAAATTAGCCTTATGTGGGGAAAATAATAAACATGAGAGGCAGAGGAAGAGACAGATGCCTGAGGACAGCTGAAACAGCTGGGTTATAAATAATATAGATCTACACTAAATTCATTTAAATATCAAATGACAGAGGATTAGAAAGTGATGGTCTGCCATGTCTGCTCTAGGCCAGATCCCTGGAGAATTTCATACTAGTGACCACATTTTTTAGGATGTATCTGGTCATCTGTTATCTTTCCCACAAAAGTTGACTTTTGGTCCGCATTTTGTTATTAATTGTAGAGGAGAATTGTTTAGCTTAAGTCAAAAGGTAACCTGGACTGCTTTAAATTTGGTTTTTTTGCTCAGCCTCGCTTTGAACTCAGAAGCGTAGTCCATACACTACTATAGTAGTGATGGACTGGATTTTTCGTGTGGATTAGCTTTCCCTATTAAGTGTCCCTCGCCATCAGGCGAACCCTACTCCTGACTTCAGAGGTACATCGTCTAGTTGGTCGTGCGTCGAAGTACACTTGTTCCTGCAGGGAGGCGCCGTTGTCATTTCGAAGGCGATAGGTTCTATCCCGGTCTGTAACTATAGCTTTCAAATTTTATGTTGTCTAGTGCGTCTTCTAGTTCCTACTTCTTTTTCTCCTTCTGTAGCGTCAAATAATACTATGTGTGTTTATTTGTGTAATTGTCTTAGTGGCCTCAATGTGCGCGCGGCCCCCCCCCCCCCCCCCCTCATTGAATTTCTTGTGTTATTTGAATGCACCTTTTGAGACTGACAATTTGGAAAGGGGGGAATTATTATTCTTTCGTTCGCTTGGAAGGGGGGAATGACATTTTGTCATATGGTGAAAGGGTGCAGTGGGTCAAAAAAGGTTGAGAACCACTGGTCTAGTTCATTAATTGATGGGCTTGTTGAATAAGTTCCATTGTTAGTAGAAAATCTATTTGTGTGGTTTGTCTATCTCTTTGTATCACTATGGCTGCACTCTGTAACATACAGTGAATGAAGTGATCGAGATTTATCTGGATAAAGTATGCCAACATTATATATTGGCCATGTGACCCATCATGTACAGCTCAGTTATTACAAATTTGGGTCTGGTTGCCACGATACCTTGATGACTGAACAAGGGTTTGACTAACTGCTACATATAACCCCATGTAAATGATTGTAGAGAGCTGTGTTAGTCTGCAGACTTGCTGTGCCCAGTGATGACAGATCACTGCGCAAATCTGAGTGGCCACAGTCACAGCTGTCTCCAGTCACTGATTGTTGAGATGCTTGTTGCTGTCTGGTCGCTATGATTTCATGTGGCTCTGAGGGTACCTTAACTCCTGTCTTAAAGCTGTCTTGCTAGCATTGTGTTTTGGGGTGCTGTGATATGTGGTAACTTGATGGCTCTTATTATGAGATGTTTTGTTTTGTATTTACAATGTATACTGAATTAATTACTGCAGTTATTACAAATGAAAGCTGTTTAAGATTCTCAGTGAACAGCTCGTCTGGGCAGGACACACTCATTAGAACATGTGACATCAACACAACCTACAACAACCTCTACCATAATTCTCACAGCTGCCAAAGATACATTCCAAGGAGGAAGATAAACCATTTACTGGAGTTCTGATCTAGCTGATGCAGAAGAGAAGCCTGGAAAAAGCGTGAAAAATATTTTAACGCTCAAATAAAAATCTGACTGATAGATTGGCACATGGAAAAATAAGTCAGAATAGCAGCTTTTGGTTAACTTTTCAGCCCATGAGAACTGAAATCAGTATATAAAACAATGAGCAGTAAGGCAACAGGACCAGACCAAATAAAAATGTGAGATGATTAGTAAGTAAAGGCCACAGGCAAAAAAGATACTTTAATGGTTCTTCAGCAGCTACATGCAGCATGACTAATGGTTACCAACATACCCACCAAGAAGTCTTAAAAAGTTATAGACCTGTTTCCCAACAGGCTGAACTTTCTTTTTATGAAATGCCCCAGCCAAAACCCAAAACTAACATTAATAGCATTAGCAGAAACAGATCCTTATTGTTCAGTTTTGAACAGAGCATGCTGCTATTAATAGCTATATTAATCATATCAGTCCCCAACATGCAACCCTGTGCAAATATTTTCTAAGCTTCATGAAATCATCAAGTGCCCTGCACTTGCGATTATCTGGAGCGGCTTCATGAGAATGACACTGTGCTGGTAAGAGTGGACAACTCAACAGTTTTGGGATTAACAGTAAGAACTGGCTGATTCATGTCAGAGAATATATATATATGTGTGGGTGTGGGTTTTTTTTTTTTTTTAATATTCTGAACATAGGTCTCTTGTGTCAGTGCTGGCCCATTGTCCCCAAGGTTGTACATCTGCTAGTGTAATGTAGACTTGCTGTACCCAGTGATGACAGATCACTGCGCAAATCTGATTGGCCATGACCACCGCTGTCTCCAGTCACTGATTGTTGAGACACTTGTTGGTGCGTGGTCACTATGATTTCTTGTGGCTCTGAGGGTGTATTGATTCCTGTCTTCAAGCTGTCTTGCCAACGTTGTATGTTGCATGTCTTTTGATGACTTGTGTCTAGGCTAGCCTAATGTCCCCAAGGTTGTACATCTATTTGTGTAATGTAGACTTGCTGTACCCAGTGATGACAGATCACTGCGCAAATCTGATTGGCCATGACCACAGCTGTCTCCAGTCACTGATTGTTGAGACACTTGTTGGTGCGTGGTCACTATGATTTCTTGTGGCTCTGAGGGTGTATTGATTCCTGTCTTCAAGCTGTCTTGCCAACGTTGTATGTTGCATGTCTTTTGATGACTTGTGTCTAGGCTAGCCTAATGTCCCCAAGGTTGTACATCTATTTGTGTAATGTAGACTTGCTGTACCCAGTGATGACAGATCACTGCGCAAATCTGATTGGCCATGACCACAGCTGTCTCCAGTCACTGATTGTTGAGACACTTGTTGGTGCGTGGTCACTATGATTTCATGTGGCTCTGAGGGTGTATTGATTCCTGTCTTCAAGCTGTCTTGCCAACGTTGTATGTTGCATGTCTTTTGATGACTTGTGTCTAGGCTAGCCTAATGTCCCCAAGGTTGTACATCTATTTGTGTAATATAGACTTGCTGTACCCAGTAATGACAGATCACTGCGCAAATCTGATTGACCATGACCACAGCTGTCTCCAGTCACTGATTGTTGAGACGCTTGTCGGTGTGTGGTCACTATGATTTCTTGTGGCTCTGAGGGTGTATTGATTCCTGTCTTCAAGCTGTCTTGCCAACGTTGTATGTTGCATGTCTTTTGATGACTTGTGTCTAGGCTAGCCTAATGTCCCCAAGGTTGTACATCTATTTGTGTAATTTAGACTTCTGTACCCAGTGATGACAGATCACTGCGCAAATCTGATTGGCCATGGACACAGCTGTCTCCAGTCACTGATTGTTGAGACGCTTGTCGGTGTGTGGTCACTATGATTTCTTGTGGCTCTGAGGGTGCACTGACTTGGTCTTCAAGCTCTCTTGCCAGTGTTGTGTCCGATGACTTGCCTCATGCAATAATATAATGTACATTAAAGACTCCTGACAAAGTTTCCTGACATGTTTTGTTGAATGTTGTGCATACATGTTATGTGAAAGCCACTTCCCTATATGGTTGTATACCAGCTATGGTGGTTGTTAAGTCTTCTCACTTACCAACTGGTTCAACCCTTCTGCATGAGGGATTGTAGTATGCTCTGTGGTGAACTTGCCTCAAGACATGCCTACTAGATTTCTCTGTTGGTGAGGAGAGAACTAATCATCTAGTAATTCCATGACATAATGTAGTCTAGCAGAGACAACCCTTGTGTATACTTTGTAAAGTTGTACAGGAGACAACAAAGGAGACCTGGGGGTGTAGTTAAACATGGCTTGATGTGTACATTTAAACTGTCATCACAGGGGGCCCACCATTCTTCTAGGAAAAAATAGAGCCAGCACAAACCATGTTTTGACTGCTGTCATCAAGTTACTGAATACACTAGCTCAGTTCCTCTCAAACTGTATCACTTGCAACCCTCTCATGCTTGTAAAATAACTAGATGCCACAACTTTTTAAGAAAAATAAAATAATGTGCCCCAAACGAAATCATTATCAGCAATAAAGAAATTGAAATGACAGAAAACTTGAATCCCTGGCTTTTTAATCAACAATGAGAATGAGACCTGCTAAGAAGAAGTCAGACAGACTGAATATGGCAATGCAAAAGTTAAACAGTATTAAGAGCATATGGTACATCACCAGCAAACAAATTCAAATAAGGACTGTTGAGCACATAATCTTTCCTGTGGCAAGATAAGGATATGGGTCATGAACCATTTTCTTCTTCTTCTTCTTTTTCAGCGTTCCGAGCCATTAAGGTTCTTTGCTGCAGATAAAATCCGTTTCCATTCGTCTCTCTGGTGGACCTTCTCTTGCCAGTCGTTGATTCCAAGTGCTTGTAGGTCTGTATATGTATTATCTCTCCACCGCCTTCTTGGTCTACCTCAGGGGTCTACGGTCATTTATTTCCTGAGTGTAAGCGAGTTTTGTTTCCCTATTATCTTCCATTTTCTATATGCCCCAGCCATTGTAGTCTATTAGCCTTCATGATACCAGTGATTAGCGGGGACTTAAACAGATCATAAATGTCTTTGTTACTTCTTCTTTTCCACTCTCCACTTTGTGTATCCCTAATGGGTCCAAAGATGCGTCTTAAAATTTTGTTCTCAAAGGTTTGTAACAAGGCTTCGTCTCCTTTCGTTGTACTCCAGGTTTCAGAGCCATACAGCACAACTGGTCTGATCAGTGTTTTGTATATTGTGATTTTGGTGTTACGAGATAGCGTCTTTGATTTTAGTAGATGTTGTAGTGCATAGTATATCTTATTTCCAGAATTGATTCTAGTTTGTATTTCTTCCCTTATGATGTTGGAGCAGTTGAAGATTGTACCCAGGTATTTGTATGTTTCCAGTTCTTTTAATGGTCATATTATCTATTTGTATGTGGCCAGAGTTTTTGGCCATTCCGTCTCTTGAAATTACCATATATTCTGTCTTATCTTGGTTGATAACCAGCCCCATCTGTTGGGCTTTTTCCTTTAAGTGAGTCAATATTTCCAATGTCTTTTGTTCACTTTGCCCTATAATATCTATATCATCTGCATAACCAAGCAGCTTGGATGTTCCTCCAATATCACATTCCTCCTTTACCTTCCTTACAACTTTCTCTAGAGCCAGATTGAAGAGTAGCCGCGATAGTGCATCACCCTGTTTCAAGCCAGATGTTATTTGGAAGGGGTCTGATTTCCTGCCTTTATATGTTACTATATTATAAGTATCTTCCATGCATAGTCTGGTCATGTTGATTAACTTCCTTGGTATTCCAAATTCCTGCATAGCATTCCATAGACTATTCCTATGGACACTATCATAAGCCTTTTTAAAATCCACAAAAATGTTATGGAGATCTCTTTTATATTCCCAATTTTTCTCGGCTATTTGTCGTAAGATAAATATCTGATCTATTGTTGATCTGTTTTGTCTAAAACCCGCCTGGTAGTCACCTAATATGTCTTCTGAATATGGTTTTAGTCTATTTAGTAATACTGCGGATAGTATCTTATAGCTTGTGGACAGTAGTGATATTCCTCTATAATTTCCACATTGGAACTTGTCTCCTTTCTTAAAGATAGGTATCAATAATGACTCTTTCCAGTCATGGGGTAATTCTTCTGTCCTCCAGATTTTTATTATTAGTTCGTATAGCTTTAGATGTAATGCATGGCCACCTGCCTTTATAAATTCAGCAGCAATTCCATCAGTCCCAGTTGCCTTATTGTTTTTAAGTCGTGTGATTACATATAGGATTTCTTCAAATGTAGGTTCTTCAATTTGTGGTTCGCATGTTAGAACCTCTTCCTGTGGGAAAATGTTACTTGGAGCTTCACAATTTAGTAATTCAACAAAATATTCTTTCCATGTGTTGCACATTTCCTCATTGGTTTTTATCATATTCCCATTATTGTCTTTTAAACCATATGTGTTTTGTTGGTGCCCTCGTTTCATTGACTTCAGTTCTTTAAAAAAATTTCTGGATTCATTTTTCTGGTGATTAGTTTCCATGTCTTTGATTATATTACTCATATATTCTCGCTTCTGCTGTCGGACTATTTTTGTAGCCTCTTTACATTCATTTCTATAATGCTCTTCCTTTTGGATGTTGTTGATGTCATTTAACCATAAATGTCTGGCATTCTTTTTCCTAATGACTGCTTCTTCACATTTTTGATTGAACCATCTGTTCTTTCTATGCGTGGTTAACACACCGAGACATTCTTCTGCGGTAGATTGAATAGTATTCTTGATGTTCAACCAAGTTTGGTCAACGCTTTCCTCCAAAGGGTTTTGCAGAGTTTCAAGTTTACATTTTATTTCATCTGTAAATTTCTCTTTGACTGTAATTTCTTGTAGTTTTTCTCTGTTATATGTTGGGTGTAATCTTTGTAATTTAGTATAGAAAGCTCTCTTAAGTTTTATTTTAAATTTTGCTCCAACAAGGAAGTGGTCACTGTGGCACTCAGCTCCTCTATAACTTCTAACTTGCTGTATGTTTGATGTATTTCTGTTGTTAATTAAAATGTGATCTATTTGATTATATGTTCTCTTGTCACTTGATTTCCAAGTTTGTTTGTGTATATCCTTTCTTTGTAGTCTGGTACTGCTAATCTGCAGTCCTTTGGCTTCTGCCAGGTTGATGACTCTCCATCCATTATCTTTGAAGTTGTATGTAGGCTTTCCATACCGGCCACTTTTTTATTAGTTTGCTCTCTACCTATTTTTGCATTGAAGTCTCCCAGCACAATCAGGATGTCCTGTTTGGGGGTTTCTTCTATGACATCTTCCAGATCATTATAAAAGTCTTCTTTAATATCATCTTCTTTCTTTTCAGTAGGTGCATGTACATTAATCATCGTTATATTTTTCCATTTACCTTTTATTCATAATTTACTAATCCTGTCATTAACAGCTTTAAAGTTTAAAACGTTCCCCCATAACTCTTTTTTGATGACAAATCCTGTTCCTAATTCATGTTTATTTTGGGTGTTTCCTCCATATACTATAATCATTCCATTTTGCTCTAAAGTACCCTCTCCTGGCCACCTTATTCCTTGAATTGCTGTTATATCCATTTGATATTAAACCAGCTCCCGGTTTAGTTCTTTGACCGCTCCAGCTCGATATAGTGTCCGTACATTCCATGTTCCAAATCTCAAAAGTCCTTTAACGTTCCAAGGTCGTCCAGATAAGTCAGTCCGAATTTGAGGCTCATGTATCTGTTTCGTAACAAAAAAGGTTTTTACAAAGGTGGGGATGTTAACCCCACGCTTCAACCCGCAACCTGGAGGACCAGGGTGTTTCTCTTAGTTAGTTAGTTAGTTAGTTAGTCGACAGATCATCCTCGTTGCACATCGAACCATTCAGTCCATAAGTGCTCGGATCCCCTCCTCAGCAAATCCCGCAGCGTGTAGCGGCTAACGACGCCAGTTCTGTGTTGGTTTATCAATCTTCTTTGGCTTCCTGCGTAGTGTTCTTGTTTGGCCACCCCTCTTTTAATTTGCTGCTCCCGCAGTCTGGCCATTGTTGTAGATTCACAGTCATCACTTGGTTCTTGCAAAAGTCTCACTTCTCGTAGAGCATTCAGAATGTCAGCCTGGTCCATGGCGCGTCCGCCCTCCACAGTAGCCTCACCTGCGAGCTTGTCAGCCCGCTCATTTCCTTGTACTCCCGCATGACCTGGCACGAAGATGAAACTAATCTTTGCCAGCCGAGACCGCTTCAGAGGCAGCAACCATTCTCTTCGGATCGACCCCTCCTCTATCCTCTTGATCATGTTCATTGAGTCGCTAAGGAAACAAGCCCTAGTGAATGTCTGTGTCTCGAGCCATGTTATTGCTTTACTTACTGCCATGACTTCCATGGTCAGGCTACTTGTGGTTTCAGTGAAAGCACCAGAGTCCTCCTTCACAATTCTCCCTCCGGCCCGAGCTGTAAAGGCCCATGAGCTTCTCACATGTCGGACGACCGACCCATCTGTGTAGATGACCGCGTCACCGTCTAGCGAATTCTCGAAAATCAACGCTTGTACTTCAGCCTCAACAGCAGCCGGATTTTCTTGTCTGCATTTTCTATCTAGTTGGATGCAAACTGAAAAGGATGTGCAGAAGTCTGTTGGCACTTGCACCCACTCCTCGCCAGGTTCTAAGTCCTCAAGTGAACACACCTGTTGAAGAATGTCTTCGGCTTGACCCATCCACGACCGTCCTCTTTTTAACCTGCTGCCCTTCACCTTCCTAATTTCGCTATGCAGTGGATGTTGTGTGTTTGCGTTAATTCTGAGGTAGGCGCGTGCCCTGCAAACTTGTATTCTCTCTTCAATGGTTGGAAAATCAAGAAGGTAGCGCATCGCCCTGCATGCTGTATCTCTTGTACATCCAAGAATAATGCGCATTGCTTCATTCTGTATCCTTCCATCCTTTCTATCTGCGTATGGCTGAGAGTCAGGATTGCCAGTGCATACTCCAAAACAGACATGACCAGCCCCTCGTACAGAAGACATAGATGGCGCTGCTCACAGTTTGCTGCCGCCATCACCCGCATCGCTGCCAAACCCCGCTTGGCCTTTGTTATCACCTGGTCTATGTGCACATTATAAGCAAGGCTTCGATCAAACCGTGTTTCTCTTTGTCTGTTCTCTACCCTTTGACCTGTCCGGCTTGGGAGGCCCTGCTGGTAGCTACGCTACCGCCGGCATAGCTCTCAGGGTCATTGAGAAACTCAAGCTCCCCCACCACAACAAGGTGGAAACACCATCGGGGGAGATGAACCATTTTACAATCGCTAAAAAAAAAAAAGCACTAGGAAACGTGTGGACAACTACTGATCAGTGGTGCTGCTACTTTTACTACTACTTTACTTATCCATATAGTTTCTTTAGGCTCTCCCTCTTCTCTCTTCCCCCCCCCCCACCACCACAATCTGTCTCTCTTTACTGTTCTACTGCTTTTACAACTACAACGTGTGTGCTCATCATCACTTATCGATCTAGACTGCACCATGGCCAACCAATACTGTTACAGACTCACACATTTTGGATATATCCACTAGGATACTCCTCTTCACTTTTAGACTCGGCCAGTCATCATATCTTAACTTTCTCTTCTTTCCCACCTGCCCTTTTCTGTCATCCTCCACACCTTCGTGTATATGTACAAACACACCCCACGACTGTACATTTTCATACTGCCTGCTATAAGCTATCTTCATCCAATGTTAACTGTTTCATATTCGAAGCCTCTGAGATCAGAGCCACAGGTTTTCATTTTCTTTCATTCTGTTTATTCTGCCTGAATTTGGTCACTGTAGAGCTATCTCCGTGGTTTATATGTTGTTTTGTTTTCTTCTTCTTTGCGTGTGAAGGCCTGTCGTCACAACTTCCTCTGTTTAATGTAATTGTATTTTGCCTTGCTTAGTTTTCCCACGCTTAACGTGTTTATATTGTTTACTGCCACGGTGGAGGCAATGACGATTGCTACTGATGCTGTTATTGCTACTACTGATCCTGCTGCTGCTTCTTCTTCTGTTTCATTTTGCTGTTATATCAAAGGGAAGTAGGAGCTCTGGTGTCTGCCTTACACAGTGTGACACCTCTAGTATGTTACTAGGGCCTGTATGGGGAAGACCAGAATAGTATCAGTCCAGTGTATGGTTGGAGGCCACTAGGGGAGGTTGGGGTAGGGTTCACTACCTCACACCAGTGAAAACATTAGCTGCACGTACAACTACCAGCCTCAGGTGTCTTACATGTAGCAGTATTCTGATGCATCAGTGAAAGTGCTTTAACGCATTCTCACATCTTTATCAGATACACGTTTGGTGACCAAAACACTTGTTCTTGACTCCTTCAGTTCCAGATAGTTATTGCTTTTACTGTCTCTAGTTTTTATTGTATGAGATCAATGTCAGACAGATAAGGTACATCAGTCATTTTCAGAGACGGCTCTTTGTTAATGAGCGTGCTTGGGGAGGTACAAGAAGAAGACAATATTACATGTAGGTAGCCATCAAGAGATGGACGGGAGGAAAACTTCATAGATGCACAGCGAAGATGCAGGACAAAGGGTATTTGAGACTCATTATTTCTTACCATTAGTGCAGATTGCTCTTGATGATGGTGCATTATTTTCAGTGTTATTGTCTTAGTTGTTTCATGACTCATTCATCATCAAGTAGTTGCTGTAACATTTTCTGATTGTGTTTATAAACGTCTTTTATTAAGAGAATTAAAAATATTTACACTTTCATTTTCAGTGTCCTAACAGTGATGTCATAATCAGCAGTCTCTGCTCCAGACCAGGCCGTTGAATACAAACTTGAGTAGATCCAGTTCCTGAATGGGCTCATTTGGATTCTTCGTTGGCATCATTTGTGGTTGATGCTGCTGAGCTACCACTTGAGTAGCCAGATGTTTCTTCTCAGTGTCTTTCAGGATGGAACAGATGTGAATTTCTGTGAAGATTTAAGCCAGCGTTTAAATTGGCTTCAATTAAGGAACTGTTACAGGTTATAAGTTCTTGTCAGTTGGTGTAGATGGGTTTGCTTCTGACAGGGGGAGATGCCGTTTCAAGCTGGGCAGCCCTGGGCCAATTGAGTGCTGATTCGCCTCAGCCTGCCTGCTTCAGTTCAATGGGTGCTTGGGGATAGGACAAATCTGAATTGCAGGCAGGTACTACTGAAAAGAAAAATAGAAACCTCAAGCCAAAGTGCTTGCATTGTGCTTTGACACCTTAGACACAGCCAGCAGGGAGAACATTTGGGGGGGAGGGGGGAGAAGAGGGCTGGAGCCAGAAGGGGTATAAGGAAAACGGATCATTTGGGGCTAAGAACGTACTGGTTGGGTTTTGGAATTGTCGTAGTGCAAAGCAGTGAGGACCAATATTGGAGAAACTGATCTACAATTTTGTTGTTCTGATGTTACAAGAACTGAAGACAAACTCATTTAAGTGGCTATACGTTACATTAACCCAACCGGGCAGGCTCTGGCTTACAGCATTCGATACTGAAAGTGAGTGGATGGGGTCAGGGAATGCAGATTAAAATCGGAAGATACAGCTGAAACCTAATAAATATGTGTGGGAATCTTGCGTAAGGAGAGAGTCGGGCCTGGTCGAAAGGTTCAGCGGATACCTCTGGTACCAGGTATGTGGTGACTTTACGCATCATAGAGGGGGACAGGTCGGAAGAGAACAGACAGGGTACTGCTCTTGCTGAAGCCTTGTTTGAGATGCTTCGTTTAATATGTTGAAAAGTTCCTAATCGCTTGTCAATTCTTATAGATCCTCATTGTCGGTAATAAATGTTCTTTATTATTCTCAGATCGTTACCTTCATCGTTTAAAATTTCCAACATTCTAATCATTTTGTGTTTTTCCTTATCAAATGCCTTAGTGTAATTAATAAAGCACAAATAAATATATTTATTTCAGTAATTTGTTTATGTTAATGTTCTCAGGATGTATATGATGTTGTTTGTACTGTTGCCTTCCACAAATCCACACTGCTCATCTCCAGTTTCTGGTTATATTTTATTTATAATTCTTATTTGTCACTAATTGTGCTATATTCTGCACAATCCATTGTACCAGATTTCTTTGTTAGAGTTGATTACCTCTGAAGTTGGAGTGTTCGCCCTATGGCGAGGGACAGTGGTAATTGGGAAAGCTAATCCACATCAAAAATGATTCCAGTGCACTAAAAGTGGCAACACGTGTATGGACTACACTTGAGTCCAAAGCGAGCGGGCGTAAAGAAAAACAAATGACAAGAGATCATTGGATATATTCATCATTTTTCATGCTGATAAGCGTGGACAGTCACGATTCGCCATTTCACTCGATTACCAGAGTCGTGGATCAGCTCAGTGTTCTTGTTTCGGCCATACCATTTGGCCAAGCCATCCAGGCATTTACCTCTGTCTTCCTCTTGTTCTCTTCCCCTCGATCTTGCCAGTTGTCACCAAGTTCTCCAATTTATTTCTGTCCATCTATTTTATTTTGTTCTGCCCTTCTTGCAGTTATCTATTCTTTGTCCATTAAGCAACTGGTACATAACAGCTGTGTGGGACACAAGGATACGTGAGTGAAGTAACATCTGTCTTGTATAGGAGTTCATGTAACATCTGGATGGTACAGAAGGATTTAACATGAACAAGTGGGATAGAGTGAGGTAATGTAATAGCTGTCGGGCAGAAGGAGTCACATTAACATATGGGACAGAGTTAATGTAACATCTGTGTGGTACACAAGGAGTTATATGAACATGTGGGATAGAGTGAATGTAACAACAGTGTGGGACAGAAGGAATCTGTGTAACAAATGTATGGGACAGAAGGAGTTACATGAACAAGTGGGAAAGATAAAACATCGACAAGTTGATGTAGTTACCTCCCGTTGTCTCCGTTAATGGCATTGACTCTTTGATGTAGTTACTTTGGTGTCTTCGTTAATTACATCGACTGATGTATTTACTTCCGGTGTCTTCGTTAATTACGTTGATTCTGATGTAGTTACTTGTGGTGTCTCCGTTAATGGCATTGACTCTTTGATGTAGTTACTTCCGGTGTCTCAGCTATTCATTTTGGCTAGTTGATGTAGCGGCTCCAGGTGTCTCTGGGGCCTACCGTTTTGTCAGCCATTAATTAGGGATTTAAGAGCCGAGTGGCTTAGATGCACGACTTCCGTCTCTAACTGGAAAGACCTGGTTTAATTTACACCGTGGACGGTATAGATCTTAACAAATTAGGAACAAGATGATATACTCTCTTTCCGAATCATGCGATAGTGGATTGGACATGTAGACTTTTCGGATAAGCTCGAAGAACTCTAAGAATTAATGCTCAAGTGAAACTTCCCTCGGCAGTTGGATATAGAAAACAGCATGCTGGTTAAGCCACTGTGCAGAAAATATTTCAAAATTAAGTGCTATAACCCCCCCCCCCCCCCCCCCCCCCCCCTTTTCAAACAAAGTCATGTGAATGTCGTAGCATAATATTTAGTTCTGTTTATATGATGACTGGATAAACTTAGCTCTGTTTTTATGGTGACTGATAAACTTAGCTCTGTTTATATAGTGACTGGATAAACTTAGCTCTGTTTATATGGTGACTGGATAAACTTAGCTCTGTTTATATGGTGACTGGATAAACTTAGCTCTGTTTATATGGTGACTGGATAACGTTAGCTCTGTTTATATGGTGACTGGATAAACTTAGCTCTGTTTATATGGTGACTGGATAAACTTAGCTCTGTTTTTATGGTGACTGGATAAACTTAGCTCTGTTTATATGGTGACTGGATAAACTTAGCTCTGTTTATATGGTGACTGGATAAACTTAGCTCTGTTTATATGGTGACTGGATAAACTTAGCTCTGCTTATATGGTGACTGGATAAACTTAGCTCTGCTTATATGGTGACTGGATAAACTTAGCTCTGTTTATATGGTGACTGGATAAACTTAGCTCTGTTTATATGGTGACTGGATAAACTTAGCTCTGTTTATATGGTGACTGGATAAACTTAGCTCTGTTTATATGGTGACTGGATAAACTTAGCTCTGTTTATATGGTGACTGGATAAACTTAGCTCTGTTTATATGGTGACTGGATAAACTTAGCTCTGTTTATATGGTGACTGGATAAACTTAGCTCTGTTTTTATGGTGACTGGATAAACTTAGCTCTGTTTTTATGGTGACTGGATAAACTTAGCTCTGTTTTTATGGTGACTGGATAAACTTAGCTCTGTTTATATGGTGACTGGATAAACTTAGCTCTGTTTATATGGTGACTGGATAAACTTAGCTCTGTTTATATGGTGACTGGATAAACTTAGCTCTGTTTATATGGTGACTGATAAACTTAGCTCTGTTTATATGGTGACTGGATAAACTTAGCTCTGTTTATATGGTGACTGGATAAACTTAGCTCTGTTTATATGGTGACTGGATAAACTTAGCTCTGTTTTTATGGTGACTGGATAAACATAGCTCTGTTTTTATGGTGACTGGATAAACTTAGCTCTGTTTATATGGTGACTGGATAAACTTAGCTCTGTTTATATGGTGACTGGATAAACTTAGCTCTGTTTATATGGTGACTGGATAAACTTAGCTCTGTTTATATGGTGACTGGATAAACTTAGCTCTGTTTATATGGTGACTGGATAAACTTAGCTCTGTTTTTATGGTGACTGGATAAACTTAGCTCTGTTTATAAGACGACTAGAACTTGCCATCATGTCATAAGTCAGCCATATGTTTAACCTACAGTCCTGCTGATGTGGTGATTGAATCATCTATAGAACCTTTCGACATCATTAGGAAGTCATATGTTCGACAGTCAGTTTTGTATTTAGTGACTTATTCAGCTAAACCATAACACCATATGTAGTGAACAAGTCGGATAACTTTCCTAAACATGAAGTGGCTAACATTGAACAAGAACAGGATAGTTATTTAGTTATTTATGTATTGTTACTTCTGGCCATCTACGCTTGCTTGACGACCCGGTGCTCATGTGTTCAAATCTCCATCAAGACAGGATTTTGTTTTGTTTTTTTATATTGACCTGGGCTCTCACGTCAGAGCACCATAAAATGGATACTATGAAATATAATGGATACTATGAAATGTTCTGGGTAATAATGGCGGCCAGGTGACCATATCGCCCATAGAGTGCCCATTTATCTATTCAATACAAGTATGAGACCGTAGCACATACACTGTACTTAGTACGCCTAAGGGCGTGGTTAAAAGTAACCTTTGCTTAAAGATCACATCTGAATTAAAATACCTGCAGAGGTAAGGCATGTCACATGTGCCGGTGTTATATATGACACTTCATTTGTGTATCTGGAGCACACATGTTATCTTTCACCCTTACTTTAATTAGTGGCATGGATTATCACCCTAGGTAGAGAGATTAGTAGCAAAGCACGAAACACAATGACATTGTTTCCTCCAGTACTGTCAGCTACAAGAAGACATAAAGAAGTATTTGAAGCGGACTTACTTCTAGTATTTGTACTAACCCATTCTGATTGCTTGGGCAATAGTTGCCTGAAATATATGAACCGCTTCTGTGCCATGTGAGGTGGGACAATTGAGAGAAACAGTAATCATGTTACTGCATGTGGGTTCAGCATGGTCGGCTCATGAAATATACATACATTGTAAACCCTTCATCTGTTAGTAGGTGATATTGTAGCGGCTGCAGTGCCAGCTTCCCAGCTCAGCTACAGTCTTCGGTAGTAACAGGCTTTGATCTTTCCTGGCTAATGCATACCTGGGAGTGTCTGGACGTACGTGTGCTATATAGAAATAGAAACGTTAGTTACATTTCCTTTACATGACGTCGCAATCAACCCCAGCTTTGAAAAAAAAAGGGGGGGGGGAGTATTTGTAATTTTCTAGACAATTATACTTACTGAAGTTTGTCATTGTTTTCTAAACGACCGAGACTCATGTTATTGCTAAAATCAACGCAAAGTGATTTGCTCCCAAAGCAATTTTTTTAAATTTATTTTTTATTTCGCATATCCTTTACAGGACATTTCAGTCAACACCAGAATTTTTCAGCTGCTGTTGATGTCTTGGCAAGATAACGCTCAGTAGTTTGCCATTGCTTTCTGAGCGACCGGCCCACATACCCCCGTAAGTAACCAACGCGACGTGATCGACTACCGAATCTCGCGTAGCTGCGTTACCCACGTGAATATATGGGATTATGGAGAAAGTCTTTAACCCCTAAGCCAGGGAAACTGGCCAAAGCAAATACTGAACGTAAAATTGTTTAGGAAATTAGCCCTGGGTTGTGGTTGATCGCAACGTCCCTGCAAACTATATGAATTTACAAAACAAATACAATACATATCTTGAATCTTGCCGCTACAAAACAAATACAATACATATCTTCAATCTTGCCGCTGCAGTTAGCGATGCATACATCTTACCTCTAAGCCTTTGTCTTCTTCTTGATAAATGTCAGATAAGATAAGCAATAAATGCTGGCAAAGATAGTATCATCTGTGGTAACTTAAATTGTTTACATAGCTGCGTGTCAGACAGAAGGGTGGTAGACTTCGTTATCAGTTGTTTAGTCATGTTCGTGTTGATACTTGCTGGCAAGAAAATAACGTTTGTATTGTTTGCCGTTGCAATGGTAGTTCGACCAGATGTCTGCTGTCTGCCAACAATGTAAAGGGCGTTAAAACTGTGGCCCTGTGTGTCAATTCAACAGCGTGTTTTCACTTTAAATATACATGGCAGACAGCTCCTGTTTGCATCTACAGGCTGAGATCGAAAATGAACGACAAAGTTAGCAAGAATGACAGATTTTTAGAGGCAAGGAATGGATAACTCAGTCCTTCAGCTATGATCTACTTAAGAAACGTAATATGTAGAAACATAAACTGCATCTGTTGCTGTTGTGGTCAAGGAACACACTCATCCCTTTAAACAAGCCACACACTCATGCTTTTACACAAACAACACATTCCTTTACGACACGCTAATTTATTTAACAAGCAACACACATTCCTTCACACGTACAAACACACACATTCCTTTACATAAGCAACACATTTATTCCGTTACACAAGAAACACTCCTTAATTTACACACGCGACATACTCATTCCTTTACACATGCGACATTCATTCCTTTACATAAGCAACACATTTATTCCGTTACACAAGAAACACTCCTTAATTTACACACTCGGCATACTCATTCCTTTACACACGCGACACACTCATTCCTTTACACACGCGACATTTGTTCCTTTATATAAGCAACACATTTATTTGGTTACACAAGAAACACTCCTTAATTTACACACGCGACATACTCATTCCTTTACACATGCGACATTCATTCCTTTACATAAGCAACACATTTATTCCGTTACACAAGAAACACTCCTCAATTTACACACTCGGCATACTCATTCCTTTACACACGCGACACACTCATTCCTTTACACACGCGACACTTGTTCCTTTATATAAGCAACACATTTATTTGGTTACACAAGAAACACTCCTTAATTTACACAAGTGACACACTCATTCTATTACACACGCGGCATTCTTTCCTTTACACAAGCGACATTCATTCCTTGACACTAACGACACTCATTCCTTTACACAAGCGTCACTCATTCCTTTATACAAGTAACACTGATTCCTTTACATCAGCACCACACTCAATCCGAGGATGCTCTAGAGCAGTGGTTCTCAACCGTTTTTGGTCCGTACCCCCCTTCAGGTCCGTACCCCCCTTCACCATATTTTCAGAACGTCACACCCCCCCCCCCCCCCCTTCGTATTTCCTACCTAAAAATTCCCCCCTCCCGCCCCTACACAGCATACGTAATAGGGGAGACTGGGGAGAAATGGACCAGCAATTTTGTAGTTTTCAATTTTTGCTCATCACCGGAACAGATTTTATCGAAACATAACAAAACCATGACTAAAATGTTGTACATTCATTTATTTTAAAAGGGGAAAACATTTAGCAATCTATTTCTATATGTTTCTTTACAAAATGCATTTCAAAAATGTATATGAACATGGGGAGAAATGGACCACCATTGGGGTGAAATGGACCAGCACGTGGGGAGCAATGGACCATAGTGGGGAGAAATGGACCTTTTTTAAAAAGAAGCAGGAACAACTCATCCATATTGCTATAAGAAATAAATAATCATTAAAAGGATATTTGCAGTTTTTTTTTATTATTTAAAGCGACAGTAAAAAAAAGTTTAATATGATATATTAATCTAATATAAAGTTTTATCGAACATTTATGCCTGCAAGACTTTCTTTGAAGACATAGCCATCTTTGGTCCTAGAAGTGGTTCCAGTGATTGTAGATCTAGTAAGCTGTGCTTTAATACATGTAATTGAGACACTGGCGACATCTTCTACCTTAGGCTTAACAAATTTACCAGCAACCTTCTCACTCTTGCGCAAGAACTCTACCTCAACATCACCATCATCATCAATGTCTCCCCTTACAATTCCTACATAGTAAACACAAGTCTTCTTTGTTCCATATTCACATAGCACACACTGGCCTTCAAAACCTCACACACACCAGTCAAGCTAACCGTACACTCCTCATTTTCACCAAATGAAACATCAGAATCTGTGTCATCACAAAACGAAATGGCAGTTTCTGGATCTGAATCAACATCAAGTTCTTTCAGCAGCTGTCTCTCTGCCTTTTTGGGTGGAACTTTTGCTGCCTTTTCTTTCATCACCGCTCTTTCCCTAATTCGATCCATTTCTGGCGTAGAAGTAGCCAGCATAGTTTTTTCCTCTTTTCCTCATATTATTTGAATCTTTCGCGGACCAGCTTTTGGTAGTCCTCTGAAAACATGAGGCGAAGTAAAGGAAGAAGTAGCTTTATGTTGAAGACTCCCTGATATTTCCTGCAAGTCATCTACAAGGTTCTCAAACATTACACTCTTTCTGATTTTCATGAAATTCTTGTGCAGTTTGATCTGTGCTGGTACCACAATGTGGAGATGCTGATCCTGTCTGTTCATTGCTGTCTAAAGTGGCATTTTCACTGTCCTTGCTGATGGGCCTGTTCGTTATTTCTGAAGGCATAAAATCATCTTCTGTAAAAACATCTTCGTTAAAGGGCCAAATACCTGACACTGCAAAGCCTGATTGAATGTTAATGGGAGTTGCCGCTTTAAGAAAAGCGTGGCCTCCTAGATTTGCAACTTGATAGATTGTCAGTGGTGTCCCAACATTTTTTCATCATCCATGAATCACACGCATTGTTGTAGACCGACTTCATGGGTCCAAAAACTGAACGGTCCAAGGGCTGAGTTTTAGATGAGGTGTGTGGTGGCAACGTGATCACATGAATGTTGGTTTTCTTGCACAGATCAAGTGATTCAAATGAAATGTGGGAATCGTGATTGTCCAAGATCAAAATCAAAGAGAAGTCTTTGGAAGGTCTTGAATGCTTAATGAAGTGATTTATAACTTTGACGAAATTATCACGGGTCATCCAACCTGATTCATTCACAAGGCCAAGGGAACCTTCAGGTGCTCCAGCAAGCATAAAATTCTTAAAAATTGTTCTGGGAAACACAAACACTGGAGGATAATGTGACCCGCAGCTGACACAATGTTGTGAGTCCATGGAACATTCTTGCACAATCTTTCAAGTAACTAGCAAAATCAGCTTCTTGCTTAGCTGTGAGAACAAGGCTATGCCTATAATTTGGTACGAGTCTAGTAGGCAGACCATTTCCTTCTCTGTCTTTTGTAAGATTGTTATTGAGGGTAGAGCGAGCAATGCCGTACTCCCTTGCAGCTTTCCTCACTTTCATTCCATTTTTCACAGCATTAACAGCTTCTCTCATACTTTCCTCCGTAACGAGACCCTTGTTGGTGTTTCTGATGTACAATCCTGGCATCTGAAACAAAAGAGTGACAGAATTATATAACATTTAGAATGGTAGGCCTATCATTTGCAAAGAAATACTGATCATAGCACGAATGGCGTGCATCTTTAATAAATCACTGAAATCAAATTTGTTAACAGTTTTATTGGTCTAGATTTAGACCCCAGTATTAAAAAGACTCAATAATGCTGATATTCGAATGCAATCTTCAACACTTTTAATAACAACAGACTGTCTTGTCAATTTCTTCTATGGGGAGAAATGAACCATGGGGAGAAATGAACCGGTCCATTTCTCCCCCATCAATGTATTAAACTATTCAGCCATAAAGTCTCTTAAATCTAATATTATATGCTATATTTTTTATATGAACTCTTAAATAACAAGTAAATAAAGATATTAACGTAATTACCTTGTCCTGATTCCTGACTATGCGTCTGCTTTACGATGGTGTCTGGAACTGGAAAAAGAAACTTTAGTGCAGAAAATTTTTCAAACTTTGCGTGGGAATGACCTGTGCGGGAAGTCGATTGCAAATGAAAAATTCGGACAATGTTTGATGTGGAAAACCAACTTATTATGGTTTCACTTTCATTGCATCACAGCCAGGGGCCAGAGAGGGGGTGGTCCATTTCTCCCCTATGTCCATTTCTCCCCAGTCTCCCCTAATGGAAGCACCTACTAAAACAAGTCTAGACGCCCACATAAAACGTGATTTTTGGGTCTACTTACTTTATAAAATGGATTTTAGAAGGGTGAGACGTACAGAACCGTAAAGTATGAAGGGAAAAACAAGATCAAGTAATCGGTTCTTGTATTAACGCTATCTTGAAATAATCTTCATATCCCCCCCCCCCCCCCCCCCCCCGGAAACCGCAACATTCCCCCCTGGGAGAGGGGGGGAATTCCCCACCGGTTGAGAACCACTGCTCTAGAGCTCTCCATGGGGTACGTGCGAGACTTGGGTGCTGATTATCTGTCATCATTGTGGGGAACTTGCTCTCTCTCTCTCTCTCTCTCTTGCAGCGTGAAAAGTTTCTAGTCTTGGTCTGGCTTCATCACATCCACCACCACGGCCGATACAAGCTGGTTGGCCAGACTAGCGTCTGTTTCTCAGGATGCCCCACGAGAAGGTGAAGAAATCACAAACAGCCTATACATGATGTTGTTGAATGTCATGTCCTGTATATTCGACTAGCTTTAACACACCAGCCACCATCTTTAATTAGATAAATCTCCTTCCCCCGGCCAGTCTTTTTCTGGTTATTTGTGTAACCGCTCTAATGGTGGGCGTGAACTGCTGGGCTGGCATACCATACACACAGCATTGTGTAGAAAACAACAAATCAACAAGAGGTGGGAGGGAAATCGAACGAAACATTTAGGCTACTGAATATGCAAGACGAAATCACCGAACATTCACAGCAGTGTGACTATATTAAAGTGAAGGAACTGTTCACTCCACCAGCGGTACTGGGTATATGGTGCTAGCTCCACAACTTTATGACAGTTTGAACGGGGTAGGTGATATCAGTATCTCACCAACCATCTTGACATCTCAGAAATGTGTTCGTACCCACTGCAGGCTGGCTCAGCTCGGTAGCTTTGGTCCGTGCAACCAATCCCTCTCTCCAGGAAGATTCTTTAACTGGACCATGGCGGCAGGCGAATGTGCTAGTCACTGCGTTACCGCGGCGCACGCAATCTGAATTAATACCTTCTCAATATTACACGTAGACTGCAGGAGTTGGGGGAGGAAGGGATGGGGAGGGAGACCCGGTACGAAGTGGCCAGGCCGTCTGTCTAGCTCTCAGACTGAAAGTCTGGGGTTTTGGCATTGCGTCGTTTAGACAGCGAGTGCGATTTTTCCGGAGACTGCCAAGAGTCATGGCTAGAGCTAGTGTGGTTCCCTTGGCAGGCATGTTGTATTGTCGTCCTGTGGAAAGATACGAGCCAGCTGGGATCAAACCCAATGCAAATAAGTGAATATTCTCGCCTTTAACCGTTTAACATGTAGATGTGTTGGCCACGATTGCATCAGACAGAGACAACGCAAGATCGCACACATCCGTGTTATTGATTGATGTGTGCAGGAGTGTAGGCCATCGAGTTCTAGGGGATATAACTCTAGAAACAAGATTGATCCATTTTGGCCAGAATTAAAATTCAGTTTAAATACAACCTTTCAGAAAACAATGGCAAACTACGGGACTGATATTGCCTAGTAAATCACTGTCAAAAACTGTCATTTACTGCCAATATAGCACCTGGCGTTGTATGGCAGAGCCTGAGGAATTAAGGTCGCCTGGCTAGTGCAGTCGACGCGAACTGTGCAGGTTAGGATCCTCTTTTTGCCCCCGACATAAATAAAATCCCACACCTTACCGAGGATTCGAACCCGGGTCTCCCGAAGGAGAATCCGGCGTCTAACCACTCGGCCAGCCGCTCCTAGTAAATTACAAACATGCAGTAAATACTGGAATATATTGCAAAGTCTGTGACTAACTTCTAAAAAAGTAAGATATAATAACCGTTTTTTTTTCTTCTTTAAAAAAAAACAACAAAAAAATGCATATCCTCTTCAAGACGTTGCAGTCAACATCAGCATTTCACTACCGTTGTTGATGTCTTGGCAAATTTTTAAGTTCAGTAGTTTGCCTTTGCTTTCTGAACGACCAGCTCCCATACCAACACGATAAAACCAGCGCGACACGATCTGCTGCCAAATCGGTCACCGCTGTGTTTCGAATGCGGGTAAGCGGCATCACGAATCTCGTCTGCAACGCCACCGCCACGGAGACCGGTTAATAGCCATGTACTTTAACTAAATGCTGAGGGGTTGACCTAACCACATAAAATAGGTACCAGCCTTTTCTTTCTTCCCCCCCCCCCCCCCCCCCCACACCCCTTTCCGCGTGTGGGGATGGGAAAGAAAGGGAGCTAACTACAAAATGCCATCACAATGCTGTCAATGAAGTCGGGTGCTATCAGACGAAAGTTGACACATACAGGTGAAAACATTCGAAGGAATAAAATGGCAAAACTCCAGTGGACAAAGTGAAAGTCATGCTGTACTTCAATACACAATGTATTTTAATTATTCAACATAAACATGCGCGCACGTACACTAACATATCATATTGCTAGACAGTATTTGCTGAAGTGTAATCGACGCTAGCCGTTATTTGAAGGTCAGAATCAGGGCTACGATAAGTCCATACAGGCCCAGCACTTCGGCAAAGATCAGCATCAGTACCATGGTGGTGTACACCGCAGGTTGTAAGGCTGTCCCTCGGACCCCCGTGTCTCCAACGATGCCTATTGCGAAACCCGAGGCCATGCCGCTCAGCCCGGCACTCAGCCCACTTCCCAGGTGAATGAAACTTCTGAAAAGACAAGATATTCACAGGCTGTCGTCAATTCAAGAAGCACAACGTTCAGTGTGTACACACTATATCAACAGTAAGTAGGAAAGTACCCATTTACACGCCTCGAGGCGCATTTGGCATCTGGTGCTAACTCCATATTTGGACAGACAAATCGACACTGGGTGAGTGACGTAGTCAGTAGCACAACGGCCGCATTTACTTCTCACAACATCTCCTTGTACCCATGTTATGCTGGGTCGACTTGGGAGCATAGGCCATTTTTAAATATTGGAATCCTCCTCGTTGCGGATCGAACCCTTGATCACCGAGCCCGCAGGCGAGCGTCCAGCCTCTACGCCACCGCCTCTTCAGCCTATAAACACACTGTCATGAACACACTGTCATAAATACACTGTCATGAACACACTATCATAAATACACTGTCATAAACATACTGTCATAAACACACTGTCATAAACACACTGTCATGAACACACTGTCATAAACGCACTGTCATAAACACACTGTTATAAACGCACTATCATAAACACACTGTCATAAAAACTGTCATAAACACACTGTCATAAACACACTGTCATAAATACGCATGGACATGCATGCATTTCGGGCCCCCCCAACC